>JADMLL010000006.1:16345712-16879136 GCA_016920875.1 Columbicola columbae | reverse complement strand
ATAATATTACTCTTAATTAAATCATTAACCAGTATTTTAAACTAAGCGATTCAGTCTTTATACCCAAGTCCCCAGTTTAACACAAAACCTATTGACATCTCTTGTATACTGTACGTATTCCTACCAAGCCTGGTCATCCTAACTGGTCCTTAACAAAATTTTATGGTTTTCAAAATTAAACAAAGATATTCCAGAGGTGCGCAAACTAGGGGTCGCCGAATTTTTATAAACTGCATTATGCCTAGATGCTTAATGGTGTATAAAGTGTATACTTTACTTACTTACTTTTCGTGAACCCGCTTATCCGTTAGGGTCGCGGGGTGAGGGAAGCAATCAAGGACTTCCAACTGGAACGATCTTCCTCATTGAAGTCAGAGAACCGGGGTTATCAGGCGGATTTGGCCTTCACCCCCTGAGCCACCCCTGCCGCGGACGGCTACGGGGTCGCGTTCCTCCCGGGCACCCGACCGGACGACGAACCAGACGTTCTGGGGAGCCTCTGCACGTGCCCAAACCATCGGAGGATGGATCTCTCGATCCAGAGAAGAAGCGGCTCGACCTGAAGCCCCTCGCGAATGGCTGTATTGCGACACCTATCCAGCCTCGACACACCAGCCACCGCTCGGAGATACCTCATTTCGGCCGCTTGTACCCGGGATCTGATCCTTTCGGTCATCACCCACACCTCATGACCATAAGTGAGGACAGGAACATAAACGGAGCGGAAGATGCTGAGCTTTGGTATAAAGTGTATAAAAAATTATTTTCTTAGAGTTATAAATAAAATTAATATGTCAGATTTGATGATGTTTTTATTCAATGAAATGAAAGAAATGCACGAACTATTCATCGTACTTGTGAACATCTACCTCAAGGAGTCGCCAATACTTTTCTCCCTGCTGAAGGGACCGAAGTCAGAAAAAGTTTGCGCACCACTGCCCTATTCATTTACGAATAAATTAGATAGCTATGTGATAGCGTTTAAGTGTTTAAAAGCTCGAAAGCTCGAATACGATCAAGTTGACCAGTATTTGTAGGTTTAGTATTAATAAATAATTTGGAACCAATATTTTTAATGAAACAAAAGCTAAAAGACAACAAGCACTTTAATAGTTGAACAAGTGAATAACAAGAGGTCTTGGCGTGAGCTGTTGATTTATAAAATCGGACATGCTGATGAAATCAACATTAGAAAAAATGCTTGTGAGCGAAGCAAACATAACGTTTTGAAGAAAAAAATGGCGAAATGGTCTATTAAAGTTTCCAATTTTATGACTTTAAAGAAACGAGGTATTTGAAATTCTTAAACCATCGTCGGAGACCAAAAACCGGAAAAAATGAAAATGAGGTTTTGAAAATAGGTAGGACGTCTGCCTTATGATGAATAAGCACAAGATAAAATGCTTCAGTTTAACCTCTTACACTGCGATTTAGTCAGATGTGGAGTGGAAGGCGATGGGAGTAAGAAGAGGAAGAAAAGGGTTGAAAAATAAAAACAGTTTAGGGAAGTGTTTTTGGTACGGGGAAAAGATAAAATTTTGAGTGATACATCAGACAGTCGTGACAGAGATGATGCCTGGTTCAGGTTTTGTCAGATTTGAAGTTCAGTATTAAAATAAAGTCATTCTCACCTCTGTGTGGCTTTGAAAGTTCAGTGAAAAGTTTCAAAGGTCAATGACATGAATGAATAGTCTTTGGAGGATGCAGCAATTGTCATTTGATTCAATGGATGCCATCCACAAATGAAAACAATGACTTTTCGTATATAATAATAAAAAAATAGTATAGAATAAGATGTGAATTGTAATAAAGCATAAAGTAATTAAAAGGAGTGAAAAGTAGATTCAGTGATAAGAGAAAGGGAAAAGAAATGAGTTTGGAACAAAGTTTTTTAATTATGTTGCACTTCGTCTAAAATTTTTTCACACTTATCTGCATTCTTATCAGCTGAAAAGAAGTTCGGAGCTTAGGCTATTTTGCATATATTGTGCTTTGTAGTACATTTTTGCAGTAAATCTGACCTCATTGACCTTTATGGTCGTAAAAGTTTCAAATGAAAATTTCTTTTCCCTTCCAAATTTTCGCCGCTTCTCTTGTCGTCAACGTTGTCTTCTAAGGCTTCAATACTGCGTTTGATTTTTATTTGAGCTCTTTGTCCTCCGTCCTTTTCTTTTTGTTTTATTTATTTTAACCTAAGCTCACCATCTTAATTTCTTCTTCGTCGTACTCGTTTCATCTTCCACTTCTTCGTCTTTCATCCTCTTCCTTCTATCTCCTCTTTCTACTTGATCTTTCTTCTTCACCATCTTATTGTCTTCGTCTTCATCCTTTTCATTTTCGTTATACTCATCGTCGTATTCTTTTTCTTCCTATCTCTTCTTTCTATTTCGGGCTTTCTGTCCTTCATCTGTCTACCCTGTTTCTTGCAAACGGTATCGACATTCCTATCACTTTACAAATTTAATTTTTTGAATGGTGAAGCTTTTATTAATTGGACTTGAGTTGATTCTTTGCTTTTGGCTGTATTTCATTCTTAGAAACTTTTCGTTCCTTCCCCTCTTCACTCCAGTTGGATTTCTCTCATCTATATTCCTTTTGATTTTGGATCGGACATTAATGGATGTAAGGAGTTTGGTTTGGCGGTGGTGATCAAGTCAATTGCAAAGTAGACAGGACAGGCAGGCGGAAAAGCACTATTATGAAAAAGAAATAAATTATGAAAAAGAAGTTTTAAAAGATGTACAATATATCAAGGTGAAAATTTAAAGAGAACAGATATCATAGAGGGAAATGAATTATATCGAACAGGCTCTGCATTAAAAAAGGAAAAAGCGATACAGCTAATTGGAAAGTACCTGGTTAGCTTGACCCGTGACCCCTTGACGGCAAAACTTTTTTGAAATCGTGTGAGATTTCGTTGAGAGCCGCACCGTTCAGCCTCGGCATGAGATTCATGCTTGCGTTCACATCCATTATCTAGCTTATCTCATTGCAAACAAATTCATTTTAAAACCGAAGCGGGGGCCGGCCTTTTTATCTTTTATAAACCTTTTATAATAACAATTAAAAGCATTAACCAAAAAAAAGAATCAAAACAATTTCTTAGAGCTCTTACTCTTGTCCAGCATGGAAGGGAGCGGGGAAGGAGGAGGACAAATAAAGGAAAGGATTCTGCCCTGTCCCGCCCCTTCTCTAAAATTTATGTCCAAAATCTTTTATTTTTATTTTTGACCTGTTTTATTTATTTTTTATTTTTTTATCTACTGAGAAGCAGTGAGCAATTTTTCTTAGCTAGAAATGAGAAGGATTGAATAAAGTCAAGTTTTATTAAAATGACAGTATGAATATCTCTCTCAATAATGGGTGTTTTTGATTAACCCAGGCATTGTGTCAAACAGTAATGAGTTCGTTTTTAGTGTGTTGCTCCGGTCTATTAGGCTAAGCTAGACGAGACTTATGTATATTGAAATTTTCTGTGACTGATGTGAGTTGATTGCATTCATAAGAAGTGTTGAAGGCTTGTGTGTTAGGCCCACGTTTATAAAGCACCCTGACGGAATCTGAGTGCAAGGTATTTCTACATTTTTTTCATAAATAGTGTTTCTTAAGTAGTTGCTCTCAATAGATTTACCTTCACTTTTCATAGTTTTGAATGTGTTGTTGAGCTCCAGAATTTTCCCTTCTTTTTGTCTAACGTTTGTGCCGAGAACTTTTCTCAAATTTGTCACTAGTCTTTCCACTTTGAATGACAACTCCTTTTGAAGTGAAACATTTCCGTTAAGCCTCCTATCGATTACATTTTTATTTCAAGATTAAAACATTAAAGAATAAGAAGTCTAATGGTTGTCTTCGGACTGATAAGCCTCAAGAAAATCAAGTAAAAGCAGGCACCTCGAAAGTATTTATGTTTGGCTTCCGCGAAATAAGTTCTTGAATTATGAAAGCAAATAAGGTAGCACCAGGCTCGTTGGAATCATTCTTCCCGAGTTTGTTAGAACACACGTGGCCTTCAGATATTGACTTTTTCCAAATTTCAGATGTTTAATTGCATTCATATTTCGGTCATTGTCCTAGACCGCGCTTCAAGCAGTTTCTTAAAGCATAATTAGGAATTGTTTTGGTGGAATTCATTAGCGATCATTTTTTTTGTCTTCCCACCTCTGAAAAATTTGTTGTCAAACATGATTCCTATCGTCGCAGAAAACAGACTAGACCGAATTTTTAATGATGTTGTCCTTGTTGGTTTTCTCCTTATGCTTGACAATAAGATCAGGTTTTTGCCAAATGTGTCTCTCTTATAGGATCGCTCAGGACCCTGTTGGAAAATGGCCACTTTGTTTCTTTAATTTTTCTCTTCAGCAAATTTTTGTTTTGCGACAAATATTTCTTCTTATATAAACGTTATATCTTTTCTAAGACTAAATGCATATCTATTTTCGACATTTACTTTTTAAGTTATATACAATATGTTACCACGAAGGTGATTAATCGGGCGAATATATTAATATATATATTATATTTCTTGGTGATTATTAATAATCCTCAACTAAGCTTGGTAAAAGTGACAAATTACTGAATATTTATTGGTCAGTTTATAAAATCTCTAATTTGTAATGGGTAATTTAATATATTGATATCTTTGCCTAAAAGCTTGACTTCTGTTACTTTTCTAGCAAAATCCAAGCAGCTGTGGAATAGTCTACGAACCTCGAATTGGAATAGGCGAATATATGAGGTAAAGTGACAGAAGCCAAGCATCTGAGCAAACTTTCATAACATATTATTATACTTTTATTACATTGGCCTGTATTTGGCGATTTATCACTTTTATTGTATCATATTTACTTTCTTTGATTTCTGTTTTTAATTTGAAGATATTATATGAGAATGAAGTTCGAATTTAATTACCATTTATGCAATGCAACGAGCTTTCCCGATTTAACTCAGCGAAATTTTTTAATCAAAACCAAAAGCCATTTCAAGCAACCTTGAGATAAACCAACTGAAATTTTAACGTTATGTATTCCTCTTTGACTTTGAATCTACTCTTTCGCAAGTGATTGCCTCTTTTAGGGCTACTATTAACTGGAAACAAATTGTATAAACCAAATACGAGCAGTGCCATACAATAAATGGTAAAGTTCATAACGAATCTTGCAAAAGTTATTTCTTTTTATATTGTAACACGCGGTGCATGCTTTTCACTTACTTAGTGGAAAGCGTGTTACTGTACGCGGCAGAGGTCTGGGGATGGAAAGAGCACCCGCAACTCGAACAGCTACAGAGAAAATTCCTCAGGTGGACGCTAGAAATCCCTTGGTACGTCCCGAACTATATTTTAATGGAGGAAGTGAAGAGGACACCGATTTTAATAAAGAGTGTCGTAAGAGCGGCAAAGTTCGAGTCGAAAATTCTAGCGGGAAATAATTATTTGCTGAAGGAATGTCTACGACTGAGCGAAATGAACTTGGAAAATAAGCCAAAAAGCGCTTTTTTACAGAAGATAGGTCTCAGCGTAGAATATTATAGAAAAAGAAGGGAGGAGCGTCAGGACTTTCATGTAGATCTTCGAAGAAGAAGAGAAGAAGTAGACAGAGGGGAAAGAGTGGGCAGAATGGAGAGTTCGGGTACATGGAGTAAGTACCTGAACCTCCTGACACCAGACCTTCCTTTTTACCTGCGTCGAAGAGGAGACTACACAACCATAGCGAAAAAAAGATTGCTGAGTTATGTGATTTCATATGAAATGTTATAATGGTCATCCAAATATTGTAATAATTCTATTATTAAACAATAAACTTGTATTATTATTATTATATTGTAACACTTACAAAGAAGTTAAGCTTCTTAAAACTCAACTTAATGCCTTAATGAAATAGCCGTAGACCAACTCAGTGACAAATACATATTATCAACATTTAGACTCTCTGCTAATACAGTAAACCTTGCGAGACAATTCTAGTGTATCAAATCTTTCACATTTTCCAGTCTACAAGAGTTCGCCCCGGACAAAACAGAATGACCCGAAACAAAGCCTATCATGAGTTAACACCACACCCCACAGCTGCATTTTTTAGGCTAATAACACCACTTACACTACCAAAAACGAACTAATGTCTGGGAAAGCAGGAAATCAATATTTAATGTTGGTCAAAGCCTCCACGTTCGCATCTTTTGATCATCCAACTCTGGTAGAGTGGGGACCTGTGAGGGAAATGAGGCCTTTTCGAAAAGGAAAGGAACGCTAAAAATTTCCTTTATAATTACAATCTTGTATTTGCTTTTTAAGAGCAATATAGGCCCCCGAATTTCTGTAAAATTAATTTCGTTGACTTGGCTTTTGATGTTGTTTTTAGAAGTTGATTGATTGAAATGAATTTTCCTCCAGAGAAAGGCTCTTAATGAGGAAGTAATTTTATGCCTAACGGAAAACTCCACAATTTCTTTTTGTTTCCATTTTCCATCAAACCTTCAGACCCAAAGTCGATGTTAAGTAGTGTTTATTACTTTTTTCTTTAACGTTCCTCTCTATCTTCCGCCTTAACAAACTACATCTTGATATAAATATTAAATTCAAATGAAGAAATAATGAGATGATCAACTTTAAAACGGTTTTCTCAAATAAAAAAAGGTTTGTAAAACAAATTTTGAAAGGGTAAAACCATTAGGGCGTTTGTATAAAGCTGTTACTGAGTCAAAGCTTATTGTAATCAAAAGATGGCTTCTAATTTCAGCTCTACCTCTAAAGGGTCATAGTATGTCTCATACCAGACAATAAGTTAGTCTGTTTTTCTTTTTTCCTGGTCACTCTGTCTCTACATAAACAAAGCACTCAGATGTGGTATTGTGTGGCATTGGTAATTATTGTGAAGTAAGCATTAGGGTGTTTTATAAGTTTATTACAAACCGCGTAAAAAAAAGTCAGAAAAATCCACTGTTTCGGATGCGCTAGAAAATCACTGATCTTTCTATGGATTATTTAAGTTAAGTTTTTGTGGCAGTCTAACTTGACACACTGGGTTTTTACACCGCGTCATGTTTAACAAAATTACCAACGTTTCGTCCACAGCTATCAAAGTGGACGAAACGTTGGTTAGTTCTTTGACGTAGTCTAAGAACCCAGTGTAAAATGTTTTTAATTTCTACGGCTTTTTTTTTACGTGGTTGGTAATAAACCTATAAAATGCTCCGAAATTTTCTTCGCAATGGATAACGGCTGCGACAGTCTAAATATTACTCGTCATTATTATCAAAACGTTTAGGTATAAAAATTTGGGCTTCGTTGTGTTTCATAAAATACAATTGATACAATTTGCCACTTTAAATTTTATGAGTCCGGAAAGTTTTTAATTTGTAATTAACAATTAAGCCGAAATATTTTGATTCATTTGGCTCCAGATGCGCCAGGATAAACCTGTACAAACTTTTGTAAAAATATAAATTTTTTAATTTAATCTTTTTTTACCAATATTTCCAAACGGATTATAATTTTAAAAAAAACTCGTTCTCATATTGTTGTTTAATCCTCGCGTATTCGATGTGTATTGCGAGCGTGTGTGCAAGACAAAATAATTGAGGACTTTGAAAATAAATGTTTGTGCTTTGAAAATTAAATCCTTAAAATGGGTTTTTGCTGGCACCGAAAACCCAATTTATTGAGGTTATCACTGGGAAAAAAATTGAACGGGTGGTCTACTCCCAACAAAGCCTCCATTTCTCTTCTCCTTCCGGTTCTTCCGCTAATGAAAAGGGACAGAATACCAAAGTGACCCACTTGGGAGCTCTTTCCCAGGAAAAAAGTTGTCATGTTTCACCACTCATCGTTATCCCTTAAACACTTTGCCAAAATACTTTATTGTAGAGTTCATTTATGTTACATAATGTGTAAATATATGACTGTGGTGCTAATATTTAGGTTGCTATTGCTGAAATGTTTTAGTAAAGTTTTTGTTTACGGTTTATGAGACAATATATAACAACTTACTATAACAACATAATGAAAACTCATTAATATTTCATAACTTAAAATGGCAGGCGGAAAAATTTTTTTCCTAGTACAAAATGGTTGAAATTTAAGGGTGAATATTAATTACATATAAACAAACAGAAGCGAACGGCTCCGACTAATCTCGACTAATGATCAGGTAGACTTGTTTCCGCTTTCTTGGAGGCCATCGCCGGAAGCAGATGTTACAATTTTCTTCTTATTTTTCGGTTTGAATCAGACTAATCTATGTCGAGTTAAACATGGGCTTTTATTAATGGCCGCAAAAATCTCGTTTTAACTTTGACCGACTGATGTGGCTCGTCTGCGATAATACGTTTCACAGCAAAGTGTGTCCAATCTAAAATCGCTCAAAACTATTTTTATCTTTTTGTTATATGATAAAAAGCATTCACTTATATTGTCTTAATATTGTACTTGAAACAAAAGGTCACACATCAATACTAAAAACACTAATATATAAGATATAAATTATTAGAACTTACTGTATATATTTAGTATTATGTTAGGGTTCCCAATAAGTTTCTTTTCTTTTTCCAATATCAAATGAATACCTAATATTTGCTCTGTAAGATATTTATATTAATATATTGTTGTATAAAATTGCCTTTTTCTATTTATCAGGAAGGCTCATTATGCTGTAGTGGCATAGAGCCTGGCTTATTTGAAGCCTATTGGCTTCTTTCAAAAATTCTTGTTTTGGATAACAAATAACCCTGGAAATGGTACAAGATGTAGAGGATACCGATTTGAGACAAAATGGTTAGGAAACTAGACGGGTAGAGGAAAGGGCTAACAAACCTTCATTCTACTTCTTCTTGTTCACCTCAGATGGTCCACTGAACCCTACATTTCCTTTCTCTCCTCAATTTCAAGTTTTTCAAATTCAGTCTTACTCCCACCTTGATGTTGCCAACAGCTCTAATTTGGCGAAACGTTGATGAAAGAGTTTGGGTATATACTGGGTATATACTGATTATATATATTTATATCGGCTGTGTAAATTCCTACAATATTACACAGTTAGGTATATTGTGTTTATTACAAACCACATAAAAAAGTCAAGATCACGAGTTCTTTCACTAGTACACATCTCAAAAGCGTACCAAACGCTGGATCTAATACAGTAGATAGTTATCTTCATTTTTGATTCATCATAATTTGTATCTGATGTGTTGGCGAGACTCATTTTAGACGAAGTTGACAAGCCTAAACGGTTAAATGTATATTAATAAATTACAACTATTTTAGATTCATAACTCTACTATTCTGGAGGCTGGGTTAAACATTAAGAAATGCTACTGGTTTTTAAGGAACCAGTGAGAGCCACTGTATTCTGTTCTGAGACGTGATTGGTCAGATCAATGTCAAAGACTAATGCGTGATCAAGGTTAAAGATCAACAAATACGGTTAAGCGCAATAGGAACACGTGCACGACAGGTGTTTGCTTGAGGTGCAGAAGTTTTGTCACTTGCTCATCTCATGTATCCGCCGCTTCTAATTTGGAACTTAGTTGGTGATTATGAATAACCACCGGGCATTGTACATAGTACCCAACTTATCACTTTTATTATAACATACAGTAGCCTGTATATTGCAATAGAGTGTGGTAGACAGAATTTTGGTGGTGGTTTTAATCCCGTTTTTCACCCTTAATTTTTGGGTATAACAGGATGCGGGAGGAGAATCCGAACTCACGGCCATTTGCATCCAAGTTAGGAATTTAACCACTGCACTACTCCTCCCACTGCTAGACAGAATTTAATTAATAACTATTTCCATTGATTCCCTATATTCAACCATTTTTTCTTATTCATTTGTTTATTAAGTCTTGGCAGTTAGAGCAATGATGTCGTAGGTTGGACAGAATAAAATTCTTATTGGTTGTCCAGTCATCAAAATTTTAGCTATCCTCGACCTCGACCAAAGGTAAAGTTACTTTTATATCATATAATAGCCTACATTGTACGTGGAGAATTTTTATTATTTTAGCTCAGTCGATTTTATATATAACAGAATTTATGCAACGGAGATAATTTTCAAATAAACGCAAGTGACAGGGCAACTTGATTGCAATGAAAAGTCTTTTCAAGGTTATTTTCACTTACTGCCGTAGCGAACCATTACCGACCAATGGATAATCACTATAAAAACACTCATTCAACTGATTACTATCAAATAAATTTTTATTGATTTGCTCCAATTTGCATAATTGGAAAAAACAGTTAGGAGCAAAAGCTTGGAGCTATTATAAGCAGAGCTTAAAAGAACCGAAGTGACAAAATGACAGAATGTATTCTGTTGTGAAAACTGTTAGTCGAAATACTGTTTTCCTTGCTTAACTAGCCGCTTAACTTGGTTTCATTTTATTGTAGGAGCATCCCACCATAAAGAAAAACTGGACGAGTTTTCTGTTTGAATGACCGTTCCATCCATCCATCCATCCATTTTCTGATCCAGTGTAAGATTAAAAGTAAAAAAAATGTCTACAAAAGTGTTAAGTTAACCAAAACAATGACACTGTCCATCATATTTTTCCTGGTTCTTCCTATGTATTTTATTAATACCAATGCCGTCTTAACGGTACTAAACTTAAGATCTGTTAAGGCGCTATAAGTTGACGACAGAATTGGGGTGTCACCAATTTGTTAAATGAAATCAGCTTCGGAAGTTGCCGACAGGAGCGGAAACATGTTGCGTCGCAGGCGCGGCGTTTGGCCGCTGTTTTTGTCATTTATTCTCGGGGTCTCGGGTAATTAACGCGAATTGTTTTGTGTTTCGTAAATGTAAATAGAAGTAAGAAACAATGAAAAATGTATTTTTCTGATTGATGAGATGATTTATCAAATTGAAGAAAAGAAACAACTCCTTGAAATGTCGAGATTAGAAAGCTCCTTTGGACAGGACCTAGCGAAAGCAGTATCAAACATATTCAATTATTGGAACCTTACCGATAATATTTTGTATATTCAAACTCCTCACGAGCAGCTCAATGAGTTTAGACGAAACTAGAAGAATATCAATTTGCTATATAAAAGTATACACTGATTTTCCCCAACTAACACCTATGTGAAGTTATCATTAGTAAATTATGTAGAGTATAATTATGAATTAATAATATACTTACTTGTATTTAATAGTTGAAGGCATTACCTCAATTCATATTATCATCAATATATAACCTAACTAATGAGTATAGGCTATATTAAAGAGTAATCAAAAGCAGGTGTTGGTGTAAAATTTTGAATCTCTGTCGGTATAAGTTAGTATAAATGCGGGGAGCTAGAATTCTATATTTAAATACAGACTAGTGAAATAAACAGAATTAGAAGGTATGCATTTCGATAATTATAATAAAAAAAAATGTTTGCTCAAACAACGGACACCTTACCATAAGTATGTACCTGTGTTATCTGTTCTCCGTCCGTTAGCCTGGCCAGGATAGACCGGGTTTATCGACTGTCTGTCGATCCTCCCGGGGCTCCCCGCAAAAAAGGAGTGTGGGTTTAGCCGGTAAAAAAATCTTGGACCACCTTCCCAGATGTCTTTTAAGGTTCCCTTACTTTAGAAAATACAGTAACATCGTAAAGGAGTGCTAAATGGAAACACTCAAGACATGTTTGTTCCACCATAAAGTGGCTCCCGTCCGGAAATACGATTTATAAAAAGTTATATAAATTATTTATGGTATATCTAAAGATGAAAATTGATTTGGTTGTGCGGTGTGAAAATGTTGTGAGGGAGTTTACAGGAAAAGAGTAACTTGTAAAGAAATAAATAAATAAATATGTAAGTAAACACGAAGAAGAAACGAGATGAGGCTGGTAAATTGTTGGCAGAGTCTTCTTGCATTGTACAGTATAAACAAGTTTCTAGTTTGAATATCAGCCGATAGGAGTCGCATTTGAAGAGACATAGTTTTGTATGCGGTGAACATGGTTGGGTTAGTAGCTGCGTTGCCATCTCACGGGAACGGATAGTAGGTGTTAGAAGTTATACTTGTATGTGTGCGTGATTTTTCTTTTTATTCTTTTTTCTTCTTCCTTTCCTGCGATTGTTGACAGCAAGTTTTACAAGTTAACAACTTTTGTTTTTGTGTTCAGGGCCTTGTCTCCGGTTTTTTCTTTTTCGGTATTTTGACAAAATAGCCGACGGTTTTCCATTTTTCTTTTCCTTTGTTTTTAAATGTATGTGTTCCGTTAGTTTTTTCCTCTTAAGGGGAAACAGAGAGCTGGAGACGAGGATTTAAAATGTTTTCGGTTGCAAAATGAAAACTAGTGAGGTTTTTTCTGTGGGTTGTCGTTTCAAACAGTAAAAATGGTGGTCGTCGAAAAATGCAACACAGGCGACGAAAAGTTTTTAACATAAGCAAAAGAGAAATAACGGGAAAGAAGTGAATAAGTGCTTAGTGGTGTCAATATGGCCCTAGGATTTCGGCCAAATGCGAAGTGGAGTGTGGGATATTCAACGAATGCATCCAGCAGGGGCAGCAATAACATTCCTCTGCTCTGTACGTCCACGTCGACTTCTATATTCTCTCTAGTTTTGTTAATATGCCTGGAGACTGTTTTGCTGTCGACCGGCAGCAATTGCACCAAATCCTTTGTTGTGCATTGGAACACAACGAACCCAATGTAAGTTGTCATATCTTCTTCAAATTTGTTTTCCCTTCTTGAAGGTTTAAAAGAGGCAGACAAAGGTGTCTTTAGCATACATCCAAATGCAAATGGCCGAATTTTCAGTTGTTTTTTGGATCTATTTCTGGTAATGGATTATGGATCTCATAAAGTAGGATTCAACTTTACTGGATATGGTTTCGAAATGTGCTGTTCGCTCGAGCGAACTGTATCCTTCTTGGTAATTTTAAATTCTCAGACCACTTATCCTTCATCTAATGGTGTTTCCTTGCCTCCCGTTCTCATATTTTCTTTAGTTTTTGTTTGCAGAAAAGAAAGAGGGAAATCAAGGGTTGGTGACTTTCGACGGGACAGGTTTTCCTTTAGTTCTGGCTTTCCTTAAATAAAGGATTGCTTTTTCATGGATATAAAAATGTCTTTTGTAAATGTTAACTTTTTTTAGAAGACTGGTCCACGGTTTACAATAAAAATTAGTTTTCAGGTCGTACCTTTTTTCTCTTTCTTTTTTAAAAATTCCATTCTTCTCTTTAAGAGTTTCACCTTTTTATTAATACTTTTATGGATTTTGCTCCGTCAAAATTATTTTCTTTTTTCTTTCTTTTTGATTGTTACGCTGTTTAATATTTCTTAATAATCCATGAAACAAAATATCAAGTTGGATTTTAAATCCTGTGAATACATTATGATTTTCCAAAATTCGAACCTTCGTATGTTATAATTTTCATACAACCTGTTGGTTAGTCAACTGAGAAACAACATTCACTTTGGTATTTTAATGAGTTTTTATCAATCCATTTGAAATTCACCCTGGTCTTAGTTATTGTATTTTCCCGGGAATGTCATTGATTTTTGGAAAGCTACGTTAGCCGAAGTGATATGTGATTTGAAAAGAAGGTATAGTTTCGTACTGTGAGGTCACCAGTGCCAGGTAGGGCGAGAGCATTCACCCAAACTACATCAATATTGCTTTTATTGTTTGTATTGCCATTGAATGCATATTGGGCTGGAGAGTTACTCTCTTCTTCTGTCGTTAATTCAATATCGTAATACAACTCTGTGTAAGACATAATTTCTTGCTAAAAAACTCCGCCGACGTCTGTCTCTCTCTCATTCCTTTCCACCTCCAGTTACTTAGGCGTTCCTCTGTTTTCCTAAAAATGACTCAATACTTAGGTCACTTGTAACAGTCATAGTGATTTGTCTCGTCACCAATTCCACCATATAAAAATTTTCAGTATTTTCACCAAGACAAAGCTGAAAGACCAAAATAAATAAAATAAGGACCGTGGAGGGATCTTGATTCGTTTAATACGCAAAAGCTAATTAATAATGTTTTTATTAATATTTTTCATACGATTCAAGATTTAACACTGAAATTAGATGTGATTACTTTCGGCTTGAAATAAGGAACACAGTTCACAAATAAAATGTTGGTATTTGTTGTCAATATATTTCAACCAGGACGGATGATGGTCGAGGTACAGGAGAGACCGCAGGCCACAGAACACAGTCAACAAGGTGTTTTATATTATATAATGTAAAACAAGTGGAGTAGAACTAAAGTGAGTCCTTATAAAAGTTCATAAACAAACAAAAACAGAACAGAGTGCAGTTGTAAACTTAAATACCCTAATAAAGACACTAATGAATTGGTTGGCGCTAAAGCGAGAAAATTATTATTTTAATTAATTAACGGAATAATGTGTGATTCATATGGTAAAGGCCACAAATTGTAGGTTTATATTAAAATTACATTATTCGTATTTGTGATTTTTATGTTTCGTTAATATTTAATTAATTCTTACTGTTAAACAAGTTTTCTTTTATTTTGAGACTTGACCTGTGTATTAGAATTCACTGAGATGAAAGTCAGATGAAACCGAGAACCCGATCTGTGTTTCCTTTTAAGCATTTAAACATAGGCGGGGGCAGCCAACAATTTTACATAATGGTAATCCCATAATATTAATAACATTTTGATCCCTCTGACGGTAGTAATACATATGTTACGGTAAAAGTGATAAATCGATCGAAAATACAATATATATTTCTCGACGATTATTTATAATGACCAACTAAACTTGCTAAAAGTAAATAATTACTGAATATTTATAACATTACAAACTTATGTGGCGATTACGAATAATAGCCTGGAATAATACATACTGTATATTATATTTGCTCCACGTATGACTTACTGTAACATATATATTTAAGATGTGTCGAAAGTAATGGTTGAAAGTTCTCATTGCATGAAGACGTGAAGGGGAAAGTGAAGAATAGTCGGATAGACAAAGATCTTGGAAATAATGTGATACCTTTTTGGTTGAATTGTGGCGAAAAGGGAAAAAAAAAAAGAATAAAAGGATGGAGAGATAAAATGCTTGAAAACTGAGATCTCGTTTTTGGTTGCTGTGCAGGCCGCGGCGTTTGCGGTTTTTTTTGTTGTGGTTAATTTGTGTCCTCTCTTCGACCATCTTGTTAACTTTTTTTATTTCCCATATTTGGGTCGATTTTCATACCCTCGTCTAAATTTTAACTGTCGAAAAAATATTTAATAATAATAATAATAATAATAATCATCATCATCATCATTAGCTCCACAGTCCCGTGTAGACCTGGGCCTTCCGCAAGAGTGTTCTCCATTCCGCCCTATTCAACGCACATCTCCTTCAGATTTAAAAATATTTAATATTGATACTGAAATTGATACGCATTCAACTGGTCTGGTAAGGTCGTTAAAATCATCCAGAACAATTTTATGTCTCCTTGGTTTGCTCCTTTTTTGTTTCGTTTGTGTACTGTTAGTTCCATTGTTGAAATCTTGAAAGCTGTAAAGTTGTAGTATAATGTTAAGAATGATATCAGGACTAGCAGTTCATCACCTTGTTCGCACTAAAGCCCAGGAAATATTTAGTCCTGTCTTTAGGCTCTTTATAAGGCCTATAAAGTCGCAATCAACTGTCATTTTAGATGTCATCCTACAATTTTAGAGGTGTCTTATTCGAATGTGTATGGTATTGTCCACCTTCAAGTACCACCTTTTCATTTCCTTTTGGGATTTCATCATTTTTGGTTGGATTTATAGATAGAATACTTCTTCTTATCCTCTCCTATTTTTGACTGTTTAACGAGGGTTATGATAACAGAAAACGCTCGTGGATGTTAAAACGACAAAACCCATTCTATCAAGAAAAAACCTTCAAAAAGGAATTTTTGCTTCTATCAATTTGTGAGTCGCCTTGAAAGACAAAATTTTGTTTTGACTGTTCATTAAAATCCCTTACAGTTCTGGATTGATTAGTGATGTTCTCAAAATCTTGAGCTTTTAAAAAAGCAACGTCGATTAATGTGAGATAGTTTCAGGACTTCTGGTGGTGCTAAACTTACATCTCTGTCATTCTACTCTTCGGGTTTCGTTTCTTCTTCTTTTTCCCTTCTCTATTGATCTCTACCTTGGAAATCCTTATACTATATTGCTTATTTAATACTTTTTGAAGCAACTTCCCATGGATTCAATACTCGAAAATTAGTTCCTCTTGAGATTTCCTCATAAAGCTATAATTTATTACTATCAAATGCAAAAATTTTTCGTTTATCAACTCCCATACTCTTCCATTCTCTTCAGTTTTAGATTTTTCAGATGGCGAATTTTAAAAGTCCAAATTTTTTGAAACTGAGCTCTTCCCTTCATTTAAAAACTAATTGAGAATTTCCTGTGAGTAAACAAAGAAAAATATCCTGGAAATCTTTGGGAAAATGTCTGTCAAGGGAAACTAGTAAAGAAGTAATTTTTTTCGCTATATTCGGAATTCCTTTGAATTCCTCTCGTCAGAAAAATGTGACTTGAGGATGAGAGAGACTGGAAGAGGGAAAAAGCGAGAAGAGAATCATATAATCTATTTGACGTGGTGGTACAGCGACATATAAGCCTCTCCCACCTTCTTCTACCTCCACCCCAAGCATCTCCTCTTGTTCCCCGTTTCATTTAAGGGTTGACTGATTTTCTTCCCGTGTCAAAGTAATAAGTTTTAATTTTTAATTATCTTTTTAAAAATGATTTATTAATTTTAAATTAAAAAATAATTTTATCCTTAAACATGATTTTGAAAGAAGTTTTCTTCTCTTCCTCCTCCTCGTATTATTTCCAATATCTTTTCTTCTGTTTGGTCTGAGATTCTCATAGTTTTCCAATGGTTTTCATTTTCGAGAAAAGCAAAATAGCATCTAGAATTTCGTTGTGAAGTTGATTTGTCAAAAGTTTACAGTTATCCTATTTTGAAAGTTATTTGGCGTCGTGACCAGAAAATTTTTCGCAGGAGGGAGGACTCGTGGTTCCCCGACAAAAATTTCATTTTTTGTCATACACTCCATGTCGACGTTCGCCTGAACGTTTTTTAAGCAGAAAGGAATCCGATTCTTTTTTAACCTTTTAAGGCAACACAATGATGAGCCTTGTCAGCAACAAAAACCACACATTGTGACGCTTGCTTATTTGATATTCTTTAAAAAAATTATTTTGTTCTTTGAATTTAGGTAAATGGCTGCTTGCACTTATAAACATAATGTTTAATGAACTTTTTTATTTTCATTTTTATATATCAGGGCCAACGTTTTTTGATAACAATCTTTGGATTGAATTTTATGTAGTCGATGAGATAAGATTACCGATACGATGGAGTAGGGAACTAGGAAATGAATTGGAGAAAATTCCTCGACGGTTGAACTTGGATCAAAGCTCCCGAAACAGGAAACTTAATTAGGAAATGGTCTTGGTAAACGATTTTGGACATATTTCCAATGAGACAACTTATAAACCGGTCATCTTATGTGTTGTCGATTTGAAAAGTTCTATAGCCAGTGACATAGTTCAGTTGTACAGTCTAAAGTCCAAGTTTCTATCAGTAACCGGCGTAATTGTTTACGAAAATTCTGGCTTTAATCTTCGCCTTGTGGTTTTATAAACCGTGAACCAGCCACCAGCTTTCTGTTTTCTTTTAGCCATTTCCACTTCAAAGAGAAAAAGGATCTAACATGCGTGAAATCCTTTGAAGCTCTAGATTGGCCAAAGCTTTCTTCAAAGCATATGTGGCGTTGAATTTCGGATCGCAATCTGAGAAGTGTTTAGGATCCGCTAGACTGGTTAACTTGTTCTGTATTCTAAAGACTAGATGGAATTCCATAGTTGAGGTGACGATGGAAGAAAAGAAAAAGAAAAAGTCAAAGAAGAAAGGAACTAGAGATTAGTCATGAGATGAATAAAACGAAAAAATAAAAATGTTGATATGAAGTATAATTTTCATGTGTCTCGTTTAAGAGTCAAGGTTAGTCGTCGACGCATGCGCAGATACTAAGTTCATCATTATGTTTTATTTCTAGACTTCATTTTTGAACTGGACTTTCTTTTGCTTTCTGCTCAAAAAACCCTAGATAAGAATGTCCGTGTGGCCGTTGGCTTGGTAAATGTCCCGCGTACGAGTCATGACATGACTTGCTCTTTTCTCTTCTACCACCCCCTCTCCCGCTCCCGCTCCCACTCCCGCTCCCGTTCTCTTTCTTTTTTAACCTGTCTTACCCACATCCTAGAGTACAAAGACTAAATTATATAGAAATGTTGAAAACTTAGATAGGATGTGGTGAAAACAAATTATTGTGCCCTTTGAATTGGGTAATGACGATTGAATAATTACATTATCATTATCAATATCGTTGAAAATTGTACAGATTTCCCACATGTAGCCAACCTCACCGAAATCTGATTAAACGCTATATTTCGATGATGATGACAATAATAATAATAAATGGATTTGGTCGAAAGAGGAGAAACACGATTTTCGTGAAAAAACAAACGATGATGACTTTATTGAAGAGAAATGTCACCGGATTGACGAAATGATTGGCGTTTGGGGACTGTCCCCAAAAACCCAGTTCGAACACCAAGGAAAACGACAAAATAAAAACTTTAAAAAAGATGAAAAAGGCAAACAAATGTATTCAGGAATTTCATTAGCGTTTCCTTAAGTGATTCCCCGAAGTTATCAAACATCCTATGACTCAAGCAGAAGACAGTTCACTCAGGTAGCCGGAGAAAACTTTTCAGAGTTAACATTTTGACTTTGTATCAATTCTTAAACGCGGTGAAGGATGCTGTGCCACTTGACCAAGAGAAGATCTGATCTGTAGGGGTGAAAAAGTAAAAATGGATCAGCAGAAAGGAGGCACAGGTGGGATCTACCTCGGCATATCTGTAGCCCATAAATTTTATAATTCTTAGTTAATCGGACCAAAATCAGAGTCAAAGCTTGAAAGTATTTCGTACCAACGTAGTCTTTAATGGTTTTGCCCTTTGATCTCTTGGAGGTGGAGGAACTTACAGAATTTTTCCCGCCAGAGGTAACTCTAATTTATTTTTTTTAACAAAAATTCCTTTAAACGTCTCAGATTCGTGTTGATGTGGTCACCGTTATCATGGCTGATCTTATTGACGGAAGGGTTGAGGTCGAATATGGCGGCCAACAAAACAAGATAAATACAAAAAATAAGAAAAGCACTTATGTAATGTCACAGTGATTAAGACAAAAATACCAAATAAAATTAGTTTGTTGATCTAAAAATTTTCCCCCAAATTCTTCCTCTCCACCCCGACCCGCCCTTCCTCCATGTTTTCCTCTCAAAAAAATGTCTCTAATTGGACAAAATGTAGATGATTATCAAAACGTGCCGACAAACGATCTTAAGTATTCCACTCGGTCTGTTCCCCTTATTCTCTTGTTTGAACTATTGAAGATTAAAAGGAAGTGAAAACTTTAATCAAATAACATTTTCTTCTGTGTGTATGTATGTATGCGGATAAGAGTGGAAGAGGAGGAGGGAGCGAGGGAAGGAGGGAGAAGGGTTGCAGGTTTCCGACAAAATCAGATTTATTGTGGCATCATGGACAGAGTAGCATTAATAGACGGTTGGCCAGTTGCTCAGCCACAAATGATGGCAGTGAGACTTGAATGAATGAAGGAATGAATGAAAAGGATGCAAGACTGACCTATGGAAACCTGCAGAAACGCGTCAACTACGAGTATTTTCGTAAGTTGATTTAGTAACATATTATCTCGTTGCAAATATGTTCGATAATTTTCAGAAATCGGACAACCTTTGCTCTCAAAATTAATTTTCGAAACATAAAATTATGTAAAAAATGTATAGTTTTCAATTAAACTTGGTAAACCTGATTTTTAAGAGGAAATTAAAAATATTAGTTAATAATTACTTGAGTACAACTATTATTATTATCAGCCGAAATTTATTTATTTATTTTGCATGGTAGCTTCTTTATTTGGAATTTCTCAAACAACATTGAATGTTACCAAAGAACAATTTTAGCGAAAGTTTTACCCGTCCCTTCCAGGTTCAGATAACTTACTCAATTTGCAGTGTTCCATTTATTGGTCAGCACATGTGAATACTGCTTGAATGCTTGACGAAAGAATCATAACAGTGAAAAAATATTTGGCAAAGTGAGCTTTTCCAAGATACAAATTTGACAACAACAAAAGAATTTAAGGAGAAAAAAACCTCAAACTGAGGATGATTATATAAAAAGAACTGGTGGAAGAGGGGTGAAGGGGGGAAGTAGGAAAAATGCAGGATTTTAGTGGTGTTCGGGCGGGGGGAAGAATAAAAACAAGGTATGATTTCGAGAGAATAAAAGTCAAATTGGTCGAACGCTGTAATAATTTGAGAGAATGAATATGTGCATGTAGTCGAGGTACCGGTTTAACAAATGATGAGGCTATGAGAAGGTATTGGTCAATGATCTTTCTCAGGGTCCTGGCAATCTGGCAATCTGGCATCTCCGATCATATTCAACATTCAGGCTTACATGCGTGAAACCGTTTTGTGCGTTTTTTTTCTCCCGTCCTCTCACTTTTTAACTCCTATTTCCGTTTGTTTTTTTTTCTGTTGTGATGCACTCTGCCTCTGTCGGTTCTTTACCAAGGCTTTCTGCTTCAGTATTCGAATTCAAAATAATTATAAAAAACAGTTTTCGTATACAACAAAGCTTGGGTTGGGAAATTCAAGGGACAGAAACAAAAAGAGAGAACAATGAACTTGACCATAAATTTTTTCCTGAAAAATTTTACATTTTGTTTTACCTCTTCCTTTTTCTCTCTCCCTCTTAGGCCTGATTATTCTTTCGTAATCAAAATAAAACTTTTCATAACTCGTATGCTTATCGCAATACAAATATTACTAATTTAAATCGTTGTAAATATTTGAAATATCATAGGACAAGTATAAAAGGAAAGTAATTTTGAGACATGAGTTCCCGGGAAACTTATTTCTTCGGAAATGAAAGAACAAAGAGTGGTAAAAGAAATTACGCACGCGTAAACGTTGCCAAACGTGTGATTGGCTTCAAATTCACATTCCCTTGTATTCGGTGTTAGTCAAGACTCTTGTGCTAAAATCCTTTTACCGTGTTGCGAATAGTGCTTGAAGTCAAAAAGAGGTAAATGGTGGTTTTCCTTCCTTTGGTTTGGTCACATGCACAAATTCATACAATTTTGGTTTTTCATTTGTTTGAAAAGTGGGAAGTGATTTTATATAATACGAATTTAAGCCATGTTGATTGAAATTTCAAGAATAAACCAAAACTAATGCCTTTGCCTTTGCACAGTCTATGTGTCACACCTGAATTGTTCGGCCGTTTAAAATTCTTGTGTAATCACTGAGTTTAGTTTCTGAGGCGTGTCATTCTATCTATAAAGGGGTCTTCCAAAAATTCCGATGTCATGAAAGTAAAATAATTTTGCTGACATATATGAGCTGTATATATTACGGTAAAAGTGATAAATCTGACAGGTTTCACGCTTACGTTGTCCACAGCTATCGAAGGGGAAAACTTTGGTTAGTACCCTAAAAATGACGCGGTGTAAGAACCCAGTGTATAATGTTTTTAGTTTCAAATAGATTATTTTGTCTTTTTACTACTTTGATGGTCTGTTTTATCACGACTTAATCCTTCATCATTTCTTTCTCTGTTCGTTTGTGTAGAGAATTCAATGTTGGTAGCACATGTATAGGTAGCTTTTTTAAAGATGTATAAAGAGTATGAATTAGAAAAGGAAATTTTCGGGTTCAGGAGGTTTTCAGTCCCTCACCTTTAGGTTCCCTCCATTAAAACCACTGTTTGAATTTTTTCACGAAAATATACTGAAATTTAGTTGAGTTTTTATCCGTTTTCACCTTTTAGGGTGTAGCAGGATATGGGAGGAGGATTTGAACTAGCGACTACATTTTCTTAGTCTGGTATTTAATCACTACATCACAGACCTCCCTAGATTTAATAATATTTCATGAAAATTTTTAATGAACTGTGAAAACATTTACCCGAATACCTGTACCATTTAGTCAAGTTGCACAAAGTTCTTGCTTCAATATGACGTTGGTGTTGGAGATGAATGCTTTACCTGGAAGCAATATCCTCACAAAATCTGAAACATGGGAGCTTTTTTTTTTTATAAAAGAACAAGTTTTGTAAGAATATGTTTATAGTGAATGGCAATTATTCAGATTTATAAATAAAAAACAAAAGAGAAAAAAATAGTAAGAAACATCAAATGAGGCTTTGCAAAATTGTTAATAATCTTTGTATATCCTGTATTCCTGTCTTGTCTTCGCTTTTCCTTTGTTTTCTTGCGCTTTGAATAAAAGGCAGTGCCCATCGTCTGTCTGAAGTTCGACACGACAGCCGTAAGACATGTCGAAAAATAAGTAACTGCAAACGGTTTATTTATTTAAAATGAATTTTGTTTGGTTGTTTTCTTTTGCTGTTGTTTATAAAAGTTTTGTATAATTATTTTTTTCATTTTGAAAAATATTAGTTTTGCTTACAATATGAGAAACCAACCATGGTTTCTTCGAACATATCCGATTGAGTGATTTAAGAAAAAGTTGTTTGTGTTTGTTTGGAATTGTTTTGTTGTCCCTAAATTAGTAAACAACGTCATTCAAGTTCTCTTTGACTTTGTTGTGCTTCAGAGCTCGGATTCTCATTCCACCACTGAGTGCTGGTGGAGATACGTGAACCACTTGTCTCGCTTTGCACGGTTTTTAGCCCAACAATGTCAAAGGAAATTTTGCTAAAATGATGGCACCCACATTTCGGTTTACCAGAGTCAACACTGTTTTCTAAAATTAACAGTTTAATTTGGAAGTTTTATTGTTTTGAATGTTTTTCAACGGTTTCAAAATTATTCAACAACACTGATAAGAGTTTCAGATTAATTGGTTTAGGAGGAAACTCCATAATTATTGGCAGAAAGAAGTGTCGTACGTGTGCTTAACAGGTAAAAATGTATTTTGATTGGGTTTCTGATCTTGTTTTGAAAATTTTGTATGAGTTAATTAATTTTTATGTGCAATTTTACTCTTAAGGTTGTGAAAAGAACTATGAGAGATGGCGTTATTATGACCTACAAAACTTTTTTTAAAACTTTTTAAACTCTTTTTCCTTGTGTATAGTTGTTTAGGAGTCAGAAGATTCCTCGGTTTGCCATAACTTCACGAGGGCCTCAGCTCTTTGTTTTGACTGAACCGTTTTGTTTGTTTGTGTCTTTGTGTGAGTGTTTCATCTGTGAGAAAAGCACAGTTTAATCATCTCTCAGAAGTTTTGGAAGTTTTGCCATTTCTCGTGCGATTCTATAAGTCTGTTTATGATTTTATTTATGTTCAGGCTCTGGGATGTTTCCCGAAGTTTCTGCCGCTCAGTTGATCACTTCTTAACATGTATTCTTCTTATAGACACTACAGTGTTCTTCCGTTGTTAAGACGGCCTGTGCCGTGTCCGCATCTTGGTGGAATGTTAGACTTCTATGGGTAAGTTCTCTCGGTTCTTTGTCTCTTTAGACATGGTAGAATAGCTGCTACGATGGGCTTCTAAATGGCATCGGTGATCTCGTGCTGAGTCGTCCATTCTCTGAAAGACCTGATGCGGGGAAGGAGACAGTGGGCATGGGCACAGGTGTTTAGATATGTTTCAAGTGTAACATTGTGAAGTTCTCTGGAAACTTTTTGCCCGGATTCTTGTAGAAAAACAACACAAATTGTGGATTCGTAATTAAATTCCTCCTGGTTAAAATTTTCGTTTTGGTTTGAAATGGATTCAGTTGGCTGACTTATTCCGCCTGGGAAGCTGCCTAAAAGTAGAAAATAAAAAATGAAACCGGTTCCTTCTAAATCGAGACTGCTCCAGCGCTCTTGAGATTTCCTTTTTGTTTTTTGTTCATTCTTCTTTTACTGAATGAGAAACAAACAAATTGTTTACACTGTCACGGCTAATTAATTTTCCATTTGAATTCTAGCAAAGCTTTTGGAATTTGTTGCCGCTGTCAGATTTAACCGTGGTCCAACCTCAAATTCATCTTAAAAATCACTACTTCAATCGTTGGAAATTTCATTTATTTTAATGTTTCTTTTCAAAATGGAGGGGTTGAGATGCACCTAACAGAGTCTGGATGAAGAGAAGCAAGATTTGATCCTTTATTCCAAAGAAAAACATTTACATTTCTACCGTCAGAAATACTTTTCTTAAAAATGGAATCATTTACGTATTTTGTTATCTTGTCGGCTCTTTTAACTTAAATGTAAAAACAAAAGGACAAAAATTTTATTTTAGATAAGTAGAGCCTATCGTTTCTATCTTTTCCAAATTTGGGAATTTACAGCCAAACTAAACGACTAATAATTTGAAGGGAAATCAGCTTGATAAATGTGGAAGAAAGATGGTTACATAAAATTTCCTGGTCTATAAGTAAATGTTGGTGCTTTTTTAATATCCTGAAAACATTGAATAAAAATAAAAATTTTTACCACTTTCATCACATGATAATAACAGAAAGTATTCATTCAGTTACGTACTAAGACTCACTCTGTACTGAAAGAAGTAAAAAGGAATTCCTTATAACTTTGTTGCGGTCGGAAATAAGAAGTTTTTACAGAGAACATAAAGACCCATTCACAGCGGCCACCTTTTTTCTCTCTTTTCTTTTACCTAGACACAAGGGCACATTGTACATTTGGGGTTTTTCAGTGAGCGCATTCAAAGAGGCTGACACTGCGAAAAATTGAATTTTTGAGAATAGTGAGGAGGAAAGGGAACAGAGCTATTGGTCCTTCCCACATTCTCTCTTCATTCGAACGTTTTCCGTTACTTTTACATTTTACGGCCAGGTTGTCTCCAAAGTTGCGAGGGTTCATTTATACATTATTAAAATCAAACATTTTATAAAATATACTTAATTTCTTTAACTAAAGATTGTCATTTCATGTGGCCCGTGCTCTTGTCTGTATCTTTGTGATAGCTGTTATATTTTAAAATCATTTAAAACCCAGGACTTATGTAACGTTGATGGGGCTTGTGATGCTGTTGAATCAAAGAACCAGATTATATTAGTAGAATTTGGTTGGAAGTTTAAGCCCTCTCCCGTATCTTGTTATGCACTACTATACCTATACAAACACGCATAGAAACAAAAATACTTCTACTTTCCTGATTTAATTCAGAAACCACCCTCTTAATCATTGAAGGCTGAACTGCTTTTTAAAATAGTTTCTCCTTCTGGTCATTTTTGTTGATCTTCGACGTTATGGCCTTGAAACAAAAATTAAAAATGAAAATGACTATGGAAAACGTTCGTCTAAGACAACAGTCTTTGAGGCGAAGGAAAAATTTTTTTGGTCAGACAAAATTAAATTTCGTCCATATTTAAATCCTTTATAAATATTTTCAGTGATTAATGTCAGAGATAAGTCTTCGTTCGTTCAATTTATCTTTTCAAAATTATTATTTTTTAACTTAAAAAGTACAACTTTTCTTGTGAAATCTGAAACCAGCTGCGACATTTAAAAAAAGGTGCGATAAGAGATAAGAGACGGAAATAAACCTTCAGTTTTTAAAATTATGGGACAGAACTATTGAAAGCTTTGCATTTGTCATCTTCGGATTTACTAATCCGTGATTGTTCCTGTTAACTTTTTTTACGGAGTTTCCAATGATTGCTTTTCCCCTGGTTAACTGCCACTTACCCCTAAGGGAAACGTCAGGTGGATGGTCTGGCTTTAAAGGGCCTTTTATCTAGAGAACAGATCGGTGTCTTTATCTAGGAATTGAACAATAGGAGAGAGGTCTGGGAATTCGGTCCAAGATACTACGATATAGAGTAGTAAGAAGAGATTGAAGGAGTAGGTAGTTAGAAGAAGAGTAGGAAGAGAAGAGAATAAGAGTAGGAATAAGAAGTGACATGGGTATAGAGAAGGTAAGTTTGGGAAGTGTAAAGTAGGGGTAGGAATATAGTGGAAGGCAGAAAAGGGAGAAGTTATAAAGAAGAAAAAGGAAAGTAGAATAGATGAGCTTAAAGAAGCGTGTTACGGAGTCGAGTGGTTTATGTCTTTAGAGGCGTCGTTAGTCTTGAGGTTTGTCAAGAAAGGATCAGGCAGAAGAATTGGGATAGGCCGCCATTTGACAGGAGTATTTGACGGAGAATCTGCTGATTTCCTCATTTACGGTATAATCCCTCAAATCTTTTCCGATGATGTAATTTGGAACGAACCGTGAATCGTTCACTATGATTCGTAAGGTTTTGGATTTTGGTACGATTGGAATTGTTCTAGGATTTCCAGGTTTGGTTAGATGAAGGAACCCTTCCTTTTGTTTTATTTACAATGGATAACGGTCCGGAAAGTTTAATTAACACTATTAAAAATTGACGGTAGAATAAATTACAGAACTAAGCCCAACGAAATTTCATGTATTTCCTCCCAGAGTCTAATTCGAGACGCAAATTCCTTTGCCAGAGACATAATAATCGCCACGATCTAATCGTCCGATTACAAGAAGAGGAAGAGATAAACATTTTCAGGTTGGTGGGCAATCTTTTTCATTTTTATTTCCTTCTAATATTTGATTTGCTTTCACAAACTTTCTTTTTTTGGTCTTTTTATCTTCTTTTTTCGTTTATTTTAGCTTAAGTGTACATTCGACTGGTGATTGGTTCAGAACAAAAACAAGTGAAGGAAGACTAACTTCTTTTTGACTGTGCATTGTAATTTGTTTGGCTGGCCTAAATGCAGAGAATGTTTCTCGTCGCATGTTACACTAGTTTGGTCAGTAAAAACATGACCAGCCTTCAAAATATAACTGTGAGTTTGCATAAACTAAAAAAGGGGTAATTGTCGAAAGAAATGACGAAACAACAAAATTAAGCGATTTTTTGAAAGATGACGAAAATGACGAGTAGTAGCCTGCCCGAAGGCAAGTCCTCTCATCCCTTCTAACGGACGTACATGATGTCGGGACACAAGTGTAAGGAACTGTAGTCGTTTCCAATATATTTTTCCTGTCCTTTCGAACAGTCAGAAATTAGGTCAGGACTCAAGTTGAGCTGGAGGAGAAGGGTGGTGTTCTTAACGCGGAATAATTTTCTATCTCACCCCTCTAGAACCATGAAATAAACGTCAGACTTCCGTTGATGTTTTTATTTCCACAGCAAATTTTCGCTCTAAATGAATGAAAATATGATGGGGATATTGCTGGACTAAAAATATCTCTGGAGAAAAGATTAATTCTCAACAAGTTCTCCAAAATATGAAAGCTCTCAATTGTGTTCTTGAGATCATTAAACCATTCTCGTGTAAATTTATTGTAGAGTAACGATAAAGCCGAATATTGGGAAACCCTGCTCCCCCCTGCTCAGAAATTTGGTTTTTAAAAGCTTTTTTTTTTACATCCTCTTTTACGAGGGTTGAACAAAAAAAATGTTTTCTAACCATTAGTGACATGATTTTTTTCCTTACGGTCGTCCAGATGCTTGGCTTATTATTGGTTTCGCTATAACCATAACTTCTCCCTTCATTTCTTATTGGAATAAAATCTCAGAATCAATGTCCTGAGTGAAAACACTAAAGAGACAGGTTGTATCACTAAAAATAAATTCTACAAATGACCGAGGACCATAGATGAGAAATTATATTTGGAATTTCCGAACAATAATACCAGGTTCAAGAATTTTTTTGTATTAATAGTAACGACGAAATTATTAGTTGCCATCTCCGGGCCCTACATCCTCCCAGGCAATATCCCACATGAGGCATTCATTTCATCAGATTTTTGGCCCGAGTTTTTGCAATTTGACTTCTTTTTTCTTCTTTCTACTTTTTGTTTATCTAAGCCCTTTGTGATTCTTCAAGTCTATTCATCGCTTCCATTATCACGAGTTTTCTTTTCTTTCCTGTCTATGGTGGGCGTTTTATTTAAGCTAAGAGCTTACACCCCCGTATCAATTATTGTCAACACCACTCTGCTTTTGGCGATGTTGTGGTCAGTAATGAAAGGCTTTTCTTTTTAAGCATTCTTCTGTTTAGCTACTAAGAGGCCAGAAACCCGTCGGTCTAGCATAACTTTCCTACAGTATGTCCTCTGCTATTTGTAGTTTGACTGACGTTCTCTTTCTGGAAATCGCGAACAGAAGTCTTGGGACTCCTCCCACTTCTCTATAAGTTCGTCTATGATACTTTTAATGTTCAGTCTCTGGATTATTTAGATGAGAGAAAGATGATTTGACCAACGAAGTTCGGGATCGGATTTAACCATTACGACCCAGAGCGATGAAGAAAGTGGGACTAGGATTTGTTTCAGATGTCCAAGTTTCTCCGAATGTTCATCCATTCAAGAGTTTTTGCAAACACCGACTTGGAGGATACCCGGCCATTAATTTTTTCTTATTTGCTCATGCTGCGCGGTAATTCCTCAGAAAAACCGAGGCAATGCAGAAGAACCCAACTCAAGCAGATGATTTTCGGTCCTAGGGTCTGACTAGCACGGGTGAAAAATTTCAAATTGAAAGAATTCCATTGAAGATTCCATTTTTTGGACAAGGTGTTCTGAAGATTGGTATCAAAAGAAATAACCATAACAAAAAGGTTTTTTTTGAATCCATCCACTTGAAAAATTTTGTTAACAAAAGGCTCGGTGTATATCTCGGGGTTTTTTGTTCTCGGTTTCCTTTTCGAGTGCTTTGCCCTCCCTCTGATTTTCTGCACCCCTCTTGAGAGATGTTGTTCCGGTTTTTTGTACGAACCTTTTTCATTCGGCTCAAATTTATTTTGAATTTTGTGTTGTTTGCCTGCCTTTCCACAATTAAGCCTTGTCATCTATGAATTCAATGAAATTTGGTGTATCTGATACAGTAAAAGTGATAAACCAAGCAAATATATATAATTCTCAGCTATTATTCATAATCCTCAACTTAGTTTGATAAATATGACAAATTACTAAACATATACTTCTATCACTTCTCACAAAATCCAAGCAAAACTCTGTGAAACTCCGAATTAGAAGCGGCACATATATGAGGTAAATTGGCACAAGCCAAGCATCATAGCAAACTTTTATTAAATTCCCCATTACTACTGTAGTTGTAAATTTTATAAAATAGGCGGTGAATGTGATTAATTGATAGTAAATTGTGACTTTATCAAGCTTAGTCAGTGATTATGACTAATCGCCGGAAATTCACTTAATCAACTCACCGTAATGCTCGCAAACGAAAATTCTGAACGAATTCAGGAAAGAAAGTTCCCTCTACACAGCCGCCTCGTCCTCACAGAGTTTCTCAAAAGTGACAACTGAAAGAAACACTGTCTTGGTGATATCGCCAATGGTCATTCTAGGAGAGAAAAAAAGGAGTAGAAATAAATTATACATAATATTCGATTTATCACTTTAAAAGTGATAAATCGAATATTATGTATAATTTTTTTTCTACTCCTATTATATGTATAATAACGTTTTTCAGTTTGTTGGAAGATAGTTTTGGTAGGCATGAGCACTGAACAAGCGGTTTTGTGATTACCTAAATTTTTTATACGTGGCATGTTCGGAAATGGGAAGGCTTTCATAAAAAAAAGTGTAAAGGCAAGGCAAACAAAAAAATAAGATAAAGGCATGACTGTAAAAGAAGAATACGGTAATGAAACGCCCCAAGCGAGTGCTGATCCCTCATAATCGAGGCAATCGAAAACCATAAAAGGTTTTCGTTGTGAGCTCCTAACCTCCAAATCTCACTCAAACGAATGACTCATACACATACGGACGGAGACCGACTTCCAAATTCTTACACGCACGTCAAAAGAATGTGAAAACTTGGAACTCACATAGCCGCGTGTGTGTATACCCTAAAGAAGTGGAGGAGCCGCCTCTCATCTATCTAAGTATAAACCATCCAACGTTTTTCATCTATGGACGTCACTTTACCCCGAGTTAAGAGTATTTTTACCTGAAGAAACATGAGGGGGTGGGTCGCGAGTCAGGGGTTATTTTTGTGTTTTTCCCTTTGGCTTTAATTGATCTTATCTTTTGTTATTAATTGTAGCAGCGATTATGAATTTTTCAAAATGGATTTTTGTTGGAGGATTTTTTTCTATTATCACGACTCCAGAATCAAAATGGGTGTAACTATCACGTCCATAAAAAAAGAATCTTCACCTTACCCACATTATACCCTAAGTTTTAGGCTCGTTTGTATGGCGATCTTAGTTACCTGCTCTACGGACTATAATGTTGTTGCTTTCCTCCGACCCAACGATCTGTCCTGATATCTTTCAAATTTTATTTTGCAACTTTAGGCAAAACTCTCTTGACCCCTAGAGGCATTTAAGTTATGGGAATTGCTTAGTCAGCCTTTCTTAATCCTGCTTTCCCTAATATGTGGCGCAAATGACTAGATATTAATATATAAAAACCTAGTACATAAAATATTTTATAATACTTTTTATTGTTAACACATTGACAACATGCACCTGAATCCAAGGTCATTCGCTATGACAATTGCAACTTCAAAGGTACCGCCGTCATTGTTCCTTTGAGTGTTAGGAGGCTGTAACCTATCTCTCTCATTGTAATGTTAGTCCTACTTCGGCTGGCATAAGGGTTTAGCTTATTAAGCGGCCAGGTAATTCTGATATGAATCGTTGCTTAAGAAATCCCACCCAACATTCCCACATCATTGTTATATATTTTAAGTAAATTTAAGCACTCAACCTAACCTCCGCCTTTACCTCACGCATGTTTTTAAAAAGTGTTTTGGCTTTGAGTTTTTGGATTTCACCTGGCGTCCCGAAAACGCCAACTGCAGGCAGTATAAGGCATTGCATACTCACGTTGCCGAAGCAAATTTGTTTAAATTCTATCAATTGGCGTCCTATTTTATAAAATACCTTGTCCTTGCTTAGTGTCTTCCAATTCACACCTACATATCCTTCCTACGGTAATTCATCATCATTCTTCAGTTCAGTCCAGTCTACTGTCTTGGCATTAAAGTCTCCTAGCAATATGATTTCATTAATTTTTAATGGAGATTCTCTCTGCACTTACACTTCTCTCTTCAGTGTAACAAAAATTCTTGGGTTTTTGAGGGATATGAATCCAACCGGATGACAGTAGACCAGACCTAGACCACGACTCGCATCGTTTTTTTGTTCATAGACCATTTACATTCATCCAGTTTATTCACCACTTTTCTCGTCTTCGGCCCTTTCTCACTTCTCATCTAGGACCCTCGGTCCCTTCATTTCCTCTCACCTTTTACTTTTCTTTACTGCAGCTGTAGTAACCATGTAACGCTAATTTCTCCCACATTCCAACCACATTCTTCCAACCATTTTTTTGTCAATCCTATTACATTAAATTATTTAATAAATTGCACAAAGGCTTCGTTCATCTAGGGCCAGCATTTCCTGGGTGCATTCCGAAGGTCCTCCTTGTTTCTCATCTTGAACACTTTGCTGCCCTAGAATAACTATAGAAGCAAAGAACATTGTGTCAATGTTTGTTTGCTTTTAAAACAAATATTTGGCGGACCTGTTTTGTTTTCTTATTCAGTTGGCTTTGTTGCCGACCTACTGAACATTTTTTCTAAACTTATTTTGACAAATTAGTCGATTATTCCGTGCCAAAAATTTGACTCAAAGTGGAAAAACCATTTTGAAAACCGTTGCTAAAGATGAATAAACGCACTTTTTTATATTCTCTTTGGTAATTTCTAAGCAAATAATAATAATAATAATAATAAATTTGAAAAAATCAGGTTTCCCGTGTAAATTTCAGCGAAATGTTGTTCGCTTCTGTTTAATTACTTTTTTATTATTTACACCAAATCTAATTTTGTTTAATGAGATTTTTTTTACTTTGTTTTTAAGTGAAATTCGAATTAGATTTTGACTTAAATTTGCTCATGCATTTTGTAACAAAAAAGAAAGAATTTGATGGTGTTTGAAATAAACACCGCACCACCTCACCACAAATAAATTCAGCACCACCTCATAAAAATGAGGAAGTTAGGGAGAGTCTAAGGCTTTGACTTAAAGTCTTAATTAAATGACGTCAGTGGAAGGTCATCGGAGCCAGGGCTTTTCAAAGTTTTTGTTCTGTTTGGTTGTGCCTTTTTTTCTTATATGTATTAATATATACCCACGGTCTTGCATAACCTTTTGATGTTTTCAGCTATTTGTCATTTTACTGCTCCGTTTTGTTTGTCTTTAATCTGGTTCTTATTACTGTGTATTGTAGAAAATATCTAGAAAAATATTTCGTGAAAGAAGAGATGTTCAAATAAAGCAGAAGATGGATGAAATGAACGCGAATTCAAGTTTTACAGAATCAAGTTTGTTCTTTACAATCATTCTGTTGTTAATTGTACGGGGTGCCACACTTTTACTTTACTAAATTCCTTGTTGGTGTGGTTGGCACAGTGAAAAGCGTCGAGACCACAAACTGAAAAAAACATTTTGAACAACCTAATAATATCTCAAAGTTGTTAGATGTTGTTGAGGTTTAATTTATAATAAAATCAAATTAAATTGAGTAAGAAAAAAGTTTTAGTTTGCTTGGAAATCAGATTTCTTATTCGTGTTAACCTAAAGAACGGAGAAAGGGATCTTGGAAACGCCCACGAACCGTGATTTAGTGCCTGTAGTACCTTTTGTTTCTCTTTTGTCCTCTTTCATTTGGTTTTTGAGCCCCTCTATGGGTTATCCGTACCCAAAGCTCCTTCCTTTTTGTCTGATTTGTGCAAATAATTGGAGAATGGTGCCTTAAATAAGTTTTTTGGGAGATGCAAAACTTTTCTCTCACTTACTACCCAAAGGGCGTCAATTATTTTTACATTATCTACTTCATGTATTTAGAAAAGCGACTGTTCTATAGTCTCAGTCTGATACGACATGTAAAAGTCTTAAGATAGCTTTTAAAGCCAGATGTTTATGACGTTACGTGAAAAACCGGATTTGATGTAACCCAAGAGGGATTGTACACGTTAGGTTATACGAACCCTCGAATTATGAACCACCAAGCAAATAAATAAATAAATAAATGAAATGTTAATAAAAATAAAAATTAGGTACCGCAGACAGGAGATATTAGGTATTTTATTTTCAGAATTGGAGGTAAACATTTACATTTTTATGTCCTCATAACTTTTTGAAAGAAAGGCTCAAAAACTAGATTTGTGAACAACCGAGTTTTCAGCATAATTTATTATGTAAATAAGTTATACCATAAAGAATAAGTTAATATACACGCTATATTGAAAGGGAAGTTCACTCAAATCGATGTGACTTCAATTTTTGACTCGACAAAGGTCGACTAGGAGGACCAACACCGATGGCAAGAGACAAACCTGTATTCTAGAAGCTAACTATTACTAGCAAACCTCCACTCTAATATATTTATTTGAAGATTATAGTATATAGCCTAAACACTTTATTTTGCAAAATTTCTAAAAATTTGAAGAAACAACGAAATCTTTCTGATAATGTTAACATAATTGTGTGAGTAGATAAGAAGAAGAGTCGATGGGATGTGGAAGGGAGAAAGGGAGAAGCACTCGAAGAGCGGTCCACGGAAAGAAAAAAATTGTTAAAAAAAAGAGTAATTGTTTAAAAATACCAAAGTTTATCCTTTGGCCAGCGTTGAAATATGAATTTTAATGTTTTTAAATGAGCATGAAGAGAGATGACACGTCTCTGACACATGAATCCCAGCATACCATCTCTGGTCCATGTCTAATGTATAATGACTCGGACATCTTAGCCTATAATTTCAACCCTTCTTCTCATGTCCGTAATTTACACGTTTCCATCCTTGAATATTTTCAAATTACTCCGATACCATGAGAATTCCCTTTAAATAATCACCTCCTTTTCTCCCTTTCACTTCTTCCTTCCTTCCTTCACCAGGTACTCACTCTCGAGTGACTCAACCTGTGACGTCATCTCTCTTTTTTTCCTCTCTCGCTTTCCGGGCCGTGCCATCAAACGTCCGTATTATTTTTCTTTTAAAGCTTTAATTACTGTGATTTTCGTTCTTGACCATAAATATACAAATGCTAATGGACGTTCGTCTGTTTGGTGATTTAGTCGGCGGTTGTCTGCAAAAAAAATTTATATCTTAATTGCTTTTTAGCGACTTCTCGGTTATCACGTACCAAATTGTCTCGGCTGTGTGTGAGGAAAGAGGCGAGAGGAGGGAGAAGAGGGAAGAAAAGAATCACACCCAAGGTAATAAGTGTGGTGCAATAAAAACGAGGAGTGGATGCGTTTAGTGCTTGACTTTCCTTTCCATTTAGGAATTCTTTTTTGTTTTCGAATTGGAAAGAAAGAAAGAAAGAACGATGAGGAGGGAGGGGGTAAGGAAGACAAGTTTTGTGGAGAAGAGAAGGAAGCTGAGTGATAGAAGATGATAGCGAAATGAACTCTATAAAAATTGGTTAATGAAGACGACAATAAACAAAATAAAAGGATTAGGATCTCATCAACAATAGGTTTCTGTCATAATTTGAAGTTGTGAAGTTTTGGCTTAGTCAGAAGGCTGACTTCTGGATTCCTGAATGCTGGCCTCGATTTTGATTCATATTTCCCTAGGGGCTGGGTTCTTTGTTAGTTTAAGAGCAGTGAGTGTGTTACCAACCTAAAGTTTCAAATGAAATCTTTGATTTTCGATTATTATTTAGTTTAACAAAGACTTATTTGGGGAATTTTTAACACGTTCTTTTTCTCATACACATTTCCTTACTTCCGGCTGTCTAAATTTTTCAATGTAGCAGTCAGTATAAGGCGTACCAGTACTGAAAGACAAACAACTCAAAAGTCTCATCAATTTTTGGAGAAGGGAACCATCAAAATCTTGATCGTCAGAAAGACTGTATCACAATGGCAACAAACCAACTGACTCATTTCAAATATAATTAATTTGATGTTTTTTTCATAAGAATAAACCTGCTTTGATATTATATTGCCCCTGACCAATCTACCAAATATTAAAAAAAGTGTAAAGTAGAGTGTAAAGGTAGTTAATGACACAAAGAACCTTTCCTGATTTAATTATACATCCTGTGCTCGAGGGTTTCGCTTAAAAAGCGTCACGCAGATCACGTGCACTTCTAGTGGCCCAAAGATCAAAAACCTTAGCGGGTGAATCGAAAAGGGGGCAACTAAAGGTGCAACCCGAGAGAACAAAAGACTTTTTTTGTAGCAAAGCCTCTGATTTAACAATGGCCACAAATTGGTTAACAATAAATGAAGTAAATAAATAATAAGAGGAATCTGAATGTCTCTTTTTTTTGTAGGCGCCTTTTTCAGTCTGTCTCAGTTGGCTGTAGTTCTGGTTCAACTGATAACACGTCAATAAAAAGTATTTTTTTGCTTGCCTTATTGCAATAATTTAAAAATCAGTATTGATTATGTTATGAAGAAAACATTTACGTATTTTATGAGTCTATACAGACTAAACCAATGATACACCTTCGAACTGTTTTTACTTTATTCTTTCAGTGAAAAAAAAATCCGTGGTTGTGTCTTCGACTTTTCGGTTTGTGATCAACCCATAAAATAGGTAAATGTTTTTTTCACTACTTTCTTCATATTGGAAAGTTTAAATAACTTTGAGTTTGACAAATTACTTGACTATAGGAAACTAAAAACACTATACACTGGGTTTTTACACTAAGTCGTGTTTAAAGATGACACAAACGTTTCTTCCACTTCGAAAGCTGTGCATATGATGAGGGTGAAGCCAGGGTTTTCCTGCCGGCAACCGCCAAGTATGACTGCCCCGGATGCTTAACTTCAATAATACTTAACTATATAACTAGCATTGGCAACTCTTCGATGGGGCATTGAGAAGATGGTCAGAACTACATTCTAGTAATAAGCTGCTTATACATAAAACCATTTTGAGCTTTGGTCATCATTTGAATCCAATTTTGGGATTCCTCTGTCAACTCCAAGCTGGAAATCTTAGAACGCTTCTATTCTAAAACCTCAGAAATCTTTCTTATTACTTCTCTCTTCTTTGTCTTCCACTAAATTCCTACCCCTACTTCACACACATTCTCAAATTTATCTTCTCTATACTCATGTCAATTATTCTTCCTTCACTCTTTTTCTTACTACTCTGTACTGTTTTTTTTCTTTTCCTTAGACCGAATCCTCAGAACTTTCTCCTATTCTTCCTATATAAAAAGCCCTTGTTAGGTGTTGGATCTTTATGAGATTCGTTATTAAGGAGTAACTCGTGGTAACTCGTCGTACAAGGAAAAGACCTTGTAAAGATCTTTGAACTTTTCCCCTTGTTTAGTTTACTTAAGAATTTTGTTTACTTTCCCTCTCGTGGTGTTGAAACTAATGCGTAAGTAAAGTGTCTAAAATTTTTAATTGTGTGCCTATTTAGTCGTAGGAAGCATGCCGAAAATTAGGAAAAGCAAATGAGAAACGGGAAAGAGGAAGGAAGGGAGGGTGAAGAAAGTGTTTTTATACCTTTCGTCTGCAACCTGTTGGAAGAAGAAAAGTCAAAAATTTTTCAAGATTAAATTAACCACGGGCTGGTAAACCATTTTTCGTGATTTTATGTGGTTTTCGCCTTTTAAATCTGGCAAAGAAACCTTTTCCCCATTACTTTAAAACATTTTACAACTGACTTTAATTTTATTATGAGATTTTAATTTTTTAATTTTACGTCTCTCCTTTCTTTTATGTTCTTTGAGGTCTCTTTTGTTTTCTTTCTTGACGATCCTTTTCTTCCGTGACATCCTAAATCATTCTTTCTTCTCGTGTTCTTGTTCTCCACTTCTATCGGAAATTTTATTCAATTTCTCTGTTTCAGCTCTTTGGTTGTTGTTTGTTAGTTGTTTTCATAGTCGGGCGTCATGTGTTCAGCTTTCAAGCAAAATTTCACTGTCTTTGGAGGTCGAATTTTTTGTTATCGTATGACACTTTAGGTTATAATTTTGCCAAGTGAAATTAAGCTCTAGACAAACAGACTTGTACTTCAGACAAGTAAATAGGTCTGATTTTTTGATTTTCATTTTCTGTTTCATTTATTGTCTGTAAACTGATAAACGGGTGGTCGATCTGATCAGGTGGTGTTTATCAAAACTGATAAAGTGGTGGTTGAGTACTGAAAGTGTTAAGTGAACTTTCAGGTGAAAAACTTGCGTGTGGCAAACATGTTGAACTGTGTTTCAGTCAGATTAATTTCTAAATGGTGTCTTGCAATAAATTGGAGATTGATTAAATTTATAAGTTTATTTAGGATGGTATAAATAAAATCAAATGAAAATAAAACCATTAAAGCAGATTTGAATAGTGAGCCCTACATCAAATGAGTATTGAGTCTAAAAGTATTCAAAAACAATTAGTATGTGAGCTTTTTTTAAAATTCAAGTTAAAATTCATTCGTCTAGAGTTTCATTTCATTTACCAAAAGTTTAACTATTGTAAATGGCATAATACTATACTAATTTTTTTTGGGTACCTTGTCACTGTTAGACTCTTTGTTTCAAACACTTTGGTTTTTATTGGCTGAATTCATTCAAATTCCTTAACTTTCAAACTTCAAAGACTTCAAGACCCATTCTTTATTTTGCAAGTACAAGAGTTTATTTATCTAGGTACATTTTTCTGATGATCCAATATCTTATGTCTTTACTGAGGAATTTCAAGTCAAAAAAATTGATTTCGCAAAAACCGAGTAGTTTCATTCGGTTCGAAAATGTTTAAGGCATTCATTTTGCTAAGTTTTGAAATTTCTTTTGGTTTAACTCTAATCTTTGCTCTAAAAAAATGAGTTTGAAACTTCTTCAAATAAATAGGTGATAGTATAGCCGTGAAACTTGTTTGCGTTTGTTTTTTTTATAGGAAAACTCTCTTGAAATATTATTAACGCCGTTTTAACTTTAAAATTACGTTTTTAAACATATATTGTAATAATAAGTAAGCCTGAATGTTGTAAATAATTTTATGGCCTACATAAATCGGTTTTTTTTGCGCTCTTTTCTGCGAATAAGAAAAACCAACGGAAATGAAGTTGGCATTAAATGAAGAAAAAGTAGAATTAAAAAAGATAAAATATGTTAAAAAAGGTGAGAAGTAGTAAAAATAAAAAAGTGTAATTTATCAAGCAAGAAATTCAAATTTTTCTTCTTTTACCAAACTGGCATTCATTACGACCTGGTTTTATTGTTTTACTTGAAGTTGAATGGGATCAATCTGTTTGTTGTGCTGTCGTCTCCTTGTTAGGCGGCCGCCTTTTGTGCTGCATTCTGAGGTCCTGCTGACTTCACGAAAGTTCAGTAATCGAGAGGCCTTTCGAACAATATTGTAAACGAGATTTGTCGAGATAAGTTCGTTGAAGTATTATTGGGAGCGACTAGTCCCATACAACAAAGAATCGTTAGAAAAGTGATTTTTTGCAACAGTGGCCAGAAGTAAGAGTGAAAGTCGTACTATTCGAAGGACTTTGTTCTAAATGTCTGATTTGCATTGTGAGCCTAAGGAGAAAAGGGAATCTGGTAATTTTCTGGAAGGTGCAACTAGGATTTTGGATGTGGATTTAAGAGGTTTGCTAGAGTTAAAAGCGTAACACAATATATGCTTAAAGGAGTTGTTGTTTTTACTTTGTACAGAATAAAAAAAAATTACTACCTATTATTAACAATTCGACATCTCAAACTTTCCGCACCAGTTCCAAACATCAAGGTTTCTTCCTTTCGGGTACAAGGTCTCTACGGTCACGAGGTTTCGCATTTTTGTTTTCTCTTTGTGATGTAGAATTTGTTTTGCAGATTATTCTTCGAATTCTACAAAGATTTCAACTTCCATCGCTATCAGTTGGAGAGAAAAAAGTTCAGCAATAAAAAAAAATATTTTTCTAGCCAAAACCATGTACATAACTACAGTATAAAACTTTCGGTTCACTTGGTTTTTTTTTTGTTTACGTGAAAGCCAAGGAAACATGGGGAAGTAGAGCACACTGTAATCTTAACTGATCGACCTGCACACACACAAAAAAACGAATCCGTGAAATTTTAAATTTGTACCTATCGATATGAGAAGTATTTTTTAAGAGACAAAAAGGTCGGTTTCACTTTCACGAAGCGACGCCGTTTTATACAGCCATTGTTGTTACTGAAAACATTTCGTCATAGGTTTTCGTTAAAAAAGTCGAGACATCGTACAACGACAACTTAAATCTTGGGCGACCTAAAGCCAGACTGAGAATGGTGGCTTCTGGTTCTTATTATGTTTCAATTCTGTTTGTGAAAATATGGCCAGAATTAGAAATGTACGGCTTGATTTCAAGAAGAGGTAGTCATTATGGTGTATCTTCATTCTATGGAAATACCTTTGGAGTTAAAACATTAATTTTAAAGATCTTGCTGAGATATTATTCTCGAACGGCACCAAAATGTGACATTGATATGTCGAACCTTAATGAATTCTTTATTGAAGAGCTTCCAGGCGACAAGTCCGAGATGCTTTTCCGCTTTCTTGCCTTTCCAAAAGCCTTCAAGACTGTTTTTCTCCCTTTCCTCGAATGATTTTGAAAAGAATTTCCCTTATAAATAAAATTTTTCTTTATTCTCCGGCGTATTTTCACTTGTCCAACAAAAGAACTTTACTTTCGATCTGAATAAGACAAAATTTTTCATTTTTCCACTCACAAGAAGTTTTCTTTCTGATTTTTTCTTGTGACATGAGAACGCGAGAGAGAAACGAAAGGAAAAGAAATACTGACGCAGAACTGGGGGGTTGGGGGGAGGGATGACTTGATAAATGACGACCGGATTTAGTAGCGTGTAAAAGTTGTAGGTTCCAGGTTCTCTGGTCCCGAAAGAAATTTATGTTATTTGTGCCTTGAGTTATAAATATTAGCAATTAATATCTATTGTTGTCCATGCAAGCGTCGCCTTTTTGGGGTCCCAAGGAAACCCTTTTTACTTTGCTCTCTTTCAAGCTCTTTAAGCTTTTTTATTTTCATCTCACTTCCTCCTATGTCATGAAGGGCTAACAGAGACGTTGATTTTGGAATTTCACTTGAGATTTTTACTCTCAAAATTATTAATATTAGGCCTATAGTACAGGGGCCTGGTAGGCGAGAGGTTTGTGCAATCGCCTATCACTCCAAGGGCCGTGGTTCAAATCCCAGCTGGGTGCAAGATTCCCATCCAGTTTCCCTCCCGCTCTTCCCTGTCTTAAATGTTTTCCTTCAATTTATCCACAATTCTTTCCCCAAAATTCCCTCCAAGGCTCACAGCCTTGTTAGGAATGTTTTGGTCAGCTAAAAAGCCTTCAACGAAAGGTAGCTGACTCAATCAAGCATATTTTCAACTCGGGTAATAACTTGCTCCAACAAATAGGAGTGAAAATGAGTTGAAAACGTCGTGGTCCATAGTTAGCCGAAACAAAAAAAAAGGCCTATAGTACATTTCATGTATCTTTTACCATATTTATCATTATTACACCACTTACTATTAACAAGTTTAACACAGTTTTATTTAATATTAGCACAACTATTAATTTATTTATTTATCGTTTTATATCATTTATTGTTTTTATTATCATCACTAAAATTATTATCTATATGGCACGACATTTGTCGGTAGTTGTATCTTCAACACGTTCCAGGATACAACCAGCATCCTGAGGGACGTGGGGTGACATTTATTTTCAAAATACCTTGCTGACGATGAGTGCTGTACCCATGAGTAGGATACAGGCCAATTATTTGCTTTCCCATGTATTTTTGTCATAATATATCACCTTTTGCGAGGCCAACATTTTGAGGGCAGGTTTGGCGTTACATTTAGATTACGTTTAGATTTACGCAACTCCATTGCTCCTGAGAATCTGTACCTGAAGTTTTCTTTTTTATTGACGGCTGCATACTAGTCTGTTATCTGGTGGAAGGAATCAACCTTCCTACATAATTTACAGACTCTTATTCCCTCCTTTTCCCAAAATTAAATGTTTTGTAATCTGAATTGACTTTGGTTTTCAGCCTCAGAAAGCGTAAAACAAAAAATATTTGGAAATTTAAATTCAGGTGAATGCATAAGAAAATGAGCCCAAGGTGGAAATTGTGGAATTTTTATATTAGCCCCAGCCTTTAAACCGAAAATGTTTTTGTTTGACTCATTCAAGCTTGTCTTGCTGCCTATTAATTAATGTGTCAGTCTGTCCACTAGTGTTTCTTCTCAACGAAATAAAACTCATTTATTTAGAAATAAGTAATGAATGACAGTTTTTAATAACTTCACGATTGCGTTGTAATTACAGTTTCATAACTTTCTTCTCCGAAAATCTGGAAAAAAATTTTTTGTTTTGTTTTATTAATTCAGATTCAAGTATATATGTTATATGTATAAAATAGATCATCTTTAATTCTCAGCTTTTATTCTTAATCACCAACCAAGGTTGTATTTGTGATAAATTAATGAATATTTAGCTATTTTATCAAATATTTAATTCCTGGTAAGAGGTTTAATAAAAGTTTTCTCATATACTTGACTTTATCATTTATTTATGACCTACGTACTTATATACACTTAGTTACATACTTTTTTAAATATTTATATTGTGTATTCTTGTTAGGTGTTATATCATTAAAATATCATTTCAGTTACTATAACAATCCACTAAATTGCACTAACAATACGTTGAATTGTAGATTTCTGTCGATACCAAAAAAAATGTATTTGTTATATTAGGTTGTACAATAATTATTAACGTGGATTGTCATTGATATCTTTTTCTCGGTATCGACAGAAATCTACAATTCAACGTATTGTTAGTGCAATTTAGTGCCAATCAAAAAAACAAGAGATCAGTCCACACACGTCTTCAAATCTTCAAAAATAGAATCGATAAAATGAAAAATAGGCAAGTGAAAAATAAAAATGGAGAAAAATAGGTAAATAATTAGTTAAATAGCTAAAATAAATACATAACGTTGGAAATAAATTACAATATGCACTTAAAAAGTGATATTCCAATTTTCTTTAGACCATCGAATTTTCCCTGGGTATAAAAGTAACGGCCTTTCTTTTTTTCACTTGTCAAGGCATTGTCATCCCCAATTTTTGGGAAATGCTCCCAATTCCGATTGTTTATTTGAAAGGTCCTTTCAAATACTGCGTATCCAGGCGGCTTCCAATAATTTCTATTCTATTTCGGCCACATAACGCTCACTTTTGGTTCCCCTTAGTTTTATTAATTGAAACTAACTTTAGCCTTAAAAAAAAATAATAATAATTTTTGTTTGTTTTTGTTCTAGGTAAGTAACACGATAAACACGATAACGTCATTGTGACTGTGAAGGTTCGCAGCGTAACAGGTAAACGAGTTTTCCTAAGTTATTCCGTCACGTGAACGAGATTCCTTGGCTCATCGTAAGGTACAAAAGAAATTTTCAAAACAAAAAATCATTTTACAGTTTCCTCGTGATTTTTTATCTTTATTTACATAAGAAAGAAAAACATTTCCTGTCTGTTAATTAACACAGGCAATTGAAATTTAAAATTAGTGCAATTAGAGTTTTGACGACTAGAAAATTGGCCTCTTGGTAAAAACTTTGTCTGAAAGAATTTGGAACGAAATTTGGGGGGGGAGAATGTGTTTAGGTTGTAAGAATTGAAATATTGTTACAAAAGTCAAAACAGAGACCCCCTTCTTCCTCCTGCTCTTTTTTCTTCCCAGCGAAATCATCTTTCGCTTTTTGTGAGGTCCCGTCACTGTTACTTTCAAAAAAATGAATCAGGAAAGAAAAGTTTAACGTGAACCCTCCCAAATAGGTTATTGAATTGTGTGTATGTGTCGGCGGAGTCTGTCTTTCTTCCAATTTACTGCATTCTACTATTGTAAATAATTAAATGGGAATTATTATTAAAAAGTAAAAAAATTAGGATGATGAATTCCAAAAAGTAAACACATTTTAACGTAACGAAGGAAACGGCTTAAAGATAATTTTTTGCAAATTTTTTAGTAGGTGGTCTTAAGATGAATTATAAAAAAACTACAGTATATGGTGGCTTATAACCGTGCACAAGTGATTCAAATACAATAATTTATACATGCAATGCACCGATACTGATAATATTTTGCTGTTATACGATAGCATACAATAGAGCCCGCTGGAATGGCCCACTTATATGCTCTTAGAAAAAGCACATCTAACAGAGAATTGGTTATTTTTATTGTCAATATCACATTCAAATACATCATGAGTGTATGTGAAGCAACCACTTGTAAAGTTTTGTGATAATATCAATTTAGGGACACCCCTATATCTATATCTTCAGAAATGTGTTTGGGGGACGCTAAAATAGTCTGAAAGGTAAAATTTTGAATTTTAAATTTTCACTAGGAAGCCTTTAAGCAGGTTTGACGTTAACAAACTCCTGAGAGCCGAAATGGATAAGTAAAGACCCGACCACTTTTGCTTCGAAGGGAAATATGTTGGCCATTTTGAAGTCTTTATTAGCCAAAACTGCTTCCTATTTTTTTAAGCCAGTTCATAAAATTTAAAAAGAGAAACAAGACTTTGTATAATAATTATTTTTCTTTTTGAAAGGAATTGGAAGGAATGAAAGATGAAGATGAAGTAAGAAAGCATAAAGTTTATAATAAAGAGAATCTCCTGGAATGGAAAATTGTGTAGACAGGTTTCAAAAATAATCAATTTGAGCTCTTCCCCAAATTTCATAAAGTTTCACGGTTTCGAATTTCCTCTTTTTTAACAACACGAGAAAAAGTTCTTCAAATAATTAAATAGCGTGAAAGATTCGGTGAAAAATAATTTGTGAATTGTTTGAGAGCAACAGTTTTTGGCCTGGGTGAAGAAACTGGTCCACGTGTCTGCATCGTAACGTCACATCGAGCATGGTATCATAAACCACGAAAGGGTTTTTCGCTTGCCGAGCTTTAGCACACTTAGGTCACTATTTCATTTTTATAGGAACCAGAAATTATCTGTATCCGGTGTGCAAATTATGGACTAGAGTTGGTGTTTTGTAAGAAGGTAAAAAGCGATGTGTTAGTAAAGTTAATGTTACGGTAAAAGTGATAAATGGGACTAATATATTTGCGAATATATTTTGTATAAGATTTAATTTAGTAAATGGGATAATTTACTGTGGTGGTTTTAATCCCGGTTTTGACCCTTAATTTTTGGGGTATAACAGGATGCGAAAGGAGGATTTGAACTCACGACCATTTGCGTCCAAGTCAGGAACTTAACCACTACACTACTTCTCCCAGAATGGATAACTTACTCAATATTTATTATTTTTACTGGCTAGTTTATAAAATCTATAACTCTAAAGGGGGGTTTTAATAAAAGTTTGTTTAGATCCTTGCTTTCTGTCATTTGTCTGACAAAAGCTAAGGAGTTGTGCTCGCCGGTCACAGTCTACAAACCTTTGAATCGGAAGTGGCGAATACATGAGATGAAGATGTGGCAGAAGCCAAGCATGTGAGCAAACTTTTATTAAATTCTCGATGAGAGACTTAGAGAGAGACCCGGTTGGAGACTTTATAAACTAGCCGATAAATGTGATAAATATTCAGTAATTTTTCGCTTATATCGGACTTAGTTGAAGATTATAAATGATCGCAAGGAATTATTCATAATGCCCGATTTATCACTTTTACCGTAACGTTAACAGCAGTTCAGATAGCAAGCAAACATCATGATCACATAGCAAGGTCCTCGGCACGCACTCGAGAAATGTTAGGAATGAGTCACACGAAACGTTCACGTACCTAATTTTGAGTTCTGCAGAAATGTCGGTGTGTCATATTCGAATCACGTATACAAACGCAGATGGATCGATAGGAGAAGAATGACGTGTGTCGCGACCGTAGGCCAGACGTCTCGGAAATTTTTTTTGTTCTGTCGGGCAAGGTTGTCTTGTAATTTTAGAAAAAAAGTCCTGGAGTCCGTCCTCCGTAATTATTGTTCATGGATCGGAGGAAAATATTTTTTCCTCTTGCACTCCGCTCTTCTTCCTTTTTCATCTTTTCAAACGTAATGCCAATTCCGAGAGGATTCCTTACTCATTCTAACTATGGGTTGTGATGATTTTGTAAAGAATAAAATGATACTAATTAAAATGTTGTCTTTTATAATGTTAGAGTATCTGTGACCTTGGAATCACCTTTTGGCTTTCTTGGAAGTTGTGCAAATTTGAAGGTGCTAGAGGAAGAGGAATCACAAAAGAAGGAAAAAATTTTTATGTCCCAATTCTGGTGCAGAGCAGGATGAAAACAGGATGCACAGGATGAGTGATAATTTAGGAGAAACCTGTCTTGAATGTTGACTGAGAGAACAGACGACAGAAGATAGAAATCAGAAAGGAAAGATTTTCTTCTCTCCACCCACTCTGTTCCTTTTCTTCCTCTAACCGTGCACAATTTGAAGGGAAGTTTTTTTCTATTGTTATCTTTTGTTTGTTTTATAAGAAATTCGAGGTGAGCGATCAACATGGGTGTTCTGCCCCGGGCTGGAGCCGCTAACTCCAGTCTTCTCTGCCCTCTCTCTCGTGCTTTGTTTCCACTTAAATGTTTCCTTTGTGTTGCTCAATAACGTAAACCGTCCAATATAGACTTTCCATTCTTACAAAAAAGAAATTGGTTACCTTCCTCCTTTTTTGTGCTTTAGAACATTTTCCTCTTCGAATCCTCTTCTCTTTTCAAGGTAGATTATGTTTAAGAATGGAAATAACCACGGAAAAGTAAAATCCCTTCAACCTGAGAGGACTTGTAATCTAGCGACCACCGTCACGATAGGCGGAGAGCCTTAACCACAAGGTTACCACTTGATCTCAGGAAAAAAATTTGTTTTCAGGCTTTTAGTTTACGAATGGCCAAAATAAATGGCGGCAGTTTGACTTTTTTTACCTACCGATGAATTTATTTTCGTTCGAAAATAAAGCCTGAATTTTAAAAGGTGGTTTATCGACACCTGATATCCAGCCAATTGGTTTTTTCGCAGTCGCTCGAGCGTGACGTGGCATTTGACTGTTTTTTTCCGTGTAGATTTTTAAAATTAAACAAAAATGGCGGTCATGATGACAAGATACATGAGGGCTAGCCTGAATGTTTTATTTTGACGGGAGGGAAGAGAGTGAACAAGCACAGAGAAAAAGATGGCGTTTTGATCGATTTTTCTTTGTGTTCGGTTTAGAAAAATGGAAAATGGAGGGAAGGATGGCATGGACCTTCGATAACACTTCCTTCCTTTCAACAGAGGGCAAATATTTTTACAAAATATTGAATGATTAATTGAAAAACTTTATCGGAAATTAATCCGCAAGAAAACACGTCATCAATAAATAGTTTATAGATTGTGTACGAAAGCTTATCAAGCCGACAGATGTCCGTTTTTGATAGAGCAGCATAAACCCTCTTTTGAGTCTTTAACCAAGAGAGAAAGAACAATTTTGGACAGAATTCCCTTATGAGTTTCTAAATTTTCGTTTCTATAGCGCGTATTACAGGTACTAACCGAGCAAAAGACTGTTCGGGGCCCAAAATGCAGAACACCTCAGTGTAGAAGTCGTTACGTTTGAATAGTTTTAAACTCCATTATTGTTTCGCAAGGTGAAAGATGAGCAAACTAAAGAGATTTTGCGGAAATTTAGTTTAAAATGGCGAAATGAAATATGAAAGAATAGTCATAGATTGGAGATCAACCTCACAAAAGTAATTTCATGTAGTCAAAGTGAAAATGGTGGGATTGGCAATGGAACGACTGGTCTGTGCGTAACTAACCCCCTTGCGAGATGGGACAGCAAGCACACTTGGAATTTTTCTTGACCTTTTTTTGTAGACCTGAACGCCAAGATTTTTCTGACTTTCATTAACAAGGCTTGTCTGTGTCTTTATTTCAATAAAGATAAATACTTTGCCGTGATGGTCGAGGTTCTTTCTGCGTTTTTTATTTGTTTGTCCGCTCACGATTTTTTATGTCACTGGTTCACCCAATTTTCCTCTTTTTGTTTTCGTGGACTCATTAATAGCCCATTTAACGCCGTTCATTTCTTAATAATTACGATAAAATGCGTGAGTGAGTTTTTTGGTTGATATTTTGATCATTTTCACGACTTCAGTTTTTTGAAAGATAATGAAAGGGAAGCGTTGAAAGATGGCGAGTAATTTCATCATTGAGACGTTCAGGTCGTTCGGCTCGTTTGTCTTCCATTTTGTTCCTCGTTTCCCTTGATCCTTCCTCCCACGCCACCATCAAACCTAATTTCAAGTTATCATCAACTGTTGAATGTCTGTAGGGCGGCAAGAATGAAGAAAAAAGGTCATGCAACTCGCAACATTCTTGACACGCACACAAAGGCTCCTTCAGACACATTCAGGACCGTAAACTTGGTGAGGAAAACCAGGTCGAGATTTGTTGTGGTTTTATACAAATTTTTGGATGCTGGACAATGACCACGCATTATTAAAAAGTGAAAATCGAATTTTTATTATTCTTAGTCAACTCTTCCATTGAATAAGATTTTTTGATTTTCGAGGCTGCTATCAATATTTTTAGTTATGTTGCAATTACGGAGCGTTAAAATAATTCTTCAGGTTAATAAAAGTTGAATTCAGTAACCGCACAGGGTGAGGTAAGGGTTTCGCCCAGTCGAGACCGAAGTTTCTTTCATTTACGATGGGTTTAATTGGCATCTGTCACTAACTTTTATCAAATTCCTCATTACCAGTTGGAAAATTTATAAACTAGTTGTTAAATGTGATAAGTATTCAGTAATTCGTTACATTGTAGCAGTGGTGATTATTAATAATCGCCTGATTTATCACTTTTCCGTAACATAACGTTATATAGCACAACTCGTCCAAAAGAAATTTTTAAAAAACATGACTGACGTTTCGCCAACTAAGAACTCTTAGTATTATGAGAGTCGAGGTAAGGCCAAAAAAGATTTTTGAGTATATTTATTAAAAATAAGACATCTCGAAAATGCATATAATGAACTACTAACATTATTGAAATTTTCTTGGCGCTGAAATTGTTTAAGTTTAAAGTTGAAAGAAACGTCGGGTTGTATGCTGTAGAATTTTTAGATGATATCCGCCAAAAGCTTACGTTTATGCAGTTCTTTGTTCTGTACCAGTTGTAGAACATTTTAGGGCGAGCCGTCGAATTTTCCGTTAGGGTTAATATTCGTAAGTAGATAATAATAGACTGAGAATGCACCATTAGAGGTAATTTAATAATGATTTTTTCTTTGATGAAGCCAACCTTATTATTGTGACTCGGTTTCATTGTCCTTTTGTCGTTTCCTTAAAGCGTTAATCTCGTCGGGATTTGTTCGGCGAATCTTTCATTCACTGATCGACTCGTCCCATCACCGTTTGGTATTCTGCCTGCTCGGCCAGTTTGCAACCATAAACGATATATTTGTTTCGATGTCCTCCATCGCCTCCACGCATTAATATTCAAACGAGTAAAAATCCCGTTTTTTCAATAACAAAATTAAATTTGCCATCGGGTTTATGGTGGTTTGAATGCCGTTTTCATCTGATCATAGCGGTGAAACAGCATGATTATGACACGAATGGCTGACTTGTCCACTGTAATGCTTATTAGCTTCCTAATGGGAGGTAAAACAAATAAAGAGAAAAATTATTGAGCGGCGGGAGGGGGTGGAGGGTGTAGGAGGCCGAGTAGAGGGTGACTCACTCTTTCCTCGGTCGTTCCTGCCTGATTTCTTCAGCTATTTTCGTCTTCAACCTTTGAGCATCGTTCAGTTCTTGACATTATAGGAATGGAAAACTATGGTTGATTGCTTTCCAGTTCGGTTTGGAATCTTTATTTTGTGGTGCCACTGGAAACTTTTCAATTCATCGAGTGGCAAAAGGTGGAAGATGTTCTTTAGTGTCCAAGGGCAACCAATCTTATTGCACGATGTTCCTTTTTTTAAGTCATACTTCAGTCTGTTAACGTTGCATTCACATTCTGTCAATGTACTTTGTTCAGGTATTCAAATATAAACAAGTTTTTCTCACAATAATTTCTTTTACAGTTGCCATTCGGAGAATAATTTTAAAATGATGTCACTTGCTTTTCGTTTCCTTTGTATATACAAAGAGCGGGTTTTATGTGACTAAAAAATATTAAGCCTTAAGAAAATTATCTTATATTAGTCGGTAATAAGTCAGACCTGCTGTTACAAGACGATGATGGTTGTGGGTAGATGATGATAACGATAAATGCAAAATTCTCTCCGCAATTCACACACTGGGCGTTCGAATTGTCCGCCTTTTTTTTACATTGGAGGTACAAACTTGAAAACAGTCACAATGATGTGTTCAGAAATTCATGTCTTATTACCATCACTCCCTCAAACTGTGGCTTTGTGATGCATGTTGAAGTTATTAGTTTAAAGAAGAACTTTGAGGTTCTCTTTAAACAATCGTCTTTTACTCTTTTCGTCACCCGTCCCCTTTTAAGAATGCATGAATGCTTTTTAACGACTTAAATCGTTGGTTTTAACGAATTTCATAGTAATTACTCATTTCTACAGTTCCGAAAAAAAAATTTTGTTTGACAAAGCAAACTGAGGGTCAAGGATTTTCTCGAAAGCCATCCATTGGGGACGCCTTATATTGTCCCTGGCCGAGTTGTAAATAAAACATTTGGCCTGTTTATCCTGTTTTATCTGTTTGAAGAACGGAGTAAAGCACTCTGACTTGTCAAAGTTTATTTTATACTTTATTATTAATGAGCAGAGGAAACAGAAAATTAAATGTCGCACTTGGGGAAAATTCAGTCAAAGAACTTCATTTCCACTGGTTGATAGATGCTAGACTTTTGTGATCTTGGGAGACTTTTGGGAATGTTTATTGGCCAGTGGAGCGGTGAAAAGGATCTGATGAGTCGTTGGTGAGGATGAGCATTCCTTATTTGGGCAAAAAAAAATTTTTTTAATTATCAAAATCCACACTTCTAATTCTGTGTATTGTACTAAACTTTAATAAAAAACGTGAACTTTCTACATTTGTTAATGAATTGAAGCCTTTGAGATGTGGCCGCCGCATGCTCAGAATAGCCTGGAAGGAACGAATGACTAACGGGGAAGTGCTAACCCGTGGGGCAAAGAGAAGGAGTTGCTATACGAAGTCAAGCGCCGGAAACTACAATACTTGGGATATATACTGCGAAACAACAAATACAAACCACTCCAGCTCATTATGGAGGGGAAAATAGAGGGAAAGCGACGCCCCGGAAGACCGAAAACTTCGTGGCTCAAGAACCTAAAAGAATGGTTCGGTATGACGTCCGCCGCCCTATTCCGAGCGGCAGCATCTAAGGTCGCCATAGCACTGTTGATTGCCAACCTTCGATGCGGAGACGGCACATTGTGATGATGAATAATGTGAATCCCTGCCAACATAGTCTCAATGCTTTTGACCACTTTTTAATGCATTAGTAGATCATCGCGAATATTCGAAAGTTTGGTTAAATATCGATAAAAATGCATATTTAGATAATGTCCTTGGTTAAAAAAATGAATACACTATTAATGCACAATTCTTACACGCTCTACATAATTCAATATTGCTACCAGTCATTCAAAATAGATGAAAAATATAAAATATTATGTTTGTTCGGACTTTCGAACGAAGAAAACCATGACGTCTCAGGGTTGATTCTTCCTGTGGCGGTCGCCAATGATGAAATGACGAAGTATGTCAGTGAACAACTCCCTCTGCCTTAAGATCACCCCTGTGGTGATCGAAGTGTGGTAAGGTTAAAATAACGAGACCACTGATTCCTGATTTCGGAATGTTTTATTAAATGAAACGGAGCAATATTTATACCCCAAAAGGGGGTTGACAAACAAAGGTATTCATTGAATTACCCATCCGGGCGGCCCATTAAAACAATGAAACATTTCCTTAACATACCTGAGCCTTTGTCCAGATGGGTCATTTTACAATTCGTGAATATTTACAGGTATAAGAAGTGATTCATTCGGCTGCCTTTTGTGACACTTTCCTTTTCTTTCTCAGCCTCTTGGCCTTGAGCCGAATCAATCACTTTACATTGAATTAAATAATTTTACATTTTGTGGCCGCAGATCTGAACAATGTTGACCACTCATTTGCTTGTAGAAGTAGAAAATAAGAAAACTGACAACTATTGTAGAAGTCAATGTCTGGGGTTACTTATTTTTTACTTTTCCATCTGCTTATAAAAAAATAAAAAAACTTTTCTGGTCTTGAGTTAGTTCCTTTTTTTTAGCAAGGGAGAATTGAGAGATCTCCAATACTCGACACCCACAAGACATAATTTAGTAAAAACTTATTTGGGAAAGGGACGTAAACTCGGACCTGGATAATAATTTTGGGATAATAGTCGGCCTTGTAAAAACCTCTGGAATTGGTCTCAAATAAACTAAATCCAGATTTATTAATGCGATTTAATCGTCACACAAGCCACGTATAATAATAAAAATTTGATCTTAATTTTGAGACCGGTACGCTTGCGTTTAACCGCTAAATAGCTTTTCAGGGGATCAGCACCAATCCTCCATTATTTATTTTATTCGAATGTTTTTGCCGTTGAGGTTTTTCTCACCTACCTGACAAAGAAGAAAAGAAAAACATGATGTAAATCTGACTTTGGATAAAATTTCAGGCTCAGTTAATGACCGTGTTTTCACGAAGAGGTTGATAAAGATGTCTCGTCTATCAGGGATATCTAAGCTATCAATGTCGACACAATCCACTGCTTTGAAAACCTTTTTATTTCGAGTGATTTCAGAAAATTCAATTTTTTCTTGATTCCTCTTTGTTTTTCAAAATTGCATTTCGGTTTTTCTTTTTCCTCCCTCTTTATTTGTCACACGTGCTCTGTTCTCTCCCTGTGCTCTCTTTTGAGGTTTTTTTTAAGTTGTTCCCGCGTAAGTTGCTTTGTCTGTCGGAAAAATATCCGGAATACTTATGGCATTTGTGTATGTGTATAAGATCTTAACATTTTGGCTACTTTTGTCGTATGAGAACGTCATGCATTTCTTTAGTCAATTTTTGACACGATATTTGGATACGCCACTGAAGTTGAAGATATATTTTACATGTTTGTTTTTGGGAAAACACATGGATTAAGGGTTGCAACAGACCAAATATTATTGGAATTTCGATGAACCTCTTTTTGGAGGTACTAAACCAGAACGACGTAAAATACACAATTGAACATCTTCAGCAACCGTTGTAAACAGCACCATTGATTGATGCGAATCATAGAATTTCTTTCGATCCAAAAACTCGGGCAATTGATTATAATTCAAGTGTTGAAGGTAGTTTCAGTCGAGGTATAAATACTAATATATAAGATAGGTAGAGGGTAATATAAAGAAGTAGATGGTATAAATACTTTTCAAAATATATAAGAAAATTGAAAAGGCAAGATCGGACGATGACATGGAATATTGATACAAAGGACAAGAGAGAAGAGAAGTCTTAGTTTCATTTGTTAGTTTACTGTCAGTGTTATTTTGAAAGAGAACCGCAACCATTTTGGTCAAAAAAGTATACTGTTACAATGAAGGCTGACCCTAAATTGAAAACCTTTGCAAATATTAAAACGTTTCAAGGGGTTTTTAAATTAAAAATGATTTCAAAACCGATGGAGTCGTAGTCGTAGAATTTGAGGGGTTAACCAAAAACCAAATCCACACAAATGTTAAACCAAACATTTTTAGAAATATTTTCGTTCTGAGAAAAGAAGAAAGGGAGCCTGACATGAAACATTCTTTCAAAGAAAGGAGGAATTAAATTTTTAAACTAAACAGACGAACAGACATCTATTCTCACATCACAAACTATACTTTTCCCTTTTTTATAATAATAATGTTTTTACGATCATTTTACGATTTAAAAATCTTCTTCCACGTTTTATTACTATTAACCCACGGTTATGGCACAATTTTTATGATTTTCTGGCTACTTGAAAGCAAGCAAACGTTAAAACCGCGGTTACTTAGGCTTAACCATTTCGGAAGGACTTTTCAAAGACTTCTTGTACTTTGGAGGATTTCGATTTTGTCATGAACGGGGGTGGGAGAGACCGAGAAATGATCTGCAACCACGATTCAAACAATTTATTCCGTTCGGGGTGAAAATTGGTCTCCAACCAACGTCACCTGAAAGTGAATCCATATTTATATCACTGTGTTTTTCCTATTTCCAATGAAAGTGACTACCTGCTCCCGAGGAAGGGACTATAAGTTGTTGATAGGATGTAATAGATAAGATAGTCAAGGGCTTGTCTGGGGAACACACCAATGTCTAAGCCTCAGGAGCTGACGGAAAACGTGTGACTGTTAGCTGTGAAAAATGGTTTTGCTTGAGGCTCTTTAGGGTCTGAATATTATTTAATCTTCTGATTCGGTTGACGATCGATAAGTGATGGAGACAATGGGAGGGGAATTCACACTCAATTCAGCCATAAAAGTCAGAAGGAAAATTTTGTGAAGTTTTGTAGAATGATTTTTTTTGTTAAACGATGGCACAATGGTCCTTTAACACTAAACCTACCACTACTGGTCAATTTGATTGTTTTTGAACCGTTCGACGTTTTTTTTTAATTGAGATTTATTTTTTTCCCGAGAAAATATAAATAGTTTGTCGGATCTTTTTATCCAGGGGAACTCTTATGAGTATCCGTCCCTCCTTTGGGGAGGAGGGAGGGAGTATGTCGGCCTCCAACACTTGTATGAGGGAGTATGTATCACAGACTAAACCCCTGAGTGGACATCTTAAGGGGTTACAGAGAAGATCCGGAAGCGCGTTAAAAATCATCCGCGATCTTCTCAACCCTGCGACTTTACAAGTCAGAAGACCCTTCCCTGACGACGCGGCCATCCACTAGCCTGCAGTCGTCTTCCTCCTCACAGAAAGCGACAAAAACCTTCCAATTATCCTCGCTGTCTAGTATCTTCAATACTACTGTATGTTCGCTCCGCAGAGGTGTCTCTTCTGTCTTGCCACGCCCGACATACGGCCAGCGTATTGGAGAGTCCGCCGTGTTCTCCAAACACGGACAGTGGACAGTCGGTTACCCCAGCCGACGATCAAGATAGATCAAGCGAGGGTAGAAGTGAGGTCTCAGATGACCTATCTAGAACTGTCACTCGACGGGAGGTGGCGTTTCGAGGTACACTTCCGCAAGGTGGTACCCAAAGCTAGGAAGATGGTTCAAGGGTCGCTCCTTCCGAGCCTTGGGAGCGGGGGGGCAAGTCTGGCGGACCTGTTGCAGCAGGTCCATTTGACCGCGAGAAGCAATATTTCAAACACAGCCAAGCTGTCAAAAAGCACAAATTTAGATTCACATATGCAAAAAAATTGTCAAGTGAAATATTGTAAAGGTTACAAACATACAAAAATTCATTCTAGATGCAAAAAATATATTTGTGGGAAATGTAAATTTGAAGACAAAATAATTTTTAGAAACATTAGCGAAAATGATTAAGGTACAGGTACATTTTCTGGTGCACCTTTGACCATCCTTGGTTGGTGGCCTTCCTTGGTCATGGGTTCCCATTGGGAGGTTCAGGGCCATCTTGACAGAATATTCCTCTCCTCGACTCATAATATATCCACACCATCTCACATAGATAGGCTTACATATATTATTTAGAAATAATGTGTTGGTATTTAATTCTTTTTTTTCCAGTTATTAATTAAATTAATATGTAAGTTACTCATTTATTAATTTATTCGTTAAAAATGGACTTTTATTCACTTTTTATTATAAACACAGTAACTTTTTCTAAAGCCGTCGAAAATGACCGGGGTTGATAGGAATTAGTAACGTTGGATTGGAAATTATTTGTTCTCAGTTTTATTAAAAATGTTGGTGTTTCCAATGATCCGTCATCCGTTTAATTGAAACGATTTAACGTGACCTTAATTGATCAGAAAACAAATTCGCTCAACCGTGGTGCTAATCATATTCGCCGAACTTATGAAACCAGCCTCGGGGCTCCTTAATCCCCAAGTCAAACAACTCAATTCGAAGGAAGTAAAATGATACAAACTAATGAAAAAAGTGTTCCGGATTCCATTTTTTGATATGTCTTTAATTTTGCACGGCTGTTGTTGGGTGAAGAATAACAGTTTACGTTGGAAAATGATAAGGATATTGAAAAAGTCTTGTGACAAAAGTCCCCAAGAGGTTTAGGTAACCCGATATGTCTGAAATTATTTTTTACGATAAAAAACACAAACTCACTGTCGAACCTGTCATGAGAAACTGAACGTTTTCAAAATCATGCAGAGCCACGTCAGGTATCACTGTCAAGAGATAAAAATTTCTTTTTCTCAAAAATGAAATTAGAAAAATACCCTCTATTGTTGTGGGGTTGGCATGTTTCATTAGTTTGGAAGTGAGGAGAAAAGTATAATGAATGGAAAGACACATAAAGAGAGAGTGAGAAAGAAAATGGCAAAAGTGAGGAATCCAGAAAACGAAGAACCCACCTCTTTAATTCACCTAATTGGAAGTTCGGATTTTTATATTTCAGTATATTTAATGGATCACAACATTAATAACAGGTTTTTTTGACTCCCAGGGTTTGGTTTAAATCGTGCTGTGAACTGCGGACACTAACAGAACATCTTATTCATGAATTAATAGAAACAGATTGGAGGGAAAGGAAAAACGAAGGCAGTGTGGTCCAAAATTGGTCGTTTACCTCCAGGAAACATCAAAAAACATTTCTTATCTTAATTGCTTACTACACGTAAATAGAGTAGAAAAGATACCCTTGAAGGAAGCGTCATGGGCCTAATGTCCAATTTATCCTAATTTGAGTTGAAATAGTCTCGAGCAATGGTCACGTTAGAGGTGGAAGTTGAGCAGACACCCGCTTTTTGAACTTTTCAGTTGTTTCCTAGTCGAGTTGTGTCGGTAAACAAGACCTTGGCTGAGTGGATGAAATGAGTCGGTCTTCGTGACGCCTGAGTGGCAAAACTATTGTGCAACGTGCGGGTTTTGTTGCCCTCACCCTTCAGGACCCGTTAGATGAAAAAAATGTGATGGGCCCCCATTAAGAAATGCATTTTAGGCGTTGGTCGTGACGTGGCAGTCAATATTCTTTGTGTGAGCTTACGGAGTTCGGTTGGCTCAGATATTTACGATAATAGGAAATGCCTAAATGGTTTACAGGTGTGAAATTGTGTGTTTTTCGATCTGAAGATTTTTGTTATGGCTTCATCCGGTTACATTAACCTCTGATTTGTTCTCTTTCTCTTGTGCGTTTGATTTATTCGTTTAAAGTAAAACTCGTCGGCGGAGCTTGAGAATGAGAAACACGGAAAAAGTTGAATAATGTGCGAGGGGCGTTGCAATTCGGGACTTGTAGGTTTGGGAAGTGTGAAACACAGGCTCCTTTCAAATCCTTTAAAAAGTTTTCTTATTGTTTTAGTTAAAATCCGTTTGAGACCTTGGAACTTGGTCGGTTTTCTATTTCTTTTATTTTGTCTGTGTGTTACAAATTTTGAGCGCCATCTTTAAAGGGAAAATAGAACCTTCACTTACTCGGCTGGTCTCGGACGGAATTTCACACTATATTGTGGTTTTGCGGGTTACGTCGGCGGGTTACGGGAATTTTAGGGTAGCACAAATCAAAGTAATTATCTAAAGTTAGACAAGTTCCGTTTTTTCCAAAAATACTTTTCAGCACCGTTTTGACGGGTATCTTGGACAGCTAAATGGAATCGACACTAACGTCAATTTTAGCAATAATACTATAGACAGGAGTGGCTAACTTTTTAGGTTCGAGATTTACTTGCAATCCATTTTGTCGTAGAAACACTATACTATACTCGTTGTTCAGACTTACTGAAGTTCCCACTCACGAAGTACGAAAGTTAGTTATGAAGCTGGACATTAAGTTAAATTTTCCTCAAATACAAATACATGTATACAAATAAATGTGAATCCAAAGAGCTGAGATGATTTCCTCATCATTAAGGTTGCCGGTTGTAAAGCGGCATTCAGTGTCGATTCCCTAAACTTGTAATTCAGGTACTTAACAGGCGCCATTATGCCACAATTGAAACACGAGGTTGTTTTGAGTGAATACAAATTTCTCGGATTGTCTTCGTCTCGGGGAGTCCTTTTCTTCGCTGCGGCCTTAATTTGCCTGTTTTCAGCAGTGTCAACTTCGTTTAGCAATAACTAGGTTTCATCGGAAACATTTCAAGTTTCTATAATGACTAATCTACTTGGCATTTCATGGAGGCCGACAAAAGCGCTGCTTCGAGCCTAATCGACCTCATATTTGTGGTTGCCTTTTATTAGAAAAAAAGAGCCTTTGAAGAGCACGCGTGTTTCGAGCCTTCCCTTCCTCGTCTCTTGTTTCCCTCACCCAATGCGACTATCTCTAATAATTTGAAATTAATCACTCGGCTTAAAAAAACCTGAGTCATTCGACATTGTTTCCAAGCCGACTTTTCTTTTACGTCCATTATTTGAGACTGGAAAACCGATTTTTTTTCTTGTTGCAGACTGTGTTGTTGACGGATTTGCAAAAGCGTACCATGGATACCTTCTTCGTCTACGTTCCTCCTCCATTAGCTCACTTATTTAGTTTTCCTTTCGAACAAAATTCATGCTTCAGACACTATGTTTAGGTTTCGGCTTTAGTTGCTTATTTATATTCGACCAAAGTGTGAAATGTGATCGAAATGCATAACGATCTCGTTTATTTTGACTACCGGAAGACGGTTTACATATTTTGGTCATGCCAAATTATTTTCTATCGCTTATTTACTTATTTGTTGTTGTTGTACTTGTACTTTAGTTCTTCATCAAAACCATTTTGAGTAATTTATTGTTTGAAAACAATTTTTATTTTTTTAAAATTAATCACTACTAAATTTCATGATTGCCAATAGTAATGCAAATGGAAAGTGCAAATGGTAAAACTCTTAAACTTATTGTTTTGTGTTTTCTCATTTGAAAACTGTTTTGTCTGTTTGATTTGGTTGTGGCGAGATGGAAATCGGTGAACCTTAATTTACGATGTTCAGCAAACTCTTTGTTTCGGAATATAGCCAGATGGTTCTCAAACTCATGTTGAAATGATGTTTGTGGTACCACAGCTACTCTACCAGCTAGCTGTAAACTTTTCTTGGGAATTTTAGCTGATACAAGGTGTGTGTTGAAGATATCGACAGCGGTTAAGTGAATGAAACAATCAGTTTGTATAGTTTTCAGGCATTACCAGCGAAAGTGTTGTGTTTTGTTTTTAAACTGCGTACCCGTTATTTTAATCATTTTAGCAGAGAACATTGGACGTAGACTGGCTGGAACGAATTGGATCAGAATATTGCGTATTTATATGACGTCGAAGTCACCAATTTCAGGTGTTAAATTTTTTGACCACATTAGATTTATTATAAAAAACTAAAAGTTTTTAAAAATATATAATAGCAAAAAAAGTTTTTTAAAAAAATTCATAATAGTTCACAGAAGCAGATACATGTTTATTTTGATAATTGTCAATAAACGTTTTTGAAAAACATAACAATAAAACGTACAGTATTTGCAGTTTATAAATACAGAAACATTGTTTAGTATTTATGTTTCAAAGTCATTAGATTACAGACAAAAGCCGAAAAGTTCTTTCTATCGTCTGAACTCTTCAGGGGCAGGTTAAAGAAAGTCTCATCTATTTTGAAGTAATCTCTGAGTTCAGACCATTTGAAACATTCAATGACCGTGTATTCTACAGTTTCTACTTCATTCTAGCTATAATTAAGACAGGTTTCATTATCAATAATCGAAAATTTTTAAAGATACTAAGCGAAGTTTCCATGGGCTGACAAAACTTGAATTACAAAAAAGTTTATTTCAATTTTCTTTAATTTCATTCCATCAGTGACGCTGGGAAGGAACTTAAAAGTTGTGCGACCTTTCTCACTAGATACCCACTGTTCCTGCCATTGATAAGGGATATATAGATTTAAACACCTAACTACCTCGACAAAAGATATTGTTTTACAGCTATAATTGTATCAAATATTTGACCGTTATCAAAGCATAACTGAAGTTGTCAGTCGGTACACAATAACTTACTTCGAACTAAAGAACAATATTCAAAAATTTTATTTCTTTTGTAGAAAACCCATTCTAAGGGTAGAATCCTAGGAATAACATCAACTGCTTCATAGCGGTCATTGATTATGTAGTATCCTTGTATTGTTCTAATTAAGAATTTACGCTGCAAGCTTTCTAGCTTATGTCTGTTTACGTAATTTAATCTATGAAAGTAAACTGAGCTGTAGTAGCTGAGTATAGCGTGGACAATACCTTTAAACAAAGTAACTGTATACTTGTACTCTAAGCCCAACCCATTTGTCAATAACTACCCCCAGGTATTTGAATGAATCAGTGAAATTTAAACGAGGTATTGCCTTCAGATATGATTTAATTTTTCTTTTAAGACTTTTCTGTTGGCGTGCAGAAGAGATTAACATAATTTTTTTTTCAATTTCTAAAACAAATTTGTCGAAAAACGTAAAGATATTCAAAATTATACTATTTACAATAAGTGTGTCTTTAGCATCTCTTCTTCCTATTAATATTAACTCTATTCGCAATTACTATTAAGCCATCGGCATATCCTCTTATTTCTAGATCATAAACAGAAAAGTTTTTACTTAACTAAAACTTTAATAAATATTATAAAATCACTAAAATGTTTTTATTGACGTCCCGAAGCTTCGGGTACTATCATGATTTTGTTAATTTTTTCTCCGAGTGATTTTTTCATTGGTTTGTTCTTTCTTTTCTGAAAACCAGTGATTCTCTTCTCGTGGTGGATGCCACAAACTAAATAAATAACACACAGCTTAAAAATTTCTGAAAAGGCAGAAGAGCACATTTACAGGTTAACGAATTTAAGGCAAAATTGAGTGGGAGAAAAAGATATTCATAGACCAAGGAGGATGAATTTTAGAAGAAGACCCAATTAGATGATGTCTTGAGCTTTGGCAGAAGGGAAAGATCTTGAAGTGCGTTCTTTCTTTAACCTTCTTATTTCCTTCAAAGGCTTTTTTAATTTTCTTACAGACATTTGAGTCTTGACACTCGAGAAGAAAATACAGAAATCAAATTTGCATTCATTAAAAGACTTTTGACACGAATTTAATTAACACATACATGAAAATGTATTAAGAATGGTCACCGAAGAGTTTTTTTTATAATTTTCCCCTCAAGTTGCTCTACTATTAATAGATTATCTCCTCACTTCTTTCTAGACAACTTAATTATTAACTAAAGTTTTAAAAAAATGATTTTTAGGAACTTTGGTGTTAACAATGAAAATGTTTTTAAAAATCTGAAAATTCCTTTTCTCTTTTCACACATTTTTGTTTCGTGATTAGTATTGTGCGTCAGCCTATCTCCATCTTTCGAAAGATTTTTAATAATTTAGCCTTTGCTTAGATTATGTCAGTATAGGGTAGGTGTATTTCATCAACGTAAAGTTGTTAGCTTTCAATATTGAGAAATATTGGGAGCGTCTAGAGATGTAAATGCCTAGAAGCGATTGATGATGGTGACGAAGGGAACGTTTCAAGTGGTCATACAAATATACGTTAAATGGTGGAAGTAGTGGTTTTAAAGGCTGTCAGTTAACACTATTAATGAAACAGGCATTGATCTAAGAGTTATATCAAATTCAGGGTTTTCAAGAAAATGAAGTATCTTAAAACAAAGGCAGATACTGTTTAATTTATTAACTTGAGTTTATTTGACAATACTCAATTACATTGATTTCAACCGTACCAAAGGTCTACCGACCAAAAAACTCCTCCGAACACACACCGACACACACACACACACCACGGAAAGCAGGAGGGTTCACAGTAACAGAAGCATTTCGTCCTGACATTACCACCGGTTCTTCGGTATAATCCACACCACCGGTGGGCGCACCACACGGAACACATCGCTCTCACATCTATTTTTTACACTAACATTTTTCATTCGTAATAATCTCACTATACTTTATTACACTGAGATTGTATCACTAAGCCCAAGCAGTGCACAATAAGCGCTGCAGTCAATATTTGCTTGGTCAGACTCAGTTCTGTCGAGCTTGCCTTTCTCGTATTCTTCCCTCCTGTTTTTTGGCTACAAAAAAGTTTTACAGTTTGTGAGAGGAGTAGTGTAATGGTTAAAGTTCCTTACTTGGGCGCAATGATCGTGAGTTCGAATCCTTCTCGTGCATCCTGTTATACACTATAAAAAGGTGAAAAAAAGGTATTAAAACCACCACTTAAAACCATAACTTAAGTTTCTCAGTTTGGTCCAGGCTGCTGCGTTGCTTACCATTTGTCGCATCACATTTGGTAATCTCAGGTTCTGGCCGATGACGCCTTCTAATGGTCGCCGATGTTCTTTCCATGCTGGGCAGATCTTCAGAGTGTTCTGTGCAGTATCGTCATGTGCCGAACAGTGGTGACACTTGGAGGATTGGTCTTTTCCTATCTTGAACAGGAAATGGTGAAAGCTGCCATGATCGGTGATGACCTGAGTCATCCTGTAGGTCAGGGCCCCCTGCTCTCTATTCACCCACTTCTCTAAAATGGGAACTAAGGATTTCGGGGTTGTTGTGCCCAATACTCGTAAGTTTTCTGAAGGAACCATAGCCTTAATTCAACCTGTAAAGACTGATTCTACTTTTTAATGCTGCCATCTATCCAACAGAAGGCTGATGAAAGGAAAGAATAAAGTCAGAGGATGAGCGAGAGATCTAACAGAACCGTTCTAACTTTTTAATTGATATTTAAACGGTTATATAAAGCCCGTGAGACTAGATATATTCGTAATTAACTCACTGATTAATTAAGTAGCGGAATCAAGGATAAAAAAATGAGAAAATATAAGAAGAATTTGATTTGAATAGTTGAATGCGAAGACCTTGGATATGTAATTGGCATTAAGGAGATACAGAACAGCTCAAACAGCCGTTCGTTCTTGGATCCACGTTTCTGTTTTTGTAAACTTGTAGCTTGGTAAAGTTTTTTATAAACTTTACGTGTGCCATATATTGTGGTTTTGTGAGTCCCTTAGATGAATAGAAAAATTTTTTTAGATCCATGCACAAAGAAAAAAGTGACAGGAGCGGGTGATTTTAATTTAATTTTGATGTTGGCTGCCAGGCGCGTAAATTAATAATTTCACAGGAATATTTGAGTTTTTGTTTGCTCTTATCAAGAGTTTGAAACTTTATTTTTTAATAAGACGTTATGGAAAAATCAATATTTTACCAAAATGAATTATTATGAGTTTGTACGGAAATATTTACCGAGTTTTCCTTTTAAATTTATTTACCGGAAGAATAGAGCAGGCAAAAATCACACTTTTAACATGTTCGTACATATCAAACTTAATTTAGTTAGTCGGCCCATTTTTTACATTTTCTGAAACCAATTCCAAACCAATTTCTTTACTTGAACTTCAGGAGATTTTCCAGAAACTAAAGATAGGTAGTATCATTGATGGACTTGTAGAATCCCCAGACAAAACTCCCCCAGGCAGGACGGTTCAAAACTTCTATCGCCGAGATCTGGAAAGAAAAGAGAATATCAGGGCAACAAAGGTTAAAGAAAAAGTGATTAAACTTTCATTTCCTCACAGATATAAAACTGACATGAAGACTCAGACAAATAACTTGGCGCAGTCAATGATGACAAAAAGCTGAGCACATAGCGAAGTTATGGCAGACCGAAAGGTCTTTTGACTGCTCAACACGACACAGCAGGGTGTAAAAAAGAATTATTTTGTTTCGTCCCAATGGATAAAGGCCACAAAATTTTAAGTAACATAAACGCCTAAAATCTTCGTGGAAGAAAATCATGAAAACTCGAGATCGGGAAAACCAGATTTTGTTTTAAAAAAAGTTGACACAGTGCCACCGATTTTTTTAGCTTGTGAATTTCAAGAATTTTCATCGTAATTTTTAAAAAAATTTTCCTTTGTAATCGCGAGAGAGGAAATTATAAATTCATGGGTCTGGTAGAAAGAAAAAAGTCGGGCATGTGTACTTTCACACAATCCCGCATTAATATTAGCCTCGCGTAGATATACCTTAATTATTTCCTTTTTGAAATTCGCTTCGTCGCACAAACTCTTCAGAGATTATTAAAATAATCCTCCTCCCCACCCCTTCCCCCCAGTCCCTCTCTTCTCCCATCATCATCATCTTTCTTCTTTCCCACTTAAGAGACGGTTTGAATTTATTGTGCGCGAAAAAAAGAGGGAAAAAATACTATCATTCCTGTAATTAACATTAATATGTAATGAGTGTACAGTGTAATTTAATGACAGAGCACTTAAAAAAAAGTTGAAGGAAAAAAAAATTGAATAGAGCCGGTGAGAAGGGCGTAGGATGATAGGAACAGCATGACATGGCTACTCATGATATGATATGCAGTACCCACTTGAAATCATCCACTTTACAATGCATTACTTTTGACTTTGGAGAATGGCGTTAGGAAGTTGAAGATCGACTACCGTATGGGTATTTAAGGGGGGCGCAAGTTTTTCCTCGAAACAAAGAACGGACACAAAGAAGAAGAAAAAATGGAAATAATTGCTATCTGTGCAAGTTCATTTACGAACTGTGAGAATTTAAATATGTTTGTGAGATAATCGGTTCTTTGTTCTCGGTCTTCTGAAGAGAAGAGAGGTTGAAAGGGTGAAACCATTAATAGGTGAACCGGAATCTTTTTTTTAAATTTGGGATGAAGACTGTAGTGAGTGATTCCTACTTTTTCCTTTTTTCTCATCCTCCTTCCATCGTTTGTTCTCCTTGGAGAAAATCCGAATCCTCTTATTTTTGTGAAATCAACCGAGAAAATGAGTGAAGGTTGCCCTGATTTACGACGAAGAAAAGGTTTTGATTTAATTCAAATTTTATACCGAGGAATTTTTTTCCCTTGGTTTTTGGGGTAATCTCGAAGCCATTTTGAAAGATGATTTTGATTCGAAAGAAAGATTAATTGTTCTTGAAAAGAGCTTTCCATGCCCGCGGTCTTGATTTCTGTTAGGCGCTTTGACTTCACAAAATATTCTTTCCTCTCAAGTTTTAAAAATGTTTCACGATAAGTACCATAAACAGGTTTACGAATGTTGACCAGAATTTCTAATGGTTAAAAAAAATTGGAGCAATTTTTAACGTAGTCACGATGATTCGAACTCTCAACACTATCTTAAGTGTCGGCGTCTCGCATACAAATCCCTCAACTGATAGGTAAGAGACTGATTTAATAAGAGAGATCCGTGTTCTAAACGAAGCGAAAGATCAAAATCCGAATTGAAAAGTATAAAAAAGTGGTCAGTAGAGTGTTCCCTTTTCGGAAACTTTTTAGTTTTTATAATTACCGAAACGTATACTTTCTAATTCTGTTTTCTAACCCATGCCGACAGAGGTTCAAAATTTTACACCAATACCTGGTTTTGACCACTTTTTAATATATACTCATTAGTTAGGTTAAATGTTGATGATAATATGAATTGAGGTAATGCCTTCAACTATTAAATACAAATAAGTTTATTATTAATTCGCAATTCGTATATACTCTACATAATTCAATAATGATAACACCACATAGGTGTTATTTGGGAAAATCAGTGTATAGTTCTGTATAGCAAACTGATATTCTTATATTGATAGTTTCGTCTAAACTCAAAGAACTGCTAGTGATGCTTGTGTTTGATGATGTATCACGTCATGCCTATATCACATGCTGTCGTATCACAACACAGTATTATCAGTGTTAGTGTATTGAATTTAAAAAATATTATCAGTAATGTTTCATTAATTTTGATATGTGGGTTTGGTACTGCTTTTGCTTTACCTCGCCAACCAAGAAAGCACTTTTTTATTGTTTCTTAGTTCCACTGACATTTTTGTAGCATCAAATAGTTTGCTTTAATTACCTGACAACCCTAGAACAAATGATAATAACAGGGAATAAACACCACAAGTTGTCCTGTCGCCACGGTTTCCGGTATTTGAAAAAGAAATGTTTTAATAAAAAAAATTACTTTGGAGTATTTTAGGTTAAAGTGCAAAAAATATAGGGCCAATACGTTGAAAATAAAAACTTTGAAAAATAAGGGGCACTCTAGTGCTCAGACTTTTGCAGTAGTCAGTGGAGTATAAAGAAGGAGTCAGAAAAAATTTTCATAAAGTTTTGATTAATTGCTCAAATGACAGTGAGGGTTAACTTGGAAACTAATTTTCGCAAGTTCTCATCTATTGTATATTTTAATTTTAAATGATACAGTATAATATTATTATTATGTTAACTCTAATCTTTGCATATTAATTGATATTTTAAAACTGGCCCTGGATAGAGCTAGCAGCTGACGTATTAAGAGACTGACACAAAAATTTGCGGTCCTGTTTCACTCGCACTCGCACTCACTCCAAAACTATAAAAGTCTAATTGAGTTTACTTGTGCACTCTTAATCTCTTAAGAGTGCACAAGTAAAAGAAAGAGGAGAGAACCCACGTACCTCACTAATAACTTTTTATGGAAAATATCAATGCAAAGCAGTCAAAGTTTAATTGATGATGGGAGGATGTTATTTAAGATATATCACTTTAGACTTTAAAATTTTTATTGTTCGACGAGGCTTCGGTGAGTGATGATTCTTTCTAATAAATTTCGTTTGACCCCGAGAGCTTAAAAGTTCATCCGAAGGAATTTTTTCTATGAAAATGTTAGGAGACAAAAGATACCGAAACTGGATTGATGATATCAAAAATGTTGATTAATTAACGATCTCTTTTTAGGCACGTTTATAATTAATTTAAATTGAACGCAATACCTTCCTTTCGTCCCTCTCGCTCTCTCTCTCTCTCTCTGACTGTGTGCTTTCGTCTGTCGTCTGTCGTCTGCGCGTGTTGCCGCCTCAAATGAAAATTCAATACCTTTAGATTTTGATTTCGGATAAGGCGCGCGTTTTCCGTTTCTTTGTTGTTAAAAAGTCTTCGACTCGGTTGCATAAAATTGTCAGCATCCTTAAGTGACTATTATACTTGGAAACGCGGTTTTAGAGAGCTTAACGGTTATTTCCTCCACACTTCGGTATATTCGTTTCCTTCAACGTCTGATTGCCAACCACGAATGTTTGAATTATTCAAGTTAAACTTCGGTGGCAGAATTTGAAATTAAATACGTTATACACTGAGATTTTACACAGCATCATGTTTGAAGAAGAAACCATGGTTTTGTCCACTTCAATAGATGAAAATGTATGTGTGTGAAGCTTAGGTTTTATCTTTTCCATGTCCACATCTTCATGTATTAAAGTGGACAAAACCATAGTTTCTTCTTCAAACATGATGCTGTGTAAAAACTCAGTGTATAACGTATTTAATTTCACGTATATTTGTAGATCTGAAATAAAGAAACCGAGCCGAGGGGCAAAGAGATCAGACCATTGGAGCAAATGTCGGTACGTTGACAATGCCTATGGCATGAGAAAGAGGGAAAAATATTGGAACCATTTTGAAAATTCCAACATATAAAGTTATGTTATAGGCACTCGGGTAGATCGAATAGAAAAGTTGCAGGTTTCTGATTTTTTTTCTATTTTTGGAAATTTCCTTATTTATTAGAGTCTTTTTTCCTTATTCTTTTTCTTCTCCTTTTCTTAGGCGTATTATGTTTTTACTATATTATGTTGCATCTTCTCTAATTACAATACCATAGTAGTTCTTTTACGAAGAGTTCTCTGAATCGTAACATATGAATTTAATTCGGAAACTTTGAAGAGTCAAAAAAAAATTATTATTAATATAAATAGCGACAAAATTATGTTTATGACGAACCGCATCAAACAGTTTCACAAGCATTGATTCAAAGTTGAGCTCTTTCCCTGAATTGAAGATTTTAATTTAAAGTAACTTAACTAACTTTGTTTTTCTATTTTTTCCAGGTAAGTACAAAAATTCATCAAGAAAGTGTTAATTTGGTCAAGCCGTCAGTACGTATAGAGAACAAAGAAGAAAGAAATTGGAGATTCAACGATGAACGGGTAAAAGTGTCAGGTTTTCCTCACCAAACAGGTTGAAAGTAATTTCTGATAATTTTATAGAAAACATTCGGAACAAAGGAACTCGCCATGAACGTAAACATTCTTTCCCTTTGAAATTTTGTTGAAAAAGGAAAATTGAAAGAAAAAGAAAGAGAAGGAAATCCTAGGACAGGTTTTTGAAAGACTTGATACAAATGTATCGATTGTTGACACGAGGAAACCTCCGTCAAAAATTAATAAGTGTCAGCCATTTTGGAACGTTTGAAAGGAAAAAGTTTTCTTTTCTTTCCTCTCAATCAATTCTTCCGTTTAAATAGTTTTGACAGGATTTCGTGTCGTTTCGTATGTAGTCGTTAGAATGACCCAACCACGACCGCACCTGCCTCGAATTACGTGGCAGACACCTGTAAGGCCCATTAGGATGATTTCAGATAATTATAGCCTTAATTCTGGTAGCTCTTTTGCAAAATAAATTTTTGATTGCCCTCCATCAAAATCATTTGTTATAAAAGAAATAGAGAGTTGGAGAGTGGGACGAGAGGAGAAGGAAGACATGTTTGTTCGATATGATTGGTTTAGAGAAAGAGAAATACAAATTTGCGCCAGACTTAGCCGTTGTTTTGGTCTTGTACCGTCATGTTTCTTATATCTGATTTTGAAGCGACGTGATTCATATGTATGTTTAGGTCATTGGGGAAAAGGGTTATTTTGCAACAAAAGTAATGTCAACGTGACGATTCAAGATTAGAGAGGAGAAAGAGGTTTGAAACTCAACACTCTTATGTAACTTAAAAGCGCTATCCTCCTGAAACCCATTTGGACCTACGGGATCTATTCACGGGATTCCTCCGCCAACTCCAACCTGGAAACTCTCGAACGCTTCTAATCAATTACATCATTAAAAGAATTTGGAGGTTCCTTATGTTGAAATCAGCAGATTATTCTCTCAAATGATGGTCTATTCAAATCCTTCTGCATCATCCCTTCTTGATCCCCAATACCAACGACGAAAACAGATGATATGTTTTCGCGACTGTTATGTATATACCACAAATTTATTTTTGGGATGTAGACAAGCGCGTCAACTCTTCAGATGATGTTCTCAGGTGATTCGTTCACTTTGCACGTGGAGTTGGTAAAGTAGGCATTTGTAGTTGGTAATCGAGGCTTTTTCCTAGTACTCTGGTGTTCTCCTTTCATCCAGATATCCAAAAACCATTTTATCCACGCCCACTTTTATGTCTTTATTCACCTGAACCCGAAATGCCCACAGCAATTAATTGGCCGATTCAATCGAGGCCAAAAAACCACAGAATCAGTGTCCATCGCCCCGATACGAAGGTACTACACCTATAACATGGTTAGTTCGAAATCAAAAAACAAAATTGCTGTTACTACTGTCATGGAACATTACAGGCACTTGAACTAATGTGAGAAATGTAGTTTATATTTTTAGAATGAAGTTTATAAAATATTAAAAAGCAATTCTGGGGACTCTCTTTTACTGTATACTTTCACTAAAAATATTCGTAGTCTTCTGTGACTTTTTTACGCGGTTTGTAAAATAAATCCAATAGATAACAGCTGCGAATATTTAAATAGCTTTATTGACATCATGGCTGTAGACGTTTGATCAAAGCCATATCAAGCCTAATAGAGAACTTTTTTTTATTTTTAGGGTGTAGGGACTTACTAACGTGTCCAAGAGTGCCCAAAAGCTTAAATGAATTTGTAAAAAAAAATTAAAAATAAATAAACGCATTAAAAAATGCAGAAAGAAACCCGTTAAGAATACGCTTGAACTTTCGTTTTATACCTGTGGAGTAGAGGAAAAAAAAGAAACAAAAGATTTCTCTCTCTCTCTCTCTCTACATATGTATCTCGGATTCTCCCACACTGAAAGACTAGTCGCTTACCCTGGGGCAACTAGAGACCACTCAGGCACCAGCCAACTCAAGTTAAAACTCAGGTATAGCCAACTATTTTATTTTTATTTTTACGTTTAGGGTTTTATTGAATCGAGTGAATTAATGTTTCCAGGTTGTGGGTTCTCACTGAGATTTTTAGGACTTTTGTGCCAGGAGCGTGAAATCGTCTGGACGACAACGAAATATTGAAATATTGAATCCCTGTATTTGTGCGATTTTTGCCGAACTCCTAAAAATTTACGTGATTGTGATTTGAAACCAAGAAACATGGGTTAACGTCAACCTCATCCCATTTACGACTCTTTTTAATGCTATTTTCTGCCCCTGAGAAACCATAGTACTCGCCCTGACTTCCACAGAGTTCTCACCCGGGCGTCCGTCGGTTTGAAGTGTTGGTGACTACCATCAAGAAAAAAGAAGCATGATGTCGATTAATTTCGACGACCCGTCGGCAGAATTTTGAATGGTTAGTCGCTTGTATGGGGAGTCCACCAATTTCTGTATTACCTTGTTCATGTCAACTAGGAGAAGTTTTTCCTGGACTTTATGTTGTTTTGCTGTCTAGGAGGATGCTTGGTGCTGGAGGAGGATGCCAACAATAGTCGTAAATCGGTGTATCCACTCGTCATAAAACAGTGTCGGTGTAAAAACGCGTTGAAACGCGTGCTCTGACAGCATTTTTATAATGTGAAATGTGCAGTCCTTTAAGCGTGGTAGTATGACTACAACTATTGATTTTTGTATAGCGTCTGAGTTTGGAAGTTTTTCTGCCCATTTTATGTAGGTGATCGCCTATGTTAATTTGGCAAAGGGATAAACACGCTTAAGTCTATAGTTCCCTCCTCTTTTCTGTTTTGTTGTTGTCCGATGTGAGTTTTTTTGTTCAAACGACAGACGACAGAACGAACGAGAAATGAAGTTTCTAGAAAATTGTTGTTGTACTCTTACAAGAAAAGTAGAGAAGGCAAATGCTTTGAAAAACAGAATTAAGATAAGAAGGATTCCGACTGAGGTATGAGACTCAAGGTCATGTTCAGTACCTGAATTTAGGCCTGAATAACGTGCGTGCTTGTCTTATCATATTTCCGCCATCTTTTTACAAATTACATGTACAATACACACAAGATGTATGCGATATGCCCGTATTTACGTTTCTCTAAAACTAAAAATTAAGGTTCTCTCATTTTTCTTTTTTCCTTTTTGTTTCTCTTCTTTCCTGACCGTTATAGGCTTTAGGGTGAGGAATTTACCAACCCAGGCAGTCATGTTTTTTATTATCGACGCCAAAAAAGTCTTAAATATCACGGTCAATGACCTTTCATTTCGATTTTCAAAGAGATAAAAACTTTTCAGTAATTCTGTGAAATATCTGGTCGACTTACCTTTGCGCCTTTGTCTTCATCTTAATAAGAAGAAATCAAATCTTGTAATAGTTAGCGTTGAACAGTGTCTTACAAATTCATGTGGCCCAGTGTTAGTAAGGAATATTCACTGTTTACTCTTGGAGTTTTACAGGGAGATGGTTCGAAAAAATGTTCGAATTGTTATTAATAGCCAACCGTAGGATGTCAGACATAATCTGGTGGACTTGAAGTAATTGAATCCCATTATACTGCTATACACAGCTCGTTATGTGACCTTAGCCTCCAACGCTGAGAGAGAGAGAGGAGATAGTGGGGAGAAAGGGTGGTAAATAGGAAGAAGAAGAACAAGAACAAAAAGAAAAAAAACAATTTTAAATATTAATGAACAGGATTTTATCAAAACTGGTTCCATATGAATTAAACCTTTGTATCTGAAGGAGGGATCTGAAAAACCGGGGATCTGTCAGTCGGTGATGAAACGAGCCATTGTTACGAAGAAGTTAAGAAATGTTATGCCACCGAACAAAACGGAATTGTCTACGCCATTTCTTTTCTTTTTTAATAATATTTTGGCAGATAAAAACGTAATGGTCGTGATGCGAGATTTTATTTAATTAGTCGTCATCGAGTGCAATTTAAATCGTTTCTCAAATTCGTCTGAGTGAGTGAGACGTGCGAGGGATCCTTAACTAATAAATTCTTAATCTCAAGATGGGAATTTCCAGATGAACTTCACCTTGAAGCCAAAATTCACTTCACATGAGTTTTAGAAACCTAGTGCCAGTTCAGAGTTTAGTCTAAGAGGGCGGTTTGGCAACAGCATCTTGCTTACCCTCACAATTTGTTAGCTTTATGGATCTACCGCCATATTACGCGCCTGAATTACGACCAGTAAGGATTAATAACATTTTTGGCAAGGCAACAGAGTGGGATAGTAGTGAGGGCCATCGACAATAATGGCAGAGAAAACTTAAAAAGCATAATTTAGAAATTCTTGAACCAATAAATCATTTTCGTGAATCCATTTTTTTGCTAAAACCACGACAAACGTTTTTGAGCGGATTTTTTTGACAATGAAAATTTTAATTTAGATCCTCGAATCCAGTACAAATCGCTAAGAGAATATAATTTCCAGTTTTGTAAAATATAAATTCCTGGGAGTGAGCTAATTTTTAAAGTTGAGAATTCTTAAGTCAATATTGGGTCTGGCGCCGCGAAAAACGTGTGTTTTTTGGAAAGAAATTTCCTTTGAGAAAGAGGAGGAGAAGGAATTCTAAATTTGACACTTTCTTTACATCCCACATAAAAATAATAGCGATTGTGCTCCCACTCATTCAGGGATACTCATTTAACTTGCCTAAATGCCACGCCCACTTAATTTCCTTTGATTTAGGGTATCTTGTCCGCCCCAACCCTTCCCCCCATCCGCTATAAAAACGAACGCCAGCCAGAAACTATCTACTTTCAAAAGAAATATTTGGTGAACGGAACGCTTCTTCTTCTTTTTTACTTCCTTAGACAACGTTTTTCTCCTTTTTTTGTTTTTGGAAAGAAGAGGAGAATGGTGCCTTGAAGCCTTATCGCCCTCTTCATACGATTGGACTTTTTCCAGCTAATTTTCTGACAGTTTTACGAGAGTCCAGCATCGCGTGATCCATCTGTGAGGACTAATCGAGATGAGATTGCCGAAAAATACCACAGTTTGAATGAAGCGAGCTTTGTCCTTTCGAAGGATGCGTGATTGAAAGCGCACTAAGAATAAGTGAAGGTCAGATTTCAGATTTAGTTCACAAATATAGTAATCGCAAATACGAATAAAAATGGTTTAGGTATTAGTCGCAATTATACAAACTGATGGCAGTGGGTATCTAAAAGTGTTTTTAAGAGATCCTCAAAGACAGAAAATTTATGGTGGTGTTGTGGACAATAAAACATAAAAACAGTTTTCACTTGCACGACCTTGGCAGAAGGGTTGATCTGGTGTCAAAACAAGGCCAAACAGTTTAAAGGCGGAAGGAAATTTTATAATTTATGGTTTCCGGCATAATGGCTGAAGAAGCGGCTCCTAAAATTCAAACGCCGGATTTTTCAATATTTGATTGTAGAACGGAGGAGTCGGGGTGAGTTTAAGAAGTAAGGGATGGACGGAAAGAGAAAAAAGAGGAAAAAAAGGAAAAAGGAAGTACCCCAAACGAGGATGGGGAAGGAATTGTCTATTTCTTTTCAATAAAAACTCTTCTTTATGATATTTTTTAAAGAATTTTTATGACTTTGGTATCGTCGTAACTGTTACTTTCAGTCGAAGGTCTTTGCCGGTCCTTTTTGAGACTTATTTTAATTTATTTACGAAGCACCCATTGAAGGAACCTCATTGAATGAATATTTGAAAAAAATTTACAACCATCTTTTCTTCTTTCTTCCCCTTCACATCTTCTCTCTTCAAGTTCTACGTCTTATATACAGTAGGTGAAATAAATCTGGGGATGGGACTCGACTAGGTAAAAGTCTTCGCGGGGCGAAGTGAGATTGCGGAAGGAGTTTTCGCGGGTTCCCGAGTCTCACCGTCCGAGCCTTGTTGGTGTCAACTCAGGGGTTTTAGTGGGTGCAAATCCCACATATTCCCTCCTGCCTCCGGAAAGGCAGGACGGACAACCTTCGAGAGGTTTACCCTGGCTAAAAAAAGGCAAATAAGCCTCATGCCTTTCCTCTATCTTTTTGTCGGCATAACTTCATAGTAATACTTTCTTGCAATGGAAAAGAAAACGGTTTGACCCGCCCCAAATTTCAAAATAATCGATTGTGTCCTATATTTAGTCCATACCCTATTTTATTTTGGATTTTGGTTTTCCCGACAAAATTGGAAAACTGATAAGTTTGAGAGAGTTGGTTCACCTACTCTCAGGGCCATTTCCACGACGTCGACATCCCTTTTTGTACATCTCGTCGAATTGAAGACAGAAATTTTATCTGATAATTTGAAATTTGTTTTGTTTTTGTTGTTTAGGCTTTTTCAAGGCCTTTTTCCTCTCTATCTTTTCCTCGAGAATAAATTTTCCAAATTTTTTTGTCTCGCTTTGACATTAATATATCGTTTTAAATATTAATGCGATAAGTTAATGGGAACTGATAATGGGAAAAGTTTAGGTCGTTGACTGAAACAAAAAAAGCCCCACCTTCCTCCGCTTCCCTCGCCCCCCTCAGGTCTTTTTAATAATTATATTACTCACGAGTGTAATTATTCCCGCCAGAGAACAGCTGTCTAGTATGAATTTTTAACAATCATATTACTTGTTTTTTTCCAACGTGTTTTGGTCTCGAAGCCCGCTTCCCTTAATACAAACTATGAAAAGTGTTTAGGGGTGAGGGTTGCACATCAGATGAGGAACAAATTATCTATCACAATCGTGATAAACTGTTATTTCAGGCTTGAAATCTGCAATTGGCCTAAGAAATAAAGTCCTGACAGACGGATTGTAGCTTTCACAATAGATAGAGTGTATAATTGGGGTAGACTAATTGAATGTCCGTGAAAACTTAAATAATATTTTTAACTCTAAAGTAACATTCACTGTCGGTCATGTTATCAGGCTCTTTAATTCAGTGGAATCGGGAGAGGGGATGAGAGTGTTTACAAATAATCATTAACATTTTTGTGTGCATTTGACTTATAAGAACATGATGTATTTAATTATATAAAGTTTCATACAAGGTTTTGATACGTCGTTCATATTGAAACAATTGAAATTTTTATTGTTTTTGGTTTTAGGAAGAAAAATTTATATCATAATAAATTTTTTAAATATTTTGTTGGGCCTTGTTAAGGAGGAACTATAGCCTACTATAATGGCAGAAAATAGATTGAATTCCAGTTTGCCACTGTCATACAATTGAGTAAATTATACGTGTAGGTTTAAAACTGCATTCTATTATATTATAATATACATTTAGCTTAAAAGATCCTCCATGACATACGTCGAAATATCGTCAGCACTGTTGCCAACTATTGCTTATATAACAGGTGCAGAATTAAATTTTCTCAAAAGCTAAAATCTTTTCTTAAATAAACGTGCACCCAACGCGGTAAAAAATTGTCAACCGATGATGAGTTAACTCGTCATTTCATTCCAAACGTTGGACCGTTAAACGAATTAAATCGTCTTTGCACTTGCAGTAACGGGTGCCATGATACAGTTTCTGTATGAAAGTCCCGGGTTGTTCAATTAAAAACTTATAATAGATCGTGGAAGACTCGATTCAAAAGTAATGCACACTTTCGTAATTAATTCATTTTTAAAGTTGTGTACCTCTTTCACACTTCTTTGACCGATCACGAGTAAATTCGTGTTTATGATTCAGGCTCAGTGTCGCCAGTTAACAGGCAATTTTAATAACAAACACCACTCTGGTGTTGTTCAGGAGCCAGAATTAAGTTAACTTTTTTATACTAGTGTTTTAGTAATATTTAGTTAATCCGCTTCTGTAAGCATTTGGCTATAGAAGTTCTAACTCGTTGTATCGAGGAATAACGTCTTCCGTTTAATCTCTGTTATCAACTGTAAATTAAGTCTCAGATTCAAATGCGGATTTGTCTTGGGTTGCAAGGAATTTGATGAGGTCAAAAGGGGCCCCCGCACAAAATTAGGCATGTGGTCTTATTCGCGGGATAAAAAAGTCGAAGGTGGCATTCCGAAAGTAAGTCACGAGTATTCATGAAAGGATATTTGGAAACGGACGAGTACAAGCGGACCTCTTAGTCTTCTACCTTCGGAATTAGGCATCACGATGGTCGAAGCTTATTATTTCAGGTCCGGGCAAATATTCTATAATTTACCTAATCCTTAACTCATTTTTTATTTCTGGCGAATAAACTCTGAATAATTAAATTTAGCTAAATGTTTTGTTGCTCATTTCATTTTGTTTTTGTTTTTGTTTTTCCTTTTCGTAACCACTTTTGATGAGCGAAAAAACTGTATTTCTGCATTTTCCTCTTGAAGCACACAAGGTCTATTCGAGCGGCTTCACTTAGATGTTATCCTATCGCAGCACATGTTTCTTTTAATTCTTAAGATGCGCTAAAATCGATTCAACTGCTCGATGACTCAGACGAGGGGTTGGCGATAAGAAATTCGCTTTCGGGCAGAACTCCTCACTCAAAAATTATTTTTCTTAAAGCTTTATCTCGACCAACCATCATTCTAAACCATTTTCAACTTTGTTTTTCTTTTTTCCCAAACCCCAGTTTCCCATTTTTAAATCGTCGAAACAAGTCCTTCACTCTAAAAGTGTTTTCTCTCTGCGGTGTCTTGTCTTTCTTGTTATCAGACTACCTATTCATCCCCCCCCATCCCCCTTTGACTGTCTGTATTGTTTGCCTTTTCCTTGTTGACAATCACTATCTCTATCTCCATCTTCCCTGGCAGTGAGTTGGCCAAGTGTCTTTTTCCCCATGGCTGCTAACTGGAAACGAAAGAAATGACATTCCTTCTCCACTCCCACCCCATTCTTTTTCACCTTATTTTTCCATTCTTCATTTCTTGTTGTAACTGGAAGAGTCAGCGTGTATTAGATTAAGGAAAAAGATAACAATAATAAGAAAATTTAATCAGATGACACACCCGTGTAAGTCACCAGAGAAAAAACTCAAACCATTAAGTAGAAATAAAAGGAGCAAGAAAAAGTCTGATATGGATGACCACATGAATGCGTCTCATTATTTTTGTTGTACCTAGAAGCGTTTTTCCAGCAAAGTCCAGTCACCTCCACTAGGAAGGAGAAAACAAAAAAATAATTTTTTTAAGCGTTTTAATGTTGTTTAAAAATGCGAGCAGCGGGCGATGACTAAACAGTTCTTATATATTTTTCTTTTTTTTCCCAAAATGGTTTTGAGCGTTGGCTTCCTAATAAAAATTTATTTATTTTTTATCATTATCATTTTTCTCTTTTTCCTCGTTTAGGTATAATAATATTATGTTTATAAGGTTCTGAAATAATGATGGGACATTCATCTTGAAAAATGAATGGGCTTCGGGATGTTACTTTGATTTCCTAGTTGGGACAGGAATCTTGACGCCTCCTTCGGCCTTTCTTCAAATTTTAAATGTTGGATTTCGGGAGAGCCTAATTAAAATTTTGACTTGGTGAGAATAAGTAAAGACGGGAAGATTTTTTTCAGTCTCACAGCAAGTGCCAGAGAGAACAATCCAATGGCACGAAGGAATCGAGGAATTTTGTTTCAATTTTCGCGGGCGTCACGCATCATTTTTAAGATACACCTAAAAAACTTCTTTTTTGTTTATTCAGCCTGAGCTCGACCCTGATGCCAACAGCTCAATGTTGGCAATGTTGGCGAACGTCGGTGTTCTTTTTCCCTTGGTTGTTTCTGGCGAGTTGTTCTTTATATAATATAGTAAAATCATGTTTTTCGCGTTTTTTGGTATGGTCAGTGCTAACCGTTTGTGAAACAGTTTTACCTGGTTTGTGATAAACCCAAAAAGCTGTTGTGTATTCAAAACGTTTTGTGTAAATTAAAAAATATAAAGGCCGCAAAAATGTAAATAGTGTTAATAGAGCAGCTATACAATTATGGCCATTTTAATGTTTTTTTTAGAAGATCTTGTTTTAGAGCGTCTAAAAAACGGTTTGTGTTTGCAAAATTCACGTACTTTTCAAAGGCAATAGTAGACAGTAAAAGTTAACGGTACACCAAAATCGAGCTCTAGAAAAGAAAACGTAAAGCCCAGGGATATTTAGTCTGTTCTGTTGAACAATTTTTTTTTCTGCCACCTCATGTAAGACCACAAAAAAATTACATTTTCATGGTATTTTATTTGATAAGTTGATTGATGAGCCCGCGTTGAATGCATGTGGAAATTATCAGGCTTTACTTTAGAGAAATGACAGTTGGTAACAATTAATAAAACTTAATTAATGAATAAGTCTTTTTGAACGGGATGAAGAAAGAATAGGACGGAGGACGGATGAGAGAACATAAAAGATGAATAAAGACGGGAAACACGAACCGCGGAATTTATTTTTTATTTATTCCGAGTTTTTGCCAGTTTTATGCTGGATTTTTCCTCCCTCTGTTTTCCCTACTTTCCTTCTCCTTTCTTTCACCCTCCCTTCACTTGTCCTTTTCCTACAAAATGTTCCTGACTTCCTTCACTGATTTACATTTGCTTCATACAATGCAAATAATTTTTTAGGAGTTTTCCGGACGTTTTCGTTTCTTCTTTTAAATACAAGAAGGGGTTAAGGAATCATTTGGTAAACGATCACAGAGAAGAGAGGAAACTCCTCAAAAGGTCATCTACCATGTTCAGGTTGCAACTCCATTCATTTGTTCAAACATAGATAGAAAGATAGCAGGCCCCCAAGATTAAAAGCTGGACCGGAATTATAACAGTGGTCTTCCAGCTTGGAATTCGTAAAGGTGGGTGACGATTTTGAGAGATGTTCCTTTGATGACATCATTAAGAAGCCTCTGTTTCTCCTTTCTCTCCGCCCTCTTTTTCCTTTTTGTGTTCAGACTGTCTGGTTTGAAAATATAGTCTAGTTTGGCTACAATTTATTTATTTATTATTAATCGTTTTTTTTAATACTAAAAACTCCATTAATAACAAAGAACTGAAACAGACTTATTGCAGAAAGTACTATTTTGGGATGAATTTTTGTTATCAAAATATTTTGAGTGAGACCAATTTTAAGGATGGTTAAACCACTGATTAAAAATACATAGAGACTAGTTTTAAAACCTTATTAATTCATTTGTACTTCACTTGTTGTCAGGTTTGTATTCCCGAAGAGATCTGGAACAAAGTCATTATCCGGGAATGACAAGCACAAGTCAGCAATTAAAGGCAAAGTGTACAAGTGTAGTTTTAAAAACGCGTGAAATCGACCATGGTACAGTAGAAAACCAACGAACAAAAAATAATTTCAATTTCACCAAAATGGTGAAAAATTTTTAATGAACGGTTTCTGCTGACGGATAGCAAGTTAAGGCAGGCTCATAAGGTATTGCAAATTTATCTTTCATTGGCGTAGATAATCAATATTGGCCGCGGGCGACTAAATTCCATCAGAGTTTAAAATTATACAAATGTCGTCCTTAAACGTGATCGCTGCGTCCGTTTTTATCGCTTATCGCTTTTATTTTTTCAGTCATAAAAACTGTGACTGTTTCTCTCATTCTTTTTTACGAATTGGATCAGTGACAAGAACTGGTCTAGGGAATAAAGAAACCTAGACGACAGACCAATGTCTTAACCCCAGGAATGGATAATGGTATAACTGGGAATTCGATGTAGGGGAGACGGAAAGATAGTTCGAAGTGGCATGAAGACAGTGGAGGAAGAGTAGTTTGAAAGAAGAAGAACAAATGGAAATGGGTATAGAAGATCTTTTGGGGAGTGTCAAGGAAGCGAATATAATGGAAGAAAGAGAAGAGAAGAAGAGGCAAAGAGGGAAAATCTAGAGGTGTAGATCCCGTGGCAGCATCAGCATAGAGCTTCGTTTAATGGTTTCACGTGATTCTTATAGTTACTCGATCGTACCATGAATACCGTAGAGGGTAATTAGTTGAGCTCATGTTTCTCTCTTACGAAGGGTTAACAAAATCGAGCATGGTTAAAATTCTTGAGAGGTCAAGGTCGTTCAAGGACTGTGGACAATCGGAATAATTTATTTAAATTAGCGTTTCCCTAGACCCACCGACTAAATCAAGTTACATTTAATTTTAACATTGAATTTTTGGTCTCAAAAAAGAAACTCAGGAAAAAATAAATTATTCAAAAGGAAAATTTCTCAATTTTTCTCTGCTTTTTGATTTTTCCTATTAAAGTGACCAGAAACCATTCCCGTTTATAATTCAGTTTTGAGGTTCCCTTCTTTATTTTTTTCTATACCAAATTCGCTCGTCGTCTCTTTTTTAAACTTTTCTGTCAGTTTTTATGTTCCTTTCTCTTCTCGTACGTCACCCTAGTTTTTTTCAAACTTGGTAATAAAGCCATCTTAGCCCAAATTTCCTCAAATTGTCGTATCTCCTCAGTAGGTAGAACTGATGTTTAGAAACTTTTTTTTTTATTTAACTCCCCCTGTTAACTATCACGTGCCTCCAACCATGAGACAGCATGTAGTTGTTTGGACTAGATTTGAGGGGTTATGTCTGGGTAACAGACCAGAGATGGTTGGAAGGAAGCCAAAAGAGGGCTGGAGTTATCTGTGAAGGGGTGGGATGAAGAAAAGAAAAGCAGGAGAAGAAAAAGGAGATTTGACTAAGAGAAGCGTGTTTGAAAGCCGAGTGGTTTATGTCGTTTGAGACGTCTTTGGCCTGGAGGTTTTTTGTCAAATTTCTTGTCACATGCTTGTCACATTTACCAAACTTAGTGGAGCTAATGAATAATCGACAATTATTTATTTTCGCCAAGTTTTTCACTTTTACTACACCATATAGATAAAAACCTTTTTTTGAATTGTCACAAAACGCTGGGGTTACGACTGGTGCTTTGCATTATGTACTACAATCGTGTTCCACGCGTTTTTAGTGTGGTTAGTGTTAAACTTTGATGAAACCGTGTGACGCGGTTTGTGTATATATTAAAAACGTACCATCACCTTGATTGAGTTTTAATTATTATCATAATTTGCATATTCAATTATTAAATACCAAAAAAAGGAATTATTAATAAAAGCAACGAATGTTTGTAATTAAGGTAGTTTAACCAGAACATTCCCGAAAATTTAAACATTAAATGTTATCAGCCCACCATTGTACGACTTGAAGCTTTTTTCTTTTAGCCCCGTCCCGAAATTCCTGCTTGCCTGCCTTCATCATTCTGACTAACTTAAAATATAAATAAATTAAAATAAACTCGTTTCTCGGGGCCTCGGCTTTTGGTGCGATCACGGTAAAGAAACGAATCTCATTGGCCAAACGTTTTCTCAGCCATTGCCAAACCGCGAATCCATTTCTTTTCCTTCTCCTTCTACTCTTTTATTTTTTTTATTTGTCCCAATGAATTTTTTGTACAATTATTTATTACCCGAATAAACTAAAAACATTGTTTTTACACTGCCATAGCTGTGGGCATTGTCAGGATTACTATGTCCGTCACTTGACAATGTATATGACAACACAACACTTAAATTGTTCAGTGAAGACAAAAAAAGATGGCCTGTGAAAAATCAGAAGAAAAAGGAACAAAGTTGTTTAGAACGATAAATGAGCAATAAATTACATTAAATTGATGGAAATATGTTGCCAGCAAATTAAATTATAAATCAGTTAGCAAAGTGATGAAGCCAGCGTACCTTGAAGGTGGAGCAGGGGTTGAGGTAGAGAGCGGATATGTGAAGTCTGGAGAATAGAAAAACTCACGACGTCACATATTTAATTTGACAATTTGACTGGTTCGTCCGTCCACGAAGTTTCTCTCCTCGAGTTTTCTGACCGTCCAAGATCAAAGGAAATAAGGCCTTAACTTGTTGGAAGATGAAGAACTTTCGAGAAAAGCGAAATCGGAAACAAGACTAAGGGCAAAGGAAACTTTTCTCCATTTTTTAAGTATCAAAGGAAACTTCTTAAAAATTTGTGCCATTATTGATCGCAATTAAAATCTCCAGAAGATCGGAAAGAGAGATTAAAAAAAAATATGCAAATGAAAGAGAAGAGGAGGAAAAAATTTATTGAAGATCAAATGAACCTGTTTTGCACTCCAATTCATCTTGAGAGGTTTACAGGTGTAACAACTGCTGGTAATAAAAAACTCGAAGGAAATCCTTTCGATCATTATATCAAGATTTATTAGCAAATTTTAAAATTTGGTTACTACCGGAAAATATATTTTTCTTTCCTCAAATTCCATCCCGTCTTCTTCTTCTCTCAATCAGACTAGGATAATTTCCTATACACTCTTCTCTGTGAATGTTTTGCTCATCTCAATGGGCACATTTTTTTTAAGTTGTGCCTCAACTTCAACTTCAAAGCTCAACAGTCGCTTTCAAGCTTTTGTCTTGCCAGAAACTCAATGCCAAAAATATAAATGGGAGGGTGGAACGAAGGAAAATGAGACCTTCATTTATTTTCATCCCCTCTTCAAAATTTGGGACGTTTTCCCAGCTTTTTCGCCCCTTCATATACCCGTAAAAGATGGTTTTTTAAAAGTTCTCGTGCCCGTGACCTAGTAGGGTGATCAAAGTCATTAAAGAACTCCATTTTCAAGAAGTCCACATGCCTTCTTACCCTACATTACGCGAGATTAATATGCCAGAACGCACACACGTGACAATAAATTATCGCATTTTGAAATATGTTTTTGTTGAGCCATCAAAATGGTAAATTGCTAAATTAAATCGTGGGCTTACGAAGGATTAGGCCGCAGTTTTCGTTGCTACAACATGATCCCTTAACACAAGTTGAACACTGTCCCAATCCCTCCCCCTGGCGTCCTTTCCATTCTCCACTCTTTTTTCACGTGTTCTTTCTTATGTTTCTTATTTCTTTCTAGGGAAATCTGTTTGAAAATAATTTTATTGTAAAATTTAATTGTACTCTCATCGTTACAAATGTTAAGGTAAAAGTGACAAATCAAGTGTAATTCCCGCCGAAAATTTATAATCACCAACTAAGTTTGGTAGTTGCGATCAATTACTGAACATTTACCTCTCTTGCCTGAATTTTCTTCTAATAGTAATTAGAAAAAAATTCCAGTTCGGATATGGCGCTAAATCGTAATTTATATATTTAAATACGCCGACGACCTGTATCCATCCGTTCGCACACTGTCAAGTGGTTTGCCCTGAAGCTCGACCGCCTGCCACATCTTGCTACAAATTGGTCAACGGCGCAGAACAGGCGCCTTAAAATCATCATAATCCTCCTGTCTCTTAACCTCGCCTGTTCCGCTAGGTATTTATTCCCGTCTTCGAGTTTCTCTCCCATTTCTTTCAAATTCGTTCAAATAATGCACGATTTAGTGCTGTCCGCCAAATGCAAGGTCCCTCAATAATTTTATTCTGCCTTTCATTTCTAAGATGGAAATCTTCAGTGTGTTACTCCTTATGTATGTGTGTGTGTGTGACAGCTTGTGCCGAGTCGGACGCAGGTCTAAGATTTCTTTTTTGTAATTTACTATATTCGCATAACTCACTGGGCGAAATTCGTCGTTAACTCCAAACGTTTAGGTTCTAAGGACCTATAATAATTTTAAACGGTGTGGCCCGCCTCCTCCTTCTTGCTGTATACCTTCTCTTTGCTATCGAACGACAAAAGAATTCTTTCCTTTTTTTTTTAACTAAGGTAAAAGAAAAATTATTTGGTATTTATATTTTCTCTACGTCAAAACAGAAAAAAATGGCGTATAAATTCGGATTTTCATAATCTAGTCATAAATTTATGGGATTTTTAATTTAATTGCTATTAAAAAAAAGAAAAAGGGCAAAATATTTTAATGCCGGCGACTTTTTTTGTTCCTTTGTTATTGAAGTTTACAATTTAAAATTTATGTTTTTGCTTGGGATACTAATAATAATAATGATACTTCATGGCGATCACACAAAAAGAGAAAGAAAATGGCGGCGTAATGGAGAAATGTCGATTCGAAACGAGAACAACCAAATACGTCTCTTTCAGCTTTATCTCTATCCACCATTAAAGATTGAAACGATGTCTTTGAGATCAGAAATATATTTAGCCTACTGTCCCTCGGTCCGAGAATCATTGGTGGTAATTACAAGAAAAACCGCTTAAAAAGATTTCAAAAAATCCTTAAAACTGGATATTTGGAGGAAAACAAGGCAAAAGGGAAAATTGAGAAAATATTTCCAGGATATCGTTTGACATGTTCACAAGCATTGTAAGGCGACCCCGTACTTTGGCGGCTATAACTTTTTTTTCGAAAAGTTAAGCTAACTGAGAAGTGACACTTAAAAAGTGTTGACACACTCCGCTTACGACGTCTTGAAAATTTGAAACGACAGCGAAGCCAATTTACAATTTCATTTAAAAATCATCAGGAGCCATCATCGCCGCGTTCTTTCTTTCTTTCACGTTTTTATTTTCGACCACCGGTTCTATGATTCACGATATGCTGGCTCCTTTTTCTCTTTTTTAACACCCTTCCTGCGTACCCCCAAACACACACACTCAAAATGGGGCCACACGACTATGACGGCGAACGCCATCCGTCCGTTTATTAGTTAAAAACCGTTTTATTTGGCAGCCGAAGGCGATTATTTGTCGCGTTTTCATGTCCCTCCTAATTGACGTTCGCTTTTTCTTTACGCCTTATGTTTCTGTCTTAAACGTTAAAAGCCGTTCGTCGTCACACAATTATTATTATTTTTTCTTTTCAAATTAATGATGTTTTTTTTGAGTTTCGATTCCTTTTAGCTGAGTCCTCCACTTTGACTCCCTCTTATTTCACTTCCTCTCGTTTCGATCCAAATTTAATCTTCGAGCTAATTTACTCAAATTGTTTTTTTCTGTTTTCCTTCCATTTAGGAGTGGAAGGCGGGGGGATAAGGGAATCAGAAAATAGGAATTTTCGCGTAAAATCTTTAAACGTTTTACTTGATTTTCAAACCAAATCAGAAAAGTATAGAAAGGGTATAAAGGAAGGATGAGGTGGAAAGATGAACGTTGCGTGAGAAAGAAGCAGAAGAACTAATTTTAAACTCATCTTTATGTAGTGTTTTATTGTTTTTCAATAAGCAAACCAGAAAAAAAATATTTGAAATACTACATAAAAAGCAGCGTTGTGCTTCTCTCTTCGAACTACTCCTTTTCCATCCCCGTGACAATAATAAATAAAATAATTTTTATAATAATGAAATAATAATTAATAATAAAAAGAAAAATATTAATATGAGGAAGACTGAAGTCGGCCGTGAGGAGTCGAACCAGAGTTGACCACGTCCCATGACAAATTTTTAAAAACAATCATGTGTAACAGGATGTATCAATATCCAGTCGTACCTTGAAATACGAATTTAATTAGTTCTGCGATCAACGCCGTATGTCAAAAAAATCGTATCTCAAAGCAATTTTTCTCATTTTAAATAGTGTTATATATACTAATGCGTTCTAGGGATATGAAACTAACCCAAAACTGTTAAATTACTTATAATATACTTTAACGAGTAAAAACACACACATAATGTTTATCAATTTATTTATATATTAATATATATTAATAACACACAATGTTTATTAATCATCACTTTAATGTCGGGCCTTTTTGGCCTCACTTTCCTGACTTTCACTGAGTGAGACCTTCAAAAGACAACGAAGGTCTGTTTTTGCCTTCTTTTAAAGTGTTACGAAAGGATGTGAGACACCTGTCATCAAATAAGGCACTCTCTCTCTGTGGACTATTTCTCTTGGTGTCTTTTGTCCACAAAATCAGACACTTCCTGCCACTTGCTTAGGATATCACTAATTTCACGTGAAGTAAGTTTCTCCTCCGACTCGACCTCCTCCTTACTGCTGAGTTCCATCATTACCCAGAGAAACAGAGCGAATAACACGTTGTGGCGGCCTTACAGAGGACTATGGTCTCAACAACGAAACACAGCGATATAGCGGGCAGAAGCGGCGGGAGGAAAGCTGAGCGAAAGCTCTGCCATTTAGAAATGACCTATGCCAGGGATGGCGAACCTGTGGCACGCGTGTCACTAGTGCCACGTTTGAAAATTTTGATGGCACGCACAAAACCAAAATTATAATATTATGTTTAATAAGTTCTTTTTTGATAGAAATTAATTAAAAATTATTTGTGGCATGTCAGCAATTTAAAAACATAATTTTTATGACTTTGTGGCACGGACATCAAAAAAGGTTCGGCATCCCTGACCTATGCAATTATCGCACAAATTCGTATCTCAAATTTATCGAAGTATAAATTTTAGAATATTTCATGTCGTATCCAAAAAATTCGTATGTTAGGACATTCGTATCTCAAGGTACCACTGTAATGTCTGTTAAAAAGAGCAGCCCTGGGTTCTGTTTTTGTTTTTTTTGTGATCGTTAAATCTTCATTCTATTAACTATTTTCTGCAACATTATATTTAGTTTGGGTAAGTAAGTAAACAAAGTGACTTCTTTTGTCGTCGGACGGGCCGACTATCTCATATGTTCCCTACTGACGAAACATCTGGTCACGCCACTTTCCTATGGTGAAGGATTTAAATGCTTTTAGTGCATAAAGGTTGGGAATAAAAAAAAAAGTCAGTTAGGCCTAAAGGAACGGTGAAACGAGTTTAAGTCTCCAATTTGTTTCTCTCCATCTCTCCGTCAAAGATTAATGATCAAAAAATGATCTGCCTGTTTGTCTCAAGACAAATCACAAAGACAAAAAAAATTTTTAATTTTATTTCTTACAATTAATAAAAACCGTAGGAGATACCGTTTGGAGAACTTTACCCTGGTCCATGTTAACCATTAGAGTCCAAGACCACAAGGGATTTTGGGCTGACCCAGTGACCAAAGTTCCTTCTGATTACTCTCTCACTCTCCGGAAAATAACAAAAAAAAGATTTATCAGGTGAAATTGTTAATGAACTAAAAGTTTAATTGACATTTGAAACGGAATTTTTTGGCCGTTTTGTCATAGCCATTCATGAATAGAAGCTTATGTAGTGATATTGTGTTTTCTTTTAGCCAAAGTTTTTGGAATTATTGACTTGCAAAAGTAGGACACAAACTTTGTGCCACGCTTTTTTCAATAAAAAGTGTGAAACTCGATTACTTCGTTCTCTTGTGATCATCTGTCTGCACGTTTTTCCCCGCTTTTTCAATTTTGTCTTTCACAAATTGACAACTACCAAATACGAAATGGCGTCCCATGCGAAATCATTTTTTTGTTTCTAAATCTAGATGTAATTCAACTACTAGAAGCTTCATCAAGGGCCTTAAAAGAGAGGCAGAAAACAAGAAAACAAGAGAACATTTTATCTTCAGTTTTTAAGTTTTAAGTTTATTTGCGGTTTATTAAAAGCAGAGGGTTAAAATAATAAACTTTGTTCTTAAAACCTTGGATTAAAGTTGCCATTTTGTTATGGGCCTCGTTGAGAGAAAAAAAAAATTTGGGTACCAAGCAAAATATAGCCTGGAAGTCATGAGAAGATTGAGTGTTACGGTTTACCAGAATAAACCAAATTTATATACACATATAAAATTTTTTGGGTTTATCACAAACTGCGTCACTGTCCCAGCAGAAACGCACAGCACCCAAATCACAAGGAAAGGCGGAGAGCACTACCCGTCTCAACCGAGAAAAAGGAAAAGCGTCCGACGTTTCGCTAACTTCAAGCTGTTAGCATCATCAGCGTTTCGGTAAAACTGATAAACCGAAAAATTTTGTATGTGTATATATTGTAAATTATGGAAAACGACCGCCAGAGTTTAAGCATTATTATAAACCAAATTGCCCCTAAGTAGTGTAAATCTGTCTTTTCTCCATCATTTCTAAAGAAAATTATTCGTTTTAGTGTTAACTAAATGTAATTTTTGTTTTCTCTTTGTAGGTAAGTAATTCTCAACAAGTTTGTACAACTACCGCAACAATAGGGTGTGTGGTGACGAATTTCCGTAAGTTATACTCTCACAAAATAAAAACTAAGAAAATTATTAAGTAAGTTAAAATTGATATATGAACCTTAGTCGATAGACGGATGAGAGAAAAGCTGGAAATATTGATAAAAGAAGATTAAAACATAAGGGGTAATGGTAAAGACAGCAAGAACAGGAGACTAGGAGGTATAAAATTGTTATTCATTAAAATCAATAGAAGATCAAAGTCGGGAGGTAACATTAAAAGACAGAAAAAGGAGTTTTAATAGCGTAAATATCATGCGATTGCTTCCAACTAATTAAAAAAGACATTAAAAACCGTGTAATTTGTATTCTGTCAACAAAAAATTGTTTGAATTAATCTTTAATGGCCGGTTTTACGTAACAGGGACTAAGAGGCATGAAGAAGACCCTCGAGGAACGCCTTTCCTGACAAAAAATTAGTTTAAGCCATTTTGAAGTTTTTTTTCTTTGACTTTTTTTTTAACTGAAACTTGCTCGTGGCAGGCGACAACGTGTTCATTTATAATTTCTTAATTATATCAGAAAACTGCGTGTTGTCATTGTCAGTTGACCCGTGTCTCGATTTACCCGGATTTATTCCTTGTGTTCTGTTTTTGGTCCATGTGTACGAAATACTTCCCCTTGTTTTGTTGCGTCTGTGTCGGAACAATGGTCTTGAAGAAAGCTTCAATGGTGGAAGAGAAAGCCTGTGTGAAAGAGGTGCAAAAGTTGACTGTTGGGCTCTTGCCTGAGGTAGAGAAATACCTGAAAACGATTTCCCTTTAGAAAACAATTTGCGAAAATTAAATTTTGATCACCCCGCCGGACCCTGTGATGGGGACGAAAATCGTTGGGCCTTGGGTTAATTCCGATATAACTTAATTTAACGAAAATGTCAACAAACAAGAAAATGGAAAAGGCAGATAAGTAAATAAAAAAAGGGTTTTCTGGAGCTGAGAACCCGGAGGGATCAAGGGGTTGGGAGAGACGAAGGAGAGAAAAGATGGGAAGAGAGGCTGAGAAGGACAGAACGGGAGGAAAGAGGTTTCGTTGTAATTGAATTAAGACGGTTTATCATGGACAACATTTCTGTCATCAATCATCGTTTTTAATCAAAAAATATTTTTGTGCGTTCTTAAATAAATTAGAAAAGCAAAATCCGTCTGTCTGTTTTCTCAGCAAAGTTTTCAATGCCACGAATTACGTCACCGTTTCTTTCAACTTTTACCTATTTTTGCGCAACAGTTCAAAACATCCCTTCGATCTTCCTCTATTTCAAATTCGAGATTTTATTTTTTTTAATTCCTCTTATTAAAATGTATATTTTACATTATAATAGCTATTGTATGGACGAAAAAATTTTTTTAATTACGACAACCCGCGTCCTCTAATTTTGTGCATTATACTAATGTTTCAAAATCATTGTGTCGTTCTGTAATATAAAGCACTACTAATGAATATTCTTCCTGTTTTCTCGAAATTCTTCCAACTGCTTGCGATTCCAGGCTGTGAGTATTAGTGAGTTGTTGGAAGTGAATTTTGTTCTAAAAGCACACAAGGTCCTTTCCACCGGCCTGTATTAGATTATTGCAGCACAGTATTTGCACATTACTGTATCGGTATGGTTCCAATATTTAAGCGTATTTGATACTGCTTTCGCTAGTTTTTTTGCGGCCGAAACACCTTTGTCTTCCTGATTTGGGTACTAATTGCCAGGATATGAAGTAATAATTGCCAGGCATTCTTCTCTACAACTTCTCACATCTAGACCAGGTAACAATTTTTCATCTTGATGAACGATAAGTACTATCGATAACGTTATTCTGAAAGTCTCTTTTTGTCAGCGTAACTAAGCAACTTACTAATTGAGAGTGGAAGACAAAGATTCTTTTAGTCCTCCTTTAGAGCTTGAGGATGTATCCAGGAATTGTTGAGGTGTTATCTAACTGTGAAGTAAAAGATGCCTTAAGCTGTCTGAATACATTGGTTTTAACCTTTTTTGGCTACTTAGTTGATTTTCCTCGACCTTGACATATTCGGAAAACAAAGGCATCCGCGTTATTTACCCAACAAGGCGAGAAAAAATAAGAATAAGAGCGGGCAAGTGTCGTGTTTGTGACGGAACATATTTCCGCTCTTGTGGGTACGGGTCCCGGTACCTGGGAAAATTGCAAAAAAAAATTATTTTGGCTGTGTTTTAGGGCGAGATGGAAAAATTTAGAGGGTATACGTTATAGCATAAAAATTTCAAAAAAATGAGGACGCTCTAAAATATATGTGTATTTTTTATGCGCAGTATATAATTACAGTATAGGCTCTATATACTGTATTTCACAAAGAAGTATATTTTATTGAAACTTTAACAGCAAGACCGGACAACAAGTACGAGGAACAGTTTTCGTTCTAGAAAGCTGTTCTTCAAGCTGTAAAATTTGGTTTGGTGGTGTTGGTGCGGAGGACCAATAAGGTACATTAAGGGTAAGTTGATGAGAAAGGAGTTGGGAAAGGGAAGAAAACAAAACAAGTCTCTCAGTGGGAGGAGATGAGAACGTCTATTGAAAGACAAAAAGCGCTCAAAATGGCTGTGTTAGCGGACCTTCCTCGGGCGGAACGTTCCACAATGATGAATTCTTAATAAGAGCAGAGGAGAGACAGTTAATTTTCCTTTTTGTGATCGTTTGCCTAGAGCGCATACATTCAGGCGTTGAATTAAAGAATTTGGGGAGGCAGGAAATGGGTCTTGAAACTTGCTCGCAAATGTGGGCTCCCCGGTAATAAATTTTGGTGTTCTGTCACGGGGACGAATGAATTCTTGCAAAGTCTTAATGATAAAATATCGCCAACAGTTTGGCGCTTTTTGCTCCTTTTCACCAATTTTTAAACGATTACTCGCACTTTTAGGGTTTATTGATGGATATCGTTTCTCTTGCGGTTTTATGTTCGGACAGTAAACATGAGGCCCATCCTTTTTATCTTCTATTATTATTATTATTATTATGTATTTACAGTATTATGTAAGTACCAATAGAGACTTACAGTCTATTTGTGTACAAAAAAAAACTATGTAAATAAATTTTTTGTGAATAAATGCTCCTATCCCGATGGAGTAGTCGAGAGGGAAAAAAAATTATCACTCATCATTATTGTTAATTATTTAATTAATTAATTTTTCATTTTTGTAAGAAATCATTTGGGAGTGAACGACATACTATGTCGAACACCGTAAGAAAAAATGCAAAATCGGCGTTAATTATTAAAATTTATGGTGGCATTAAAAGGAGTTCCAAAAGAAAAATGGAGGGAGGCAACGGGGGCAATGGGGAGTTGGAACTGGGAGGAGGAACGGAAAATTGAAATATGTTAATAGCCTTTCGAACGATAGGCCCCCTATATGAGCTCGATTAATGATTGTTACGTCTTGTTATGGATCCTTCTTCTGTTTTTGTCGTTGCTTCGTTTCGTGATTCTCGTGGCCCTGCATGAAACTGCACATTTTTTCTCCTGTGACTTCTTGAGCCACCTATGAAAGTCAGTATGACTGTGACGCTATAATACTCCCATTGTTATCTATGTATTCAGTTTTATCGTCGACAGAGTTGGGGATAATACGATCTTCACTAGGAACTGGAAGAGGAGTGAACTTTAGGCTCCTTAACACCATGTGGTTGTTAGGTAGCATGAGATTCCTTTCATTCTCTGATAGGCAGGAATATTCTCGAGGTAAAGGAATAGTCGGAAAATTTTTTAATAACTTAGCCTAATTAAACTATCCTTATGAAAATTTCAAGTTCAAGATTTTTGAAAGAAGAAGAACATTTCAAAGCTATAGTAAAATGAGTGTAATGGAGATGTGTTATGCAAGCGTAACAGATATTTTAAAACCTGATTGTATCATAAACACTTTTTAGAATGGACAATGTTTTAAAAAGTTAAGTATTTACTACGAATTATTAATTGATTTGCCTTAATTTATTATTCGATTGTTCGACCAAAGTCTTAAAGATGGAACAGTAAAAAATGTGTGATTACAATTCAATGACGTCTTCCCGTAACTTCCCTTTGGCTTTAAGAATTTCACTCGAGTTAAGCGCCCATATAAGCACCTCATTCTTATACGAGTTGGTTCTCAATGAAACGAAAACTTGGGGTTTTGATGGAAGAACATCACATGACACAACATCCTCCACGTCCCTGAATTCTTTTGACAATCAGCCTAATTACAGTCTAACAAGTTACCCATGTTTAATCCCTCCATTTCTAATCTGGCACTATCTCACTAGTTACTAGTACAAGGTATTCTGACTTTTCTAACATCTTAACTAATTCAAGATTTAACTTAATCAATTTCCTTATCCACGTTTGATCGGCCTGGGAGTGGCTTTGAAATTTTTTTATTTTTATATTTCCATCGAGAAAATTTTTATGAAAAAAAAAGAAATATCGGGCAAATTGATACATGTGAATAATCATATAAGTAGCGTTGAACTAGTCGAGTCGTAAAAAAATTTGTCTCATGGTCAATAAGTAACTCGAGATAACTGTGACGTGCTTATGTCATGGAGGGAAATTTCGAGCGGATTTGCTTTTAACATATGCTTCAGCGCTTTGCACCCTACAACGCCCTTACGACCCTAGTCGAAATCAACCCTTGAAGCTTGTGTCACGGTTTGTGACAGCAAACTGAAGCATTGTTGCATTGTTGCGTTCATTCTCACTTCTGTAGTCCCTTTCTCAGAAGCCCTGATGTTAGACTCGAGGATTCAGTTGATGCGTTAGTATCGACACTCTTTGACTTTGTCAGAAAAATTATAGAAGTCAATCACGTGAACATTATTTTATGTTGAAACTAAAAAGGTTATAAACTGGATTTTCACGTCGTTCCATTTTTGAGAAAGAAACCAAATTTCGACCACTTCGATAGCTAAACCTAGCCTGGACTAAAATCTAGGTTTCCCTGACGATAACTACAGTTTGGCTGCCGCGGCTGCTTAACCGTCAATAATAATATTTTATGTATTCACCCCGACGAGCTAGACACTTTTTAAACTAACTGGTAAATGTGATAAATATTGAATAATTTCTTGCATTTACCAACCTTAGTGGAAGATCATGAATAATTACTGAGAATTTTGTATATTGACCTGATTTACCATTTTCACTATAACATAGTCAAGGGCATTGATACACAGCCGTTTTTTAAGAACAAGAAAGGTTGGTACTTTTCTTTTGAACAAATCAAATGCTAATAGTCCTTCACATTTTCTTTATTGTTGTCACTTTTTTCAACGTCACTTATACTGTGACCATATGTCCCGGATTTTTCCAGAAGCAGTATTTGTCCCGGATTTAGGATTGTCCCGAATTTTTGAAAAGATTCTTGTTTTTAATATTTATTTTAAATATATTTCAACTAGAATTATTTTTACAAAATTTGAACCGAAAAAATTGTTAATTATGAAGAAATTTGTACAGAATTTCATACAATGCTTCAAAGTAAAAAAGACCTACTAAAAAAATTTTATAGTTCTGAAAAAAAAAGTTTTAAATTCAGTAATTCTGATTAAAAACATTGATTCATTTTTAAAAAATTTATTATATCCTTAGATAGTATTTGTTATGTATAATTTTTATTTAAAAAATAATTAAAAAATCATATTTAAGTTATTTAACTTAACTACCCCCCGCCCCCGCTAAAAGTTCTCGTTCCGGATTTGAGATAAAAATGTTACTCTTACGAAAATCCTCCACGAATTAAATTAGGATTAATTCTTGTATAACCATTTTAGTTGGTTCATCGCAAAAATACTTTTTTGATTAGGTCAAATGTTAATCAGATGCTATCAAGGTCCAAATGTAACTGTAGAAAGTTTTTAAAACCACTTTATTGAGATTTTTTTTTTATAATTAAAAATGTATAAAACAGAAATAGGCTTGTTCCAATTGATGACAGTAGTCAAAGGAAATAACAATTTTTGAGGCTTTCTTAGAAGTAGAAGTGATGAATTAGGGCGTTAAAGAATACTCGATAATTCTACGAGTATTTTCTCTAATTTTCAGCCAATTCCAGTCATCTTGAAATTAAACGATTCTCCTTCCTTCTCCCCTTTCCCTCTTCTTCACATCTATTTTCTCTAATTTTAAAACTAATTTGTGGCTCAACACCAACTACTTAAATATCCTGAGAATATCTAATTAGAATCAAGGTTTAAAGTTTCAGTTTATTACTAAACGACCGCTCGATTGCCGGTGTCAACCGAAATTTTTGGTGATCGTCAACGACAAACGAAACGTTTTTACTTGTCGACTTCGTCAAACCACTCAATTATCTTCTTTGAATGACCGTCAACAAAAATTTCTACTCTACTGAGCACAATTTTTTTCTTTTTCATTTGGCGGTTAATTGATTCACAGAAACGTCCAGTTTAAAAAAGAAATATTCTGGACCCAATTATGGTCGAGCATTTGTCTCACTACGGCCACAATTCGTAAAAACAAATTTTACGAGAAGAATTTAATGATCCTCGTCACGAGTGCCCAATCTAGGTGGCAGGTTCACTGACTACTACTAACATTCTTTTACTCTGTCCTCCCTTTCAGCAAAGCTCCAGCTATTTAATGGTTACTCTTTTGAGCAATTGTGTTCTTTTCTTTCTTTCCATTCAAATTGTGTCTTTCTACCAGTTTGGTGATATTTGCACTATAATATAGTCGTCTAACGTCTCATGTGACAGTCTTCCCAATCCTTTCTACTTATTCTAGGGTTTCAGTGCATTAACACATGCAAACACTTTCTATAAAGCCATTTCCACACTCCCTGAAGAATGGTTCCCTGTCTGACTTGTTTTTACCTAACATTCTTTTCTACTTTATCCACACCTTCATCAAATTCCCATGTCACTCTATTTTCCTAGCCTTAAAATGAATTTTCTTTCGCGCTTTCTACTTTTTAAGGCTTAAAAGTCTCAAACAACGTGTTCGATCCACTTCTTTCTACTTGTAATTTGTGACGGCTAAAAAATTCACGCGGACTTTTTTTCTGTCTTCAAGTTTTGTGTAGCTTTTGACTGAGACACCTGAACAAACTCCCCATTGCTAGTTGAAGATTTTTTAAACTAGCTAAAACTAATTGTGGTAAACCACTAAGCTTAGTTGGGGATTATGAATAATAGTCGGGAATTATCCGTAATAGTCGATTCATCACTTTTACCGTAAGCATTATATAAATATAAGGGACAGTGACATGTAGGAGAAACGAATGAAATTTTGACTTTGCCATCGGAAGTTGAGATGCAAAAGCCTCTAGTAGATAACTGCAACAATGTCTTTAAAAAGGAACCGTGATGAAAAAAAAAATTAAGATTCACATTAAAACCGGTGTCTGGGTCGATGTTGGTAGAGAAATCATCTTAGAACACAGTGTTGAATTGGTCAATCAATCACTCGATCAATTAGTCAATCAATCGTTTACTGCTTCGCTCCAGGGAAGTTGCTTCTACCAGGATCAAACATTTTTCTCTATTTGCGCTGATGAGTATTTTCTTTTTTATTTAAAGATGATTTGCATGTTTGCATAGTGCGTATTGTGAACGAGGAATAATAAATTGATTATTTATGTATTTATGTATTGCCATGAATTAAAAGCATCGCGAGAAATTTTTTTTATACTTTTTATTTTATTTTAAAACCTTCTTAGGCTTTACCGTTAGAAGCGGATTATGACAACAATACGAAGAATAATGATTCAGACAAGCACAGCGTTAACGTGGCTTTGTGTGAAAGTCAATGGCTGTGGGTCCTCTAAGGGAATACCTTGAACTCTGGCAATATTTAGTTACTTTGCTTGAGAACCAACATTTAGCCAACTAAAAAATGTCGGGTGTTTACTATAGTTATTACTTTTGTGAGTGGTGAGCTGTTTATAGATCCAAAAGTACACGTCAAAACAATAATGTGACAAAGTTAAGTGCGTTAATGTTAAAAGAACTACCAATTTTTTTATATAAAACATACATACTGTATGTTACAGTAAAAGTGATAAATCGAACGAATGTGTAATTCCCGGCAATTATTTACAATCATCCGCTAAGCTCGGTGACAAATTACTGACTATTTATTACATTTGCCGGCTATTTTACAAAATATTCAACTCGTAATGGGGAATTTAAAAAAAGTTTGTTCAGATCGTTATTCAGATTGCCTTCTGCCACTTGTTCATCTCATGCAATCGCCAGTTCTAGTTCGGAGACTTGTAGACTGACTGGTGAGCAAAGCTGTTTGGCTTTTAACAAAAAGATCAGTGTCTTTATAGTGGCTCTCACCTTATTGGACAGAATTCATTATACATTCGAGAACAATTAGCTACCCCAACTAATTAGCTAACAATTAGCTATTTGGTGTGGAACAATACTTAGATGAAGTGTTTAGAACGCACTTAGCAGTGGAAATGAATGTTGCAAAAGTCGTGGGCATTGTCATACTATCAATATATCATAACCATCTGAAATCCTTGGTTTCAGGGAGGGTCATGAGTGTCGGTTGCATTTCAACGTTTGTAAAAGCACCAGACTATTGATTGTCTGCAATCTCTGTTGATAATAAAAGTCGAATAAAAGAAAATAAATTGAGGTGTCTGCAATAAAATCCGTATCGCGTCTGTCTCTCATCATTTATATATGTGTGCATTAGAAGGTTATGTGGATGCCTGGTTGTTCGACTAGAGCTCAGTCCTTCAGTTTATTGGAAACGGAAATTTATTGGCTTCGTTCCTGCCTATTTCTAAAACTCTTTTACTCCTCTGCACCGATGTTTCATTACGCAATCAAATGTTTTCTTTTTTTAAATGTAAAACTTTGTCATTTCCAGATTTATAAATTCTTTTCGCTCACTTAGAGGTAAACTGTGTCAATCCCTCGAAGTCTATTCGTTTGTAAATTATAAGTGGAGTCTTCATTTTCACTTTTACAAGAATTTTCTTATTCAACAATATTGGTAATAGAAAGCTGATATAAAATTAGAAATAGTAACTAGTCATTCGTTTATAAAGAATCCTTCTTCTATAGTCATTAGAGTAATAATTACAAATGTATCCTGTTTTTATAACAATATTTTGACTTCTTTGGTGACGATTGATTGATTGTCCAGGTCAACACTGTGTTCTAAGATGATTTCTATACCCATGTTGACTGAGCCAAATCGAAAAAAATATTAATATGTTAGGTCTACCAGAAAGCTCTATCCTATAATTTTACATTAAGTTTGAACACGTTGGCGTTTATTCATCTGGCGATTTTTTGGTTCTCTCCTTTTAACACCAATACAGTATATTTACTGGCCTAGGAAATGGACTAAAACAAATATGATTCATGTTAGAATTAACTAAGAACGGATTAGCTGACTGACAGATTTAAAGTTCATTTGAACTGAACCACTGTATTTTTTACTAATCCCAATAAGAAAGAAATCATACAGAAAGAGTGGATGATTTCTCCAAGGCGTTGAATGAAGTCAGTTTGTGATGGAACTTACAGAAGATAGTTCGAAAAATCTCAGCTAGGAGATTTTGACCTTTCTGATGAGTAGGCCTATAACTGTGGACGGCTGTCTTTAATCAACGGCGATACTATCAAGAATCTTTTTTTGACAACATCGAACATTACCAATATAAATAATTCATAAATAATGATGGCAATTATATTCAATAAAGATTGTTAAAGGTATGATGCATTTATAATTTTGTATTATTCTACAAACGGACAGAACTTTCCAATAGACCAAATATATTGACATTTTTTGCAGAAGTTATCTTTAATAATGCTTATTTTGGGAATATGTCAATAAGCATATTTTACAGTCGCACATGTGTTTACATATTTATATTTAGAGTATATATATTTTCGCAATTTAGTAGTCAAACTCTTACGTTAGTCAACTTCCATTTATATCCATTAAAAAAAGACTGTCTTCTGACAAGACTGAAATTACAGGTGTAACGTTTATAGTATCTTCTTTCATGAGCGTAGCCGTTATTAAAATTTAAACAAAAGTGGTGTCTCATACATAGATATTATAAACAAATTTTTTTGAACTCGCTTATTGATTTTCTCATAAAGTAGAATCATTTAACCGGCAGAAATGAATACTGTTAAAAATTCGAATGGTTCTTCACGTTTTCTCTTGCAGTGGTTTTTGTGGTGGGATTTCGTAACACCTCAGATTATATGCCAGTAAATTTGTGAATATGTTTCGTAGTTATGTTTATGTTTTCGCCTCGTACTCATCTTGTGTATCACCTTTGGCGCCCGGAGAAAGAGATTAAGACAAAAATTTTCTAAAAAACAAAAATTAGGAAAACTTGAAGTATATAGTAAAAACACAAAGTCCCAAACAGTTTGTACTCTGAGACATTTTGTGAACCACCTACCAGCAACTGTCTCTTCTCCTAAGGTCACAAAACTTGCTTGTTTACCTCTTAATTGATATCGTACGGTACAAGTGACATACTCGTACTTGACTTTATTTTAAAACGCCTTTTAATCGCAGCCATTTTACAACATTCTTTTGGGTTTTATTTATTTATGTCCCCGTGAATACCGCCTGTTTTTTCATAAATCTTATATAAACCCACTATTTTTGCAACTTTATTTACTTATTGTTAGAATTAGAATGAATACAGCAATGTTTCGTTGAAAAAATTAGGGTAAAAATTTATTGTATGTAATCCAGAAGTAATCTCTATAAGCTTCCTGGGAAGAGACATCCGATCGATATATGTCATCTCAGGAAGAACATGGTCATGCAGGACTCAATAAAACAGTCACTGCGTGGAAAGTTTGATTTTTCTTGCACGTTTCACGAACATTCAGAACCTAGTTTTAGAAATATTTTCTTCAGGAAATAGGCACCGCCTTATAGACATCATAGGGATGTCACTTGAAAAAGGTTTACAAATAGATGAATGTGCGAATTTATGTTACTCAATATCGTTTAATTAATGATTAGGTACGTTAACAGCTTACTCAGGCTTTCTCAGCTTACTCATACATCATATTGGTAACGTGTCAGGTGTTATTAATCAGTTTCAGATACCATAAATATTGATTAACCCTATAATATTTAAAAAGCGATCACTAGTACATCCTTTACATTTGGTTTGCCATGGGCTTACCATTCCGTCCAGAAAGTCAAAGGTTTTTTGCCTTTGAGTCAAATAAATTAGATGCGCTCTTCTTCCGTGTTGGCAACTTATAAATGTATTCCGGCCGTGAAAATGTTTGTTTTTAATATCGTATTTAGAATCATCATGAGCGAAATGTAAAATTTATGGAAATATTGTTCTATAATTAGTTAATAAAAATGGCTGAAAGGTTAGCTAGAGGTGGTATCTGGTTAGATAAGAGGAATTTGCTGGAGAGAAGGAAAAATTGTAGTTTCCTCCGGCTGAAAACCAGTCTATGCGTAGTTAAGTTTTGTGTTCTGTCACCGTGAGAAGAATGTTTCAAGAAGAATAAAAATTGTCACAGAGAAAAATTACAAGAAAAAAAAAAAAAAAGTAAAAGAACGAAAAAAAAAAATGCGCGAAAACTGGTTACAATCATTGCCATTTCGAAATTAACTGCATATTCGCGTTAATAATAAAAATAATATTTTATTTATTTATGGCGCTAAGGGTTACGTAAATTATAAAATATTAAACTGACTTATAAATTTATAAAAGTACTCTCGCCTTTTGGAATTCATCTTTATAATTTTAACGGAAATTAACTTTAAAAATTATTGGAAAGTCAGAATAAAAATATAAATTTTTCACTTTGATGGTTTCCGTCGTTATTTTTCTTGTGGCGGTCTCTCGCTCTGTAGGCGAGTTGGTGTTTGCACGTAAAATACGGCGCTGATCGTAAATTTTTTTGTTGCCTTTTTATAAAGAAGAAAACTTTGTTGATAATCATAGTTTCAAACTGTGGGCTAAATCATCCCAGAGGTGATGAGCTATTCTGTCCACCAAAATATCTTCGAACTGTGCCAAGAACGGTGATTGTACTTGTTATAATGATAATAATGATGAATTGTGTGGCACTCTAATACTGTATCCAAGTGTAAATGAATATTTTACAATAATTTGCAGAAAGTGAGTACAACGACAGGTTTTGGGGATCCTATTGCCTAGACGTGGTGTATCCTTGTGGACCTATTGAAATGTTTTGCTTCGGATGAGTTTACGTGACAATCTAAAAGTCGATAAATTTATTTCGTTGAAAACTAAGAAAAGCGTTAGGTGGAACGGAAGGAGGTGGAGACTTAAAAGAGAAGAAGATGGGTAGGGAAGGTTACTGCTAATGAGGAGATCTCATACTCATTATTAACTTAATCTGGGACTTGTAGGTGTAAAAGTATAGAAAAAGTCAGAAATGACTTGAATGCAAACAAAAAGTGACAGATAGACATGATTATCTAGAGTAATTTAACGTGAATCGTCCGACTGACACATCCCTTTCCTGTGTTAGTTGCATAACACCCGTAGAAACTAGGACCAGATCGAGTAAATGAAACGGGACAGCAGGCGAAAATGGGTAAAATGACATTGTCGTGTTCCTGTCGATCCCTCTTATTCAAAACCACCCTCTTTGGCTCGCTCTCCTCACTAACGATACTCTAATCGAGGCATTTTCCCAATCACCTAAAATTGATAAAAATCATTTTTGAGCAGAATGTTTGTTGTGACGTATTCGTTGCAGATGTTAAGGGCGTTGTGTCAGGAGAGGTGGTGGGGGTCAACATCCCGTTGGGTGTAACAGATTACAACTGGATAGTCCATTTGCGAAGCTTAAAATAAATCTGGATTGATAAATGGACGAAGGGGATGTTTTTCAACATAATCGGCTTCCGCTTATCTTCGCTTATCGTCATCTTTCAAAATGAACACAAAAAAAGTTTTGCGCGAAGGGTTCGCCCATAAAAGACTTTTCTTGTGTTAGATAAACGGGCGTGTAGTTGCGATGCTTAACTGTGTTTAGCCTAAAGTGGTATGATAAAGTGAATTGGTAAGGGGGCTCACATATGTTGGTCCCTGTAAGATGACAGCTACTCTTCTTCTTTAAACTAGGACACTTTATTTAAATTACATGTTTCGCTTGTGGGTCGGTGTCTGCTGTAGATAAGAAAATGAAAATTTTCGGTTTTACCAGTTGGAATTTTTCCCCTTGGTTTTCAGGCTTCTGTTGTTGTTTGAATTTTTGCCCAGTTTTTGTTTTCTTCATTATCTCTATCTCTTACGGCCGACTGACCCTTGAAAATAGGAAAAAAGTTGGTCTTGTATTTGTTCATCTGATTTTTGAGCTGGGTTTTCTCAGCCGGTTCTGTTCGGCACAAACTGGAATGTAAATGGCGATCAAAAACACGAGAGATAGATGGACAAAGATTGGGAGGTATGGACAAAGAATACATAGAGAATGAGATCAAAGGTGAACTTAAAATCAGGGGATTCATAGTACAGGATCCCAGAGTTCCGTAAGGGGTAGCTGACAAAGAGACACCCCCAGTCGTCCCCAACCGCATTCACTATTTAGATAGCTTTATGTATAAATTGTCAAATTTTTAAAAAGTCGGTCGACAAAGTTTTTTCCTTGAACCAGAAAAAAGTTTTAGTTGTAGTTGTTGGTTGTTGGTTGTTGTTTGCGACACACGTCGAATTAGATACAACTTCCATTATCGAATGAACTTGGACCTTTTTTGTCATTTTCTTCTTGTAAATTGATAATAATTATATGGAACCTTACGTTTTTTCTTTCTTTCTTTATTTTTGTTTTAAGGTTAGATAATTACAATGATTGTGTGGGTCCGTGACAAGCGGGACACGACTAATTTTTCAACACAATTACGGAATTAGAAATGCGAGTTTCTTAATATTATGGGAAGACTTTTTTTTAAGAGAAGCCAAAATCACTTTCAATGGTTTTGATTTTACAATTCGATTTTAGCCCCAAATTGCCCTCCTCGTCTCCCTAAATCTTTTGAATGAATGAATGAATGAATTCCGGCTTTGTGTTATTCTGTTTTTGAAATTTGCATTATTTATTTTATAGATTTTAACACTATGAAGTCCGTAAGTCTCATGTACATTTTTTCGTTTCGGTGCCGGTATATCTGACCCTCGTGCTGCCTGAGCACCAACATTTTAAAATCACAACATATGAACTTCAGTGGTAGTCGTTCACATGTGTAAATAACCATAAGATTGCCAGCGACGCAAGTGCAATAATTTTCGAATGTGACGTCATTGGCGCTCAGCCAATAATGTTTTTGAATATTTCATGGCACCACTGTGGGGTCGTCGGCTGTCAACGGTTGGCGTTTTTAAAGCCCCACAGTGAGGCCAGCGGACATCATAGTACTAATAGCACTGGTGTCAATACTGTGTTGACTATTACACTGCTCATCACTCGTAAGGATGACTGGTTATGCAGTCTACAAGGATGCCGTTACCTTGGACAATATTCCAGCCATCTAGACATGCTTGAGAAACAAAATTCGCTTGTGATAAGTGTCATGCCAGTTTCATTTCGTTACACGTGTTTATCACTAAGATTTATAACTATTGTAAATATGAAGCTAAGGGAATGACTTACTGAAAATGGAGTCCGAGAAATCACAGAATGGACATTCAAGCCTAGAGGGAATAGAAAGAAATAGTTTTCGATTTTTGATTGTTTCTGTATACTGTTTCAATGTTTATAATTTCCAAGAGGCACGGACTGATCGAAATCTGCTCACAGCATCCGATCAATTATTATTATTATTATTATTATTATTATTATCAACTCGGCTTATACTGTGCTGAAACTATCCGCTTTTCTAACAAACACTTTCTAGCGTTTTGAAATTTTCATATTACTTTATAATGAATTATAGTTGAGATTTTCTTCTGGTTTTTGCGGTTATTCTGAGGATACGGCTATTGGGAAATAGATGCAACGAGGGATTTCGTGACGTAGCCTTCAAATCTGAAACAATGAGAACATTGCATCACAATCGTTTTTTTTTTACCATTTTTTTAGCTTTAGCGATGTACCAAAGCATTGTTATTGGGTTGCAGAGGTCGTGAATCATTTGGTGAACCCTAATTCACCTCCTCAATCTTCCACGTACACCGGAGAAATACAAACACCGAAAACAATGACGAAAGGAGAAAAAGTGAATACATTTTTTTCTTCTTTTAACGATCTCTCATAATTGTCTACCTTAGAGTCCGAGATCAATCACGAATTTCCGTGAAGCTATAATATTTTTTTGTCTTATCTATTAATAAATCCGAAAACGTTTTTTTTGTTTAATGTTGTTGGGAACCTTCGCGATCGGTTCGGTATTCAGTAAGATGCATATTTAAAAAAAAAAAGCAAAACAAAAGGAGTTTTGAAAAAAGAAGATTGACAGAGGTTGGAACCCGATGATCACAAAAGAATTGAAGAAGGAAAGGGAGAAGGAAAAAAAATCTTGGTTTGAAAATCGTGGCTTTTGTTTTCCCATGATAATTAACGAGACCACAAGACCTTGTCAGGTATTTAAAATCAAATCGGCTGCACGATTTTATTTCTTCCATTTTATAATTATTTAATATGAGTTTTGTTTCATCAAATTTTTTAATAAAATACGAACTTAATAATTAAAAACAGATTTATTTGAGGGAATTTTGCAGTTGATAGCTTTCGCTTACAGCAGAGTTTACCGAACTTTGGATATGTGTGTGCCCCTTTGAAGATTTGAGGATTGATTTTAGAAGTTTGTCAAGCATAAAGTAGGATTAGACACGCTGTACTTTAATGCGAGCCTTCCAATACATAGTTAAAGGATGTAGAAATTTTGTTTCGGGCAGACAGAATCCATTTGAAGGTACGGGCACTATTTTTGGAAGTCATTTGGCTCAGTTAATGAGTTAAATTTTAAAAAGATGATAATAGCAAATAAAGGTTTTTCTTGTTGTAAAAACAACCGTCAAAATTGTCGGGTGTAATACAGATGAGTAGAAATATTCGAGCCTGGTCACTGAGTTACATCAAAAAATTTTCAGTGTTAACATTCTCTTGTGTGTGCGAGTAACTCGATATTTTTCTTCTTATGAGAAACCCTTTCTTTGAGCTTAATTATTGTTTTTCGAAAGTCGGCCAAAGAGCCAGAAACGTTCTTAAACATAACGAATTGTTTCTTTTTCTTGTTCGAGTCATGGACAATTGGCTAAATTTCTACGGGGCACACCTACAAATGATAAATAAGCCATAAAAGGGAGTGTAAAAATGGCCGAAGGCGAAGGAGGTTTCGAGTTTTCTTTCTATCTTTCTGTTTTCTTTTCTTTTTATTAGAAAAATAGATCCGGGAGTTTTCTAGTAAACCACCCTAAATTCTCCATTTTGTACTTTTTTGTTCTCTCGAATTTGATGGATTGGAGCAGGATGTTCTTTGATAACATGGTGGAAAAAGATTCAGACACATTGTTTTTATCCCTTGTTTTGGACTACACGATTCGAAACACTTTGTCCAGGTGTTGATGTTGATCATTAAATTAAAAAAAAATTATGGAAATCAATAAACTGTCCGTCTCTTAGAAGGAATAAGCTCTCGTTTAATATCTCTCTCCTCCTTTTCCTGCTCATCTTTCTTTTACTTTATGGTCGTCATCATCCTTCCATGTCTTATATTAAGGCTGATCAGCGTTTTAAATTTTATGGGATCAATAGTTCGAACGAGCCTTCATTTTTCCCCCTTTCTTTTAGGTCCATCAATTACGCGAAAAGTCACTTCTCGTTAATGCGTTATTCATTACAAATGAAATAATAAAAAATGATGTTACGTGGACCGGGTTAGATGGTTGGGTAACTGTAAGACGTCTGATTAACGACGTTCCAAAGTGTTATGCGGTTTCAGGCACCGTGTACCGGATTCCAGTGTTGCCACACTGCTCGGAAGACTCCATACCGACGTTGTCAAGATTCAAGACATTCCCACTCATCTTCCAGGTTCTTTCAACCGAATCATTAAAAGAAACGGTTCTACGGGTACATTTAACGTTTAACTTTAGTTTTCTAAAGATGAATTGCTTACAGTTAACCGGCCTTATAAACAAAACCTATTAAAGATTTCAGCTGATTTATAAAATGCTTTCCTGGTCGACCGGTGACTGAGGCACTGTGCTTCCGCTTCAAGGTCTTCGACTAAGATTCCTTAAAATGCAAAAAGCCAAACATAAACAAATAAATGAAAATTATTTTTATCTTTTGTTTGAAGATGTTTTGTCAGAATCGCCCGCCTCTCCTTTCTCCTCTTGTCACTCCTCCCAAAAATAAAATAGAATTTTCGCTCCAAAGACCTGTCATATCGAATTTGATCTGAAGACAACAATATTTAAGTTGGGAAAATAAATTCCAGCCAAGTTCCCTCTCTCTTCCTTCCTTCCTTCCTTCCTCTGTTTTAAAACCTCAAAACTTTCAGGACTGAATATAAAATCTTTCGAACTGATAAAATTATAAAACCTCTTCGTTGGTAAAAAGCAAAGTATTAAAAAATGAATTTGTTGTTGTTCAGTGGTGGGGCACTAATAAAAGAAAACACTTCTGGTGATGAATCTGTCAAAGATGTTTCAACCAGTATTATGTTAGTACTATGAAACTAAAAACGTAATAGACTGGGTTTTTACGCAGCAACATGTTTAAAGAACTGACCAACGTTTCGTCAACTTTGATAGCTGTGAACATCGACAAGGTGACATTGTCATCCTGATGCTAACAGCTATGCTGTCAGAGTAGCTATGTCTGCTGATGCTTACAGCTCTAACTTGGCGAATCGTCGGTGTTACGGGTGGTGCTTTAGCTTATATACTAAAATCGTGTTCCTCACATTTTTTACTGTTGTCAGTGGTAAACGCTTGTAGAACTGTTTGTCGCGGTTTTTTGTAAACCCAGAAAATTTTTTTGTGTATATATTAGGGTGTGGTCTTTCTAGTGTTATGTTTTCTTTCCTATATGTTTGAATGGAAGAGGTTACACTTTGAAAACATTATTAATTTCTAAAAATGTGGGTAACTCCTACTGCAAATTTTGCTCCCCAATCGCTAATCTGGACAAACCATCCGCACCAGTACTGCCACTACTTTTATGAAATTTAATAAATAATAATTTTCTTTATTTCGCCCTCGGGTATTAAAGTTGATGGCTATACAATTAGGTATTGCTTGTACAATTTTGGTTTTGTGTGACAAGAAAAGAAGACAGGTTTATCCTGATGCGCAGCATGTCAGCACTGTTGAGTTTTTATCCTTTAGTTTAAGATATACTGTATGTGGCACAAGGAATTAATAAATACAATAGAATAAATAAAATAAAGGTCCTAAAAGGTATAAAATATAGAAGGTAATAAAAAATAAAAGATATAAAAAAGGTATTGAAAGATAAAAAATATAACAAATCGTATAACAAAAAATATAGCAAGTTAAGCTAACTAAGAAAGCTTAAACTATAAAAATTTACTTATATAGTTTAAGCCTGGCAAAACAAAGAGTAATGCTGCAAACGCATGACAGGCATTACTGAAATGCTATTGTGTGGAGCAAAAATTTGACACAGAGCTGGTACACAACATCACAGCAAATTTAAAATTTAAAATTTTCTTCTTCTAAGGATTTTTAAATACTAACACTATACGGGAGATCTGTGATGTAGTGAAAAAGAGAGGTTTATAGTTGACTTTTCATCCGGACACATGTAAGTAATCCAGAGGAAGTGGTGATTGGAAGAAGAATATGAAGATGGGAGCTTTGTCATCAACCATAGTTAATGTCTCTGGAAAGGTAGTTTCTTGCGTGATTTCTGCTTTAGGAATCTGGAATAGTTACTATACAAAGAGTTAATCATAAGGTTACTTCTTTAACAAAAGATTGAAAGAGAAAAATGGAGCCACCTACATCCCTCTTGCCCCTCTTGCCCCAAAATTCGGGTAAAAGAAAAACAAATATTTGACTTGTTTCTTTATTCCTCTGGCCGGCTGATTTTGGCTCGAAATCAAACAAAGAACTTTTGGAGTTGTTAAAAGGTTGCCAGGCATTAAATCTTCCTGATAAGTCAACCTGAAATACCTTCCATTTGTGTCTCACTTACTCGTTGTTGTTCTTTCTCTCTTGTTGTTCACCCTAAACGTTTTATTCTTTTGTAACTTTTGTAATCGATTTCTTCATACGTGAGACACGAGAATAGGAACCACCAAAAATGATTCAGGTTTTCAACTTTTAGTTTTCTCATGTAGAAAGGGAAAATGGCTGGAAAGTTGTGGCTGCTGCGTGGTAGAGTACAGATGTTCTGTAAGATGAAGTTGGGCTTATTTTGATATCAAAACGAAAGTTTTTCTCGAACCTACTCTTTTCAGTCGCCTTGTGAGTTTTTGCATGAAAATTTGAATCCTCTAGGGAAATCGAAAGACTAGGGGACTGTTGAGGACTGTTTTCAAAAACTCAAATCCTATTTAGAGCGGTAAATTTCGACGCGACACAATAGTCAGAGGAATGCAGGATCCAAAGGGTTGATGGAATTAAAAAAACAGAGATAAAATAAAAGTATGGTTCGTTCGGCGGTTCGAGAGGATCGTAACTCTTATCTGGATAAACCTCAGGTACAAGCTTCTTGTGAAACTAATTTTGTTTTATTGCTCCTGCGTCGTTCCGTTCATCTTTCTTCATTTATTTTTCCACCTGTCTGACCTTGAATATCTCCATCCGTTCATCGATTTCGTTGCAAGCAAAATGAAATACCTAATTGAGAAGAAACTCATTTCTCAAAACAGTCTGTTTGTTGCTTAAAGAACTCAATTTATTCTGCTTACACTGCTGATATTCTAAACCAGGCACTGGGCAGTGATAAACACATGAGTACTAGGTTCTTGACCCGGAGAACAAAGCTCCCTGGATTCAGACTGGCTCGCTGAAGTTCGAACTTGAGCTTGAAACATCATACTGGGTTTGACTGACCGTCACATTAGGAAATGGTTTCTCGGTTAGGCGAATAATACCTGGTTACTCGACAACAATAGACTGGAAGTTGTGAGAATTGCCGAACGGCTCAAGTATCAACCGGCACACATGCGCGTGAGAACGATTTTTTTTCCGTTTTCAATTTTCATATCAAATATCAGAAAGCATTTGTAAGAGTAAAATGGAAATTCACGGTCGTTGAATTCAAGAATTTGAAATTTTCGGACCCCCTGCAATTGTTCAACTGAAAAATCCTTTCGGACAAACCAAAAAGAAGGCTGTTTTGTGATTTTACAAAGATACCTTAATTTTTCTGAACCAGGCTAAAACCAATTATTTTTACACTTGCCTTGCCATAAGAATAACCTTTGAGTGAAAAAAAATTTAAAGGTAGTTCCGGCAGTCAGAGGCCTTTAAAAATGGTCTTCTTCCCTGTCTTCACTATCCTTCAAAGTTCTAAATCCAGCCGACACCATCTGCCTTTCACGCGTTCACTTTTTCTTCTCTCTCTCTCTCCTCCTCACACTCTTTCCTTGACTCTCTCTCTCTACGTCAACATCATTCTAGCACCACTTCAGGTGTGAAATTCGTAGGAACGTGAAGAGAGATGCGATGCATTATTCAGTCCTCGTTTTCAGAGTCAGAGTTTCCCCTCCAATTCTTTTCTTTGCCTGAGGACATTCGTTTCCGGTTAGCCTCGGGCCAAAAAAGGCGAAAAATGCTATCGGAAGAAAGATCAAAAACCGTCGGCCCGGATTACTTAAGGTGTCTATTATTTCTGTTACTTCTTTCGCATCAAGACGAAAAAAGTTAATTATGAGATATCTCTTTGTGACACTCTATTAATGCATCTGGAATTCTGAGGCAATTTATCATGATGTGAGAACAGGGTCGGAACTGGGATGATTATTTGGAGCGGACATTTGCTGATGCCACATAGCAAGTCTTGAACCCACCAGAGGTCCGTTGTCTGTTGTTGTCTTCTTTCAGTTTCTTCTAACAGTTTGGGAAGCTTTTGTGCAATGACCGTGAGCTCTCACTCAATGGAAACAATACTCGAACTTCCTTTGAAAATTTCAGTCAAGGAAATGATTCCAAGCTGAAATTTTATGGCGGAAGTGTTTAATTAACAGCTCGAGGTTCGCGGTTAGTCATTAAAGAGCACAAAAAAATAAATGTTGCGAGACTCCAGAGATGGTGCTAATGGAACTTCGACTTAGGAAATCGATTAAAGAGTCGGCTGATGCTTTACTACCTGTTGGTATTCAAAGTGAACACCTTCTTCTACACCAACAATGATAGCAGAAGTCTGTGTATCAAAAGGAAAAGTCGTGGACCATTCACGATGCGATTACACACGACTATAAAAACGTGTGAACATACATCAAAGAACTAATATACAGTACCAGAGGTGTCTGTTTATTATTTCTGGCGGATTAGTATTTCATTTAATGAATTATGGCCTCCGCTGTTTATTCCTCGTTATATTCACTCTGCGTTCTTTTAAACTAGCCGAAATGAAATTCGTGCAAAACTATCGCGTCCACTCTCTTGAGACCTCACGCAGATCATGCGAATTACCAGAAGTTTACTGGCTTCGAGGAGTTTTTTGTTGAGAGCAAGTGTCTATTCTCTCAAGATAGAAGTGAATTGGTGACAGTAAAGGCATAAAAACGCGGTGTATTACAAGACGGTGTATCACTTAGAACAACAGGAATGTAGTGTTCTTGTATATTTTTGCTTAAAAAAATTTTTTTGCTGTAGGTGATAGACAAAAGTGGGCGTCAAATACTCCAAACACTTCGGTTACAAAGGCGTTTGAGACTTTAAGTTGACCGAATGAGAATGTTGTGAGCTGTTAAAATTTAAAGAGAAAAAAGTGTTATATTTATGCACATATGGCCAGGCGAGATTTTTAAAAAAAGATTTACGATGCCGACAAGAGAAGCTGTCACTGACAATCACTTTTTAATGTAAAAAGCATTTACGAAAAAAAAAGTTCATCCTCTTCTTCTCTACTGTCTCCTTCGTCAAAGCTATACAGTAATCGTCCACATCTCTGTCTCTCCCTTCTCGTCCTTCGTGACAATTTGTTTTTATTTCATTTAACGTGCTCCAATATTTTGACTCGGATCAAAGTATCTTTTTCGTCTCCGGGGTGTTAATGAGCATTTCGTCGAAAAAGTTTATTATAAGTGGATTTCCTCTGGAACTTGTACAGAAGGCAGGAAGGAAAGAGGAGCCAGGTGGCAGTGGTGATGTAGAGGAAATTGGATATCAACTTGACTTCAAAATTCATTCCAAAGGGAATGATTTCAATGAGAGAATGAAGAGGCTCTAGCGCTAGCGGAGAACCTGTTTATTTGTTTACTCAGTTTCGATGTTTTTTTCGAGATTTATACATTTCTGACTTGGTATTTTTCGTATTGGGAACTGACGAGAGCAACTTTAGATTTTCTTACTGCGAAAAAATAAATTTGCCAAAGGTGAAGAAACAAAATTCATTAGTGATTTTATTGAAGCGCAAACTCTTAGATACAGCTACGGATACAGTAATATTGTTTAAAGTTTGGAATTATTTTTAATAAACAAAGTATTTGAGTTTATCACGCATCGTGACAAACTATTTTACAAGCGCTCAGTACTCACAACACGAAAGCCATATTAGTATGTAAAGCACCACTCATAACACCGACGTTTCGCCAACAGAGGTTTGGTCAAAATTACTGGTATAGGTAGGGAAAAGGGCTCAACTGGAATCGGCGCTAAAAAATCTTTGTCATCTGTCCTATTAGACCTTGTTTATCTCATTCATACTGCCCATTAAACCATAGCTCCCCTTTCTCTTCTCAACCTGAAGTTTTTCAAATTTAGTTCCACCTCAACCTCGATGATGCTAATAATTTTAAGTTAGTTGGTGCTTTATTTTAATATGTAACCTTGTGTGTTAAAAATTAAACAGTTTCGTTTAAGGTTCACAGTTCCCAACGTTTACAGAAATATGTTATGAAAGTCGTTACTCCGAGGTATTCCAAAAACTTGGAATCTATTAGCAAACGGAGAACTGAGGTTTTCCAAGAACTTCTTCGTACTCTTCAGGTTGTGAAAATTATTAAAAGTGACACCCCAAAGTCCCGTTGGTTTTTACTGATGCGGTTCTTGATAACTGGTCAAGTTTTTGTATGTGCCGTAGGAACGCCTTAACAAGAGATGGACCTCAGCCTTTTGACGAATTCTCTTAAAGTTCATCCGCTGAAAGATCAGGGGATGATGGCGGAGAGAGGGACAGGAGATAGAGAAATTTATTGTAAGACTAACACGTATTTCGGCTCATATAAGATGTAAACGTGTTTACAATCACTTTGATGGCTTTTTATTTTTCTTATTGCGAAAACAGCCAATAACGTTAGAGAGTGACTAAAAGCTATAGAACAAAAGTACACCAATTCAGTCAACAAACGACAGATTCCAATTCTCTGAAATGTTTGTCGTAACAGAAATCAGCAACCTCCTCCATCCTCCTTCTGCTTCCTACCATCAAGATTTGGAAAACCATTTTCGGGTGGTTGAACACTGTGCTACCAAGCATATTGCTCGCTTTTAAACAGTTTTTATTCATTTTAGTCATTATAATCGGGAGCACGGTGGGGGCACGGTGGAAGAGGAGAAGAGGAGGCTCCATATACATCATTCTTATTTATTGTCAACTCCAGCGAAGCGAAAGCTTATTACGTATCCATGGATATGAAAATTAAGCTAAGCGTGATCACAGAATTCTATTCTCGAGGGAGACATTTAGATTTTATGAAAAGGAGAAGAGAATGGAGGATTTTGATGATTCCCTAAATACGAAATCTACCCCGAAGGTTAAATAAATAGGGAAATAGACACACAAAAAAGTTGGAGGCAAAATAAATGTTGACAAAAAGGCATTTATGACAAATCATTCCGCTAACCGAATTTGTTTCTGCTTTACAATTACAATTTAAATCTTTGATAAATTTCTTTAATTTAAAAATGGAATGTGCAACTCTTTATCTTCCGCCATTTTTTATTCTTTAATTCTGAAATTTTCTTGGTGACCTTTTATTCAAAGTCAACATTTGTTTCCAAACGTTGATATAGTGCAGGTTACGTTAAGGTGTCTTTAATTGGGGTAAATTTTTTCTCTAAGGGTATCAAAACGCATAGAATATAATTTTGTGTCTTTTATTAATACTATCCTTCACATAATTACAAAATTTTAATTTCTATTTGTACTTATAATTGTATTTTAGGAACAGATGGAAAAATTTAGAAGGTATACGTTATAATATGGAAACTTCGAACACTATAAAGGAACACTATAAAGCAGGGCTGGGGCCCGCCAACTTATTTTTACGGCCTGCGAGTACATTTTACCATGAATAAATTTATGTTGTTGTTAATAATTAAATTATTTTACTAAGTGAAAATTTAAATCTAATGTGAATTTAAAGTAGGTACTATTAAGTCTTTTTAGCCAGGGGAAACCTCTCGAAGGTTGTCCGTCCTGCCTTTGGGGAGGCAGGAGGGAGTATGTGGGATTTGCACCCACTAAAACCCCTGAGTGGACACCATCTAGGCTCGGACGGTAAGACCCGGGAACCGATGAAAACTCTACCGCAATCCTACCTCGCCCGGCGATGACTTTATATAGTCTAATCCCACCCCTCAGTCTGGAGTTGGTCCACTCACCTGACTGCTCCTCCGCAAACGCTTTATTCCGGAAACCCATCCAAGTTAATCCGGGGTGCGATCCCGGAGGGTACCGCAACCCCCCCTTTCCCGAACTCGTTCGGCCTCCTCCTTCTGCCACATCACCTCCTCGCAGAAGGAGGAGAATGCAGCCCAGTTTCCCTCGCTCTCGAGGATCCCCCGAAAGATCGGCGAGAGGGAGAGATCCTTAACCATTACTCTACAGAGGCGTCCCCTCTGCCCTACCCACGCCGGGCATACGGCCAGCGTATGGTCCGCCGTGTCCTCCAAACACGGACAGTGGTGGCAACGCATCGTCGACTCTTTCCGGATGCGGCACAGATACCGCCCGAAACAACCATGTCCGGACAGCACCTGCGTCATCCGATAGGTCAGGCTTCGAAGTTCCACCTGCTGTCGAGGTGAAGTCCCAGATAATTCATCTGAGACTTGACCTCGACTCTAGCCCGACCCACCTAGGTACTATTAAGTCTGCGTAACTTCGGTTAACCCGGCTAAATACAGCAGAAATCTCTTTAACGTCTGATGATGATTGGCCCACCTCCTTGGCCCCCGAAATGTTTGATGAAGAAAATATGGTCCGTAGGCTATGATAAGTTGAAGAGCGCTACCCTAAAGTATTCTTAGGCTACTTTAGTTTTTAGATAGGGGTTTTATAGCCTTATTAGGACGTTTTAAACCTTGTATCTGGTCATTTTTGCGACATAATGAAGCTAAAGTGTGGTCATTCAGTTACAGTATCTCTCGATTAGTTCATTCCCTGGTCAAGAGTAGATTGTTTCTTTCCAGACCTGAATGTTTATTGAATAGCATTGAAATTGATCGGAGTCATGACTGGCTAGAAATATAATGAGTTGGAAAAGCAGATATAACATTAAACAGAAGGTGAATAAATATTTTAAAAAGTGATGTCTTAGACTTAATTTAAAAACGTAAAATGTCAACCATTAGCCTATTGGTTGGCGATAAAAAAGAAAAAAATTACCAGTTTTATTATAAAATATCTTAATATATAGAAAATGAGAGGAAAGTGGGAGACGCGTTGAGAATGTCAAGCCGGTTACTTTACGTTAATGTAGTTCGCCAATAAAAAAGTAATTATCGATTCTATAAAAATTAAGGTCTATATAAATTATTCGTTAAATAAACCATTTAGATAAGAATTTAGAGTGAAAAGTTTTTCAAGAAAGAGAAAGACTCTGGTGACAAATAATTTATTTAAAGTAATAATCTGTGGCGTAATGGCCCAGAACTGAGGTAGTAAACAAGATAAGCTTTTGTAAAAAGTATCGACATCGTAAGATGGTGGAAGGGAAGGGAAGGGAAAGAAGGTTTTCCTGTATCTGATCAATTTTTCTATTGTTGTTCCTCATGCTCTAAAATGTGTCAGTGAGTGTGAGTCAGTGAATGTATCGAAGAATTGAGACTTTTCTGGAAAAGGTAGGATAAAGTAGAACGGAACTAAAACTAGGAAGGAAAAGAGAGGAGAGAGAGAGAGAGAGGGCCTGGAGAGCCTGACTGCAAATGCTAAAAACTTGAAAATAAAAGTGTTGAGTGGAAAGGGAACGAGATACTAGACGTAGATGAGTGCCAGTACCAGGGTCAACTTAAAGGACTAAAAGTAGTAGTTCGATAGCAATTCTAGACAACTAGTTCACCAACTACTAGTTGTCTAAAATCTGTTCTGTGAGCAAACACTACTAGGTGCTCTCTAGAGTATAGACCAGCCGCTCTGCCCCAGAATTGAATAAAAAAGAGAGTTAGATAAGGGTTGGAATGGACCGCCACTTGAGATTATATGGACCACCTTTCGAGAGGAATATTCGAGTGAGAATCTACCGATTTCCTCTTTTACGGAGAAAACCGCCAAATTCTTTCTAAATGATGTGATTAGGAACAAACCATAGAGCATTCACCATGACTCATGAGGTTTTAAATTAGGAACATTCGATGATTTTCAGGTTTGAGTTAGCAGAGAAGCTCCAGAGTTTGATCCTATAAGTCCACATGGATTTGAATTAGATTTGTTTATAAGGAAGACGACAATGTATTTTGTAAAACTTTTCACCAAAGACTGAATTTTCCTCCAATCAATTACCGCTTTAATAACTGTGGGAAAAAAGGTTTCCGCCAGGTGTTGAAGTCCTCAGGTGCACCCATAACACATACACTTGTGGGGGTTTCAAGCAGTGACAAAGTGACGTCTTTTTAAAGAAACCTGCATCGATTTCTTGAACTCATTAAAGCTCATAAATGCAAAAGATTTTCCTGAACAATTTCTTCAAATTTGAGTAACTATGGGCATTGCTCGAATGCCAAATTTTGCTAACATTCATTTGGATTTTCGTTGTCGGATTTGTTTTGTCCGGTTGGTCCCAGGACGTGAACTCCTTTTTCCCGAAACTCCTGTAATCCGTCGGAAAGAAAGGTTTTCCCCCGACAGATTTTAAATTTGAAACGTGGGATCTCAGACACCGTTCGCAACCGCATTTTCCATTGCTTAAATCCTGACAAATTACTACTTTCAAGGCCAGGACTTGGAAAATTTATTTCAAGTAAACATTTCACACGTGAAAATAGTGATTTTTCGATATGTCTTCCCTTGAAATGAAGATGACTTTGAATGATGAAAATGTGAAAAGTAGAAGTGTTCGGAAGGTTGAGGGAGAGCAGAGATGTTAGAGGGGAGGAGGAGGTTAGAAGAGAGCAGAAGAGGAGTGAAAATGAATCAGCGGTTAATAAAGAAATAAATAGTTCATTAGTAGAGGTATAAATCAGGTAGACACCATGTTATTCTATGGCGGAGTATTTGAGTTGAAGAGTAAATTACCGGAAAAACGCCATCTGGAGCCCATTATTCAGTTTGTTACAAAGTATCTTTTTTTTCTTAAATTAGGTTTCCCGTTCAACTGTCTGTTGACTAGTAAATAATCTTTAAACAACAAATGAATGATTTGATTTGAATCAGCAGTCAAAAAAGTTTAGCCTTTGTGTTTCTCCCTTTCCCGCAGGTCTGCCTTCTTAGTTGGGAGAAAAACGTGTGGTTGTCGCTATGAAGACTAACACTCGAATCCGATTTCTTTTCACAAAAGAAAAACCATTTGTGTATAAAAAGCCTTTAGTTAAACCGTGTGAAAGACTAGAGTGATAGAATAAAAAAAAATGTGAAAAGACTACAGGAAAAGCAGGAGTCGGAGCAGCAGCCGGCCAATCGTTGGAACTTGAGTTTATCGGAGGAGGAATGTCAAAAGAACGGAGTGCGAATTTCAACGCTTCAACGACCCGACAGGAAAAAAGCCAAAATGATTGATGTTGCTTCTTTGAGTAGAGCCAAAAAATTTTATTTCTTTTTGCATCGAAGAAAACATTCGCGGCGCATTTGTAATTAATCCGGCGCATCTTTTGTGCGCTCAAGAGAAAATGGGTCCAAGGGAGACAATTTCACTTTTTACTTTTGTTGCCGCCTTTGAACGTGCTCCCTGACGAAGATTGATTAAACTCCGATCTGAGATGTTTCACGGGTTGAATGACACGAACCTTTTGTGAAAGCCTTTCCATCCACTTTTTTAACGCAACTGCCGGTCTCCATTCCTTCTTTCTCCCTTACCTCTTCCTCTTGCAACAAACTTTTTCACGCTGTAATTAATCAGCCAACCTGACGTCTCACCTACATGCCAAAAACATTTTCATTTTTCAATTTTGGATTGTTTTTAGGCGCGGTTTAGGATTAATTCATTCGCCTTATAAACTCTTCAAACCTTCGTTTGTTAGAAAACATTTGCTTTTATTTCATCGAGAAGATAAAGGGAAATATTAGGTTGGAAACTATGAACGGGCGTTGGATAAATATAAACATAAACAAAAAACACCCGTTTCATAGTTTCCAACCTAATACATGAAACGTGTAGAATCTACACGTTCCATTACATCTACACTGTAGATGCAGCGAATGTTAAATCGAATATTATGTACAATTCTTGGCTATTGTTCACAATCATCAAACAAACTCGGTGATAAATTACTGACTATTTATCATATTTACCGGGTAGTTTGTAAAATGTTCGACATGCTTGACTTCTGTCACTTCTTCATTTCATACATTCCCTGCTTCTAATTCGGTTCATACACTGTTATGGGCAAGCATAACTGTTTTGCTTCTTTGGCTTTTTCAAAAATGGGACATATCCATCGTACTATATATAGAGACATGCTACTTTATAGAAAAATAGCTTTGTTTTGGAAATGTGAACCAATGACTAGGATCGCACACATAAATTTATTACTTGTTTGTTTGCTAATGGATGTAGAGGTAGGCCAAAGAGGGGAGAGCACTTCCGAATTCAGGTAGGCTACGCATAGAACAGACTACGATTTTGTATCTAAATTTAGTGTTCACGTGTTTTTCATATTTTCTTCTTATATACCCAGTAATTTATTAAAGATAATTTAGCTTTAGAAGTCGGCAGTTCTCCAACATTCTAACACAGATAAAGTACAAAAATAATAAATAACTTGGGTGACATGTCAGAGGAAGTCGTGGGAGAGCATCGGAAGCTTTTGCATTCATAAAACAAAGACTGACGGCACATGGGAGCTTAACTTCAAACCGGGCCAAACCTTTTACAGTTTCTATTCACTAAAAACGATTTTTCAAATAAGCTTTCGATTCACTCAATTAGGGTGAAGTTAAAAATCACAGATGAACTTAAGACGGCACAGATTTTTACGCGACAGCTTCACGGATTTGGTTAGAACAATTTTGCCTTCATTGCCACCTTTCTCCCATTCACTCTTGGCTGTTTGCCTGTAGTCCTATATCATCATCACCAAAATGTTTCCTCATTAATTACCGACCTTTTTTTTGAGCTCCATCATTTGAATTCAGCTCACTCTCTCTTTCTTCCAACCTTCGGCTTCTTTTTCACTTGTGCTTAACGGAGTTTTGAATCTTCTGCCAGCCCCTTTCTCTTTCTCATTGTACCCAAAAGCCGCTTCCTTAAAATAGATTCCCTTTTATAATGTAACATTCTGGATCACGAAAGACGGTTTTGACTTTTGTTTCTCTCCCTTTCTGTCAGTTTTAAATAAATGACATCCCCTTCTCAGGTTTCAAGAAGTTTTTCGAGTCGACGTTGTCTGTGTTTACACTTTTCTGTTCTATTCCAAGGACTTATTGTGGACCAATTTGTTCCTTTTGGTTTTTGTTTTGAGCTCAACAAACCAGAACTTGAACTTGATCAATATAACCTTTGGTCGGGTGACATTGTCAAATGCCGATTTTAGGCCGAAACATTTGTTTTCCCTTCTTTCGAACGCCTAGTATCATGAAACTGAAGGTTCGTGTGCTTTGGCAGTTTTGCATTAATAACAAAAAAGCCTTTTGCAAAAAAAATTGGCTCGAAGAAAATCCCTGACAAGACAGTTTTTTCCAAAATGTTTATTTACGCGACTGGAATTTGGTAAGCTCAACAAAAAAAGAATTTAAAAAGGCTGATGGCATCAAATAACATCCTAATTATCCCATAACTCGTTAAATAACTGTTGTGGTCCAGAGGGAAAAAATCATAGTAAGCACAAATAATAATTGAAATGGGGTAACTGTAATTCGTCCCTCGGGGAAACCGATCGTAAAAAGGGAAAAGAATTTCCTAAACTCAACGTTTAATAAATATCTGCTCAACATAATCCGTTACACGTTTTGTGTTGTAACATAAGAATAAATAATTTACTCGGTAAATGATAAACAAACCGAGAGAGATAGTTCGTATTCTCTTTGAATCCTGGCCTTCTTTTTCTTTTACCTCTTTCAACTGTGAACTAAATTCCCACTTGTAAAGATTTTCTCTTGAAAGTAGTTTCCTTACCTCTCTTATGTTGCTGTCCCTACCATCCCACTCAGCTTTCATGTTCATTTTAAAGATGGTTCTCAAACTGTTCAGCTGCAATTCTTTGCTTCTTCAGGTAAGAGATTTCCTTATTTCGCGCTTCATTTTTTATTTATCCCCATTAAACTATGGTAAAAGTGATGAATGTGGACTTTAATAAATGTTTGCTGGGATTCTCGGTTTCAGTATTTTTCACACGAAAGACATGCGAGTCAAGCAGCTGTTCTCAACAGTAACTTCATACAAACCTCCAAATTAGAAGCTACGAATATATAAGATGAAGAATCATTTGAGAAAACTTTTATTAAATTCCCTTTACATTTGGAGACTTTTTTAAACTACCCGGTAAATGTAATAAATATTTAATAATTTGTCACAGTTGCCGAATTTATTTGCGCTTATAAATAGTACAATGTGGCTCGATTTATCACGTTTACTGTAACACAGTCCTAACATGGAGGTAGGCCCCACCAATGGGTCATGGATGTGTACCCTTCGGCTGACTATACCAAAGACCATGGGCTCTTTCATTTTTTTATTTTTCTCTTTCATGGATGACTTATTCTTTGGAAGCTTGTTTAGATACCAAGTTAATGGCCTTGTAAGCTCCCTTCAGGTGAAAATTTTAAATAACAAAATTTAAATATCACGAGGGGGGGGGGGGGGGAATCACCATTTTACTGGCATTGAGACATGGCCCAAATCGGTTGGGAACTACTGCTACTACAGATATAACTACGACTGTCTTGAGTAAAATTTGTGAATTTCGAATGGTTTTTGAATCACAAACTTGTCCATATTTCGACGGACTTTAAATTGGACTTGAAATCTGATTCTATCTCAAGAAAGAGGACATGGTAGAAATGAAATACTTGAGAAGAAGAGGAAATTTGGAGCGTTCTTACCTCAGATAAGGGCGAGCCTGAGAATAACGGGCCTCTAAAGGGTGTCAAAGGGGCGTGACGAAGACGGTGAGGGAAGATGAAAGAAATCTGTTGATATTTCAACGCTCTCGTAGAAAAGAGAGAAGAGAACTGTCCAATTAGTAGCAAAAGTTCCAGTTTTGGTTCCAGTTGCAGTTGCAGTAGCACGTTTTTTTCTTTCATTTTTTTATAGCAGGAATGAGGTGATGTGTAAAAAACAGGATTCAACGTTTTTAATTTTTAACATATGTTTTAAACTTTTCACATCTGTTCTTGAGAGCTTTTTGTAATTTTAACTTTTTTTTTTTATTTTAGGTAAGTAGTTGAATTTTTCACGCCTGCTCAACTCCAGAGGAATTCCCGTAATCGAGAGGTGACGTTGCCTTCTTTATATTCAGTGACAGGTATGATTTACAGAAGACAAGTAAAATTTTCTTTCTCCAAACTTCACTGTGACAGTGTTACTCTGACCTAGGAAAAATCGAAGAAATTTAAATTGGGATGGTAGTGTGGACAGGAAAGTTCTATGCTATTGATAGCATAATGGTGTAACTCCCACAAGTTCGGACACGTTCATGTTATTTCTGAATTGTTGCTTTACACTTTTGTCTGAAGTAAAGTCAATTTTTATAACTAATTAGTCAGTCTGTATTTGATATCTGAATTATATCTTTTATAAAAACTTGAGGATTTATAAAAATTATAAAAACACCAAAATGTTCTCTGTGTTTTTGACAGACAATCTGTAGTCGTAATGATGATGTTGTTTGTTTCTCTTCTGCTTCTTATTTCTTTTTTGAGTCATGGTCGCCACAAATTTAATTGATTCCAAGAGAATTGGGCTTTGTAAAATTATAAAAACAATCACAAGTTATACTTGGAGTGTGGGAAAGTGCACAAAAGCAACTGTTCAGTGTTGTTGTCGTAATTTCGAACAGTACTTGATGTATCTAATTTTGTAAGTTATTTCACTTCGAAAGAGAAGTAGTGAAAAGCCGATTTATTAAGTTTTTGACATTAATTGGCCCGAAATTTTGTGAAAGGTTGCGTTGTCTAAATTCTCAACAATCCTTATTCCTTTCTCCTCCTCCAAGTATTTCCCTCTACTGTAACGAGCTTTTGATTTGTGGTCTTTGAAGGGCTTTCCCCGAAGCAAAATACATTTAGTTCAACAAAAATTTAGTCATTTTCTACGCTTTCATGCGAATTCTTCCCTTATTTTTTAATTTAAAAGAAAATTAATTTTTTCCCAATTATTTTTGTCGAGATTTTAATGAATACATAATTTCCTTCACTTAATTAAAGGAAGATTGAAGTTTCCTGGCTAAAGGATGAATATTAAACAAATTTTCCAAACAACGACATTTTTGTTTTAATACAAACTACTTTTTGGGTTGATTATAAACTGCGTCAAACGGTTTCACTAACGTTTAGCATTCAACACTAAAAAACGTGAGGAATACGATTTCAGTATATAAAGCATCGCTCGTTTGGATCAAACACTCAAAAAATAGCGAAGTTTTACCACCTTAGAGCTAGACGGCGAAGGTTTGGACAGAATTGTTAGGACGGGTAAATGAAGCAGCTCACCTGTGTATCAACCACCTCATTCATGCTTTCCACTGCTGTACCTTTACTTCCTCTCTTAAACCTCAAGTTTTTCAAATTCAGTTTTACTTCTATCCTGATGATTCTAACAGGTTTGAGTTGACCAAACGTCGGTGTACGGGTGGTGCTTTATAATCTAAAATCGTGTTCCTCGCGTTTTTAAGTTTTAAGGGTGCTGAGCGTTGGTGAAGGACTGACAAAAAAGTTTTTGGTGTACATACAGTACGTATAAAATGATACATAGCGGCCAAGAAAAAATTCAAACGATATTATGAGACAATTTTTTTATTACTTTACCAAGGAAAGAAAAATTTTTTCTTTAAGTCCATCATTTGAGGCCTTTTTTTTTTAGCTGGGAATTGCAGAGGAAACGTCCAAGGTTAGAACCACGCTAGTCAGTGTTGCTGTAACACTCAGAAGCCAAAAATACTCTTGGGAAAAAGGAACAAAGAGGAAAGCTCGAGACAAAGTTAGGAAGGATTGAGACAACCTTTTTCATTTTCTTCCTATGAATGGATTGGAAATTAAAAATCACTTTCACAGTTTCATAAAAAAAAAATATTTTGAGGGGTTTTTGTCAGTGTTAAAGCAATTTTTTAATGGCGAATAAAAATAAAAAAGGAAAAGGAAATCAAATGAAATCTGGAGCAGATGCCAAGTTTTATGCTAAAATAAAAGGAATTATTAAAAAAAAAAGATTTTTATAAAGAAAATAAAAAAGAGAGAATTTTAATGGGCCAAGGAAAGTATTAAATATTATAATTTTCTTTCTTCGGGTTATAACAAACGTTTGAAAATAGAAAAGGAACGGAAGACCGTTTGAGAACAGTCATTTGTAGATCAGGAAAAAGGCTACTCCGAAATAAACACTGACCAGATAAAGAACTCACTTTTCGGGAGTTTTTTTCTGATAGTGTGATCGAGTTTGTTGATACTAGACAATTTCTGTGGATAAAACTTTCCTTCTAGTTAATCATGTGATTATAAATTTTGGAGAATAAGTAGTTAGTCTAGATCTACGGGTTTTTATGTAGGAAGAACTACTAAACTGCATGAATTGGACAAAGAATACATCTTTAAATTAGGTTAGAAGTATACTGTAGAAGAGAAGAGTGAAAAAAATCAGTTAAAAAGAAGGGAATAATAATTAAAGAAATAATAATAAATATGATAGATGCACAGTAAAAATTTAGGAATAGTGAGATAAAAGAAACAATACTCAATAACTCAAGTCAACAACATTTTTTTGTGTCTATTAAATGAATATTTGTGATTGTATGCATCAAAGAGTAACCAGAGACTTCATTCATGATAAATAAAATTTCTTTTTGTATATTATACAATGAAAAATAAACATATAGTGGTACGCATATATATTCATATATTATTATACACTAAATAACTGTGCTACGTTTCCTTATGGGATAATACAGCCGATGCACTTCACTTCCAACAGCACTCATGATCTTAACAGACAGTCGAGTTTCAGATAAGAAATCGTAATGTGAATAATAAACCAATTGTGGAGTCCAATGGCTGTGTTACACACAAAATTAGGTGTTATAAGCCAGTTTATAAAGGCTCTTTCTCAAGACCTTGAAGCTTCAGTATTTAAAGATATTTTTCCCTGCAACGCATGGGCTAAAATTAAAGCTGATATTTTCGTCGGTCCAGATAAAGGTAATAATGGCTAGTCAACGATTTTTTAGCAACTGAACATCCTCGAAAAACTAGTTTGGCTCAGGCTTAAAGCAGAGATTCATGGCTTCCTCAGCAATAAGAAAGCTGAAAATATATAAAAATATTTTTCCCTTCATTACTTAGGTATAAGTAATGAAAAACAGACATACAGAGCTCAAACCCGAAATTCTTGTTGAACTGTGGAATAAAAAAATACTTTAAACAATTTTGAATGTTGTTGAACTTTCAACACTTTCGTTGTTGACCTAGGGTGAAGCTAAACCATACAGAAAATTGCCATTTCCGCAAAAAGAAGGAAGTCAATTTTACTCGAGTAATCATCTTTCTGTATCTCCTCCTAAGAGTAATATGATACATCTTAGCGATGGGTTTGAGTCAGTCAGGCTTAATTGCCCGTAGTTTTAGAAGAAGACAAAAAAATGGAGGAAACGACCTCGGAGGCTTCTAACAACAAATCAATAAAATGCATAATCGAAAGGTTTAAGGTTTCAAACACAACAATAATTCTAATACGAGATTTATTTATGGGCAATTTAATATATTACTTTTAAAATTGATGTCAAGTAAGGTCTCGGAGTAAAGAAAAAGAGATGGAAATGGAAGAGCCCTTGTGATGAAAAATTGTTCATTGTAAATAAAAAATTAAAAATTTACGCGCTGGAGAACCAAGAAACAAAATTATATTAGTTAGGGCTTTGAGGTCACTTTCAGCAGTTTTCCATTTTTTTCTCTCTGATTCGGAAATTTTTATAAGCAGCTCATATAAATGAGAACCCGCAAGAAAGCCTTAGAAAATCGAAATCGCTTGACGAACGCCTACTAAAAATGCACCTTTTGTGTAACCAAATAGATTGGATACCTGACTCAAACAACCCCATAACAAACTGTACTGACTGCAGCAAAGATTTAACCTAGGTTAAATCTTTGTTGCAGTCATCCTGTCTAAAAGGGAAATTTATTGGAAGCTGCCTCTTATACATATAGTATTTTATTTTGGCTCATACTGAAGCTCCTAATTAATATCTTTTTCTAGGCTGGGAGGGGGAGGAGAGTCTAAAAAGGATGTCAGTTTTTAGTTAGTTTTTAAAAAGAAGTCTTAATTTCCTTTAGTGGGAAAGTTAGCAAATTCTAGTTTGAGCTTGAGGGACTATACAGTATTTACCAGGACAGACCCTGTACTAGATAGAAAAAGATTGAGAGATACCAGAGAAAGACTGTTGGATTCTACTAAAATAAGATACGGCAGGATCTCAGGATTCATCCTGACTTCAGCTTAGTCTCATTTTTATTCTTCCTTCTTTATTTATTTACATATCAACAGGGTTCTTTTAGTTAATGTTTTGTGATCCTGTCCCAACTAATTTTCTCCTGATTTTTATGTGTCCTGGAATCACCTGAACTTACGTAATATACAATTACAGTGATAAGGCGTTGTTTCAAAAAACGAAAGGAATTAAAAAGGTGCTTGGAGTGTGAGGCTCCGTACGTTCATCTATCCAGAATATGAACTGTGTTTGCGATTGAGAGACTGAGTTTCTAGTCTCCTAGAAACCTGATTGAATTCGATAAAAAAGATACGATTTTAATTGATATATTTTAAGGATTGTTTACATTAGATTTCTCTTGCAGTCATCTTCTCACTCTTCTATTGTTTCAATTTGTACTGTTCTGCGTTCAAATTTTCCGCACAGTAACTTTGATTTACAGTAGCTAAAGATCTCGAACAAACTCTATTGTATTTCAATAAATGATAAAAGTTGTTAACATCAGATATTTTTCCTTTCTGACAAAAAAAGCCGAGCAAGCCAATCAGATGTCGGTAGCAGTAAATGAAGCTTTGGATTACAACGGGCGAATACATGAGATGAATAAGTGACAGAAATCAAATATGCCAAAATTCTTTTATTAAATTCATCACTAAGACTTGGTGAAGGTATAATAAATTAGCCGGTGTGTGTGATAAATTTTTCGCATTTACTAAATTTCGTATTGATTATGAATAATCGCATCGACTTGTGAATAACACACGATTAATCACTTTTGCCGTACCATTTACACATATTTATATTACACCTGTATTGATTTATTTATTAAGAATGAAGTCTTTGGTTATTTTTTCGATGTAGACAGTCAGAAATAATATTTATTAGATGACAGACAAAATTTTGTTCTCACTTGTGTGGTCGGTGGAGTATTCCTCAGGGTTCCTCTCATCAGTTTGAGTTCTGTATGTTGATGATGGAACTGCTTCCTAGTAGTCTCTCTGTTTTTAAGGCATCTACTGTTTTTCCGCTTTTTCTAATTGACTATGTCTTGCTTTGTAAATTTTGCATCCCTATATTGCGGAGCAGTGACTAATATCCTCCAAAATGGACAACTATCCCTAATTTTCCCCTTCAAAGTGTTGCTTCGTAATCCGAAGGCATGAGTATAGAGATGCAATTTTCATTTTGGAATAAGAGTTAGGCGTCAAAGTCAACCCTTCAAAGACGACAATAAACAGAAAAAAAAGAAATTCTGAGTGGAAAATACGATGGTTTTAACACAACCTTTGATTTCGCTCACGTATGTAAGAAGCTCAAAATCATAGACGGAAAGTTGGAAGAGAACGCATACTGTATAGGTTTTGTAATGAAACAAAAAACTATGAGAATTACGAGGCAGGAAAGTTTTTTTTGTTCAAAAGATGAAAAGATGAGACTGATGGAAAAGAAAGAGAAGAAAGGAATTTTTTCTCGAAATGGCTTTGTATGCGAAATGATGGACAAAGAAACTCATCGATCACTCTGCCTCAAATTTATTGGTGTAGACATCGTCAACTTCTTCGAAATTTAAATATTTAACTTTTTTTTCTTAAATAATAAATTTACATGGAGTGAAACTCGATCGCCTTCAAATAGCGCCACCGCCATCGTCGTCGCCATTGTCGCCGTCGTCGTCGTCATCCCGTTTCCATAAAAGAAAAGTTTTTGTTGTTGTTGTTGTCTTTCACGAGGTTAATCTAGTTAATAAAAATGGCGGCAGTTAACATAAAAAATTATGGAATTTTAAATATGAGTGAAAACGATTAAGTCTAACCGACAATTTAATTTTTATTTATAGCCAATTAAGTACCATCTTATTTAATAACAAGAACAATAATAATAAAGTAGAAATTTAGTAAATGTGGCGTTGTTTAGCATCACCTGGTCAGGTTTTGGTTAAGTAGAAAAGGAGTGGGTTGGTGAAGACTAAGGGCCGAGGGAGGAGAAGGGAGGAAAGGGGATAGATGAGAAAGAGAGAGAGAGGAGGCTAATGTCAATTACTTAATTGATTGAACTGGAACCTAATTAATCCACCTTTAGTATTAACACCAAAGAATTGATGACTTTATCAAGTCTATCAAATAATTTTTTTTTCCCAGTGTCAAAATATGTTCGGTAAATCCCGCCATTTTTTTTCCTTTTCGTTTGATTTGACTTGGCCTTGTTTCGCGATTTGTCATGACAAAAACAATTGATTTTAAGATGTTATGGTTGTGTAAATGGCTCATTGCTTGACCAGATTTAAACCGAAAATTTGGGGGCGGAAGAATATTGTTAATAACATTGGTTTCGCGTTGAAAAAAAGAGGGAAAATCAAATCTTGTTGCAATTAGTAGGGTTATTTTCTCTTTCACGTTACAACCAAAACTGTTACAAAGAATAACTTCCTCGAAATCGGTGGTTTGCTAGTGGTAGATTAGTGATAGAAGAGAGCCATGTTTTTAACAAAAGGACCGGTGTAGTCAGTATTGTTGGTGCACATGTCAGGGTTACAGACGGTTTACTAGGTTCTGAATTAGGTTCATAGTAAGTAATTCCAGCGTTTGAAAACGTTTGTTTTACGATTTACCTATCTGGGTTTAAAATATAAGGCGTATATGTTATGGCATGTTTCATTTTCCTTGATTCATTCCAACTTTCTCTAGGTGCCTCTCGCCACCCCTTACAGATAAAACAACCGTGCAACAAGGTTGTTATTCTCGAGCTAGGACACGGATATGATCCTGTATACTTGGATTCCATTGAATGAGATCAGTGAAATGGTGTGAGGAAAGACGAAAACCTGCCTTAAGGCATGACACTAATTATTTATTTAATATTTTTAATTAGCTAGCTTTAAATTAACTTTTTTGTAACATTTTGTAAAATCGCGTAGGGAGTGAAGTCATAGCTTTCAGTCAAATCAAACATTGGTTTGATGTTAAAACGCACACGTACACAAAAGGTTAAGACAAGGTTTCACAGTTTTTAGTGTCTGACCAACACAAGAAGAAATTTCCTTTCGAGCCTTTAAATTTTTAAGTGTTGCCTTTTAAAGTTACGATGTTTTAAGTTGGCGATGCTGCCCCCCAAAGCGAAACTTTTCATGTGACGGGCAGTTTGTAAATGTGTTCTTTAAAATTAGTTTTTCTCTTTGTCAAAACTTACATTAAGCTGGCGCCCCAACACACAACGTGTTGTTTGTTGCGATTAGGTACAGCCATTTTGACATTGTGTCGATCTTCGAAAGAGCTGTTCAGATAATTTTTCTAGCCTGGGGTGTCTTCCCCTGAGACACTAATTCCTCAGTTATGAAGGAAACTAAGTAGCCCAAAAAAATGAAAGTTAAAATAGAATCAGCCATAAAAAAAAATTAATTCTCTGTGTTTAAAACCGCAATAAAAGTTAATTTATGCCTCTTCTTAGTAAAATTTAGCGCGGCTCTTAATTATCTGTTTTACTCAACCGATTCCCTTTCCTTATTATTGCGGTTAATAAAAGAAGGAGAGAAAATTAGTATTTTAATAGATGTCTTTTGTTTTGCATCATTACCTGTAAAATTAGGTTTGAATGGTGTGGATTCTCAGTTTAAATTAAGAGATTTTGGAAGGAAATAAAAAAATCCCAACGCGGTTTCCCTTTAAAACCACCGAACGGATTCAGTTTAACTCGGATAACAAGTTTACGGTTTGAGCAAAAGGGAGAAAGAGATAGAAAGAACTCATTTCTTATTTCCATCCGTGGTTTCCGTGGCTTTTGCTTCTGTTCAAATAGCCAACGGCCAAAGAAACTCTCTACTTGGATTCTTCAATTTCCGGTTGCCTTGACTATCCCGGCGGTTTTCACTCCAATCCCATCATTAAAAGATGTGAGATGCGGATTTATTTCCTCTTTTCGCCTTTTATTCTTTCTTTATCGCTCTTAATAAGCGAAACTTCAAGAATATGGGCTATTATTTTTACGTCACATGTTGGTTCGTTTATGAAACAACATGCTTCATTGTTACTAGTGGTGACACCGATAACCTGAATTTGGTACATTCCAGTTTACAATTACTTGGTGAGTTATATATCAGAGATCTGGGGGAAAACTTTCAAAAACTTGATTGTTCCGTCCTGTTGAAAGAGGAACATTCAAAAGGAAGATGAATAATTAGTTACAATTGTGCAAATGATTGGATATACTGAATGCTTTTTTCTGCGTAATCCATTGAACAGATCCATTAGCCAACCTGTAGTGATAGAAGTTGAAGCAATGGTTCATGGGCCTGTTTCAGTGGATTACACAGAAAACTCATTCTGAATATCAAATTATCCTTTATATTTAGCACTCAACTGTACCCAATTGTGTTCTGATTTTAAAGAAATTTATGCCGTTATTTACACAAATGATTAATTATAATTTAATATCAGTATAATGTGAGCCAAAACCTGGTGTGACGTCTGGGTTGATTCGTGATTATAAAGTTACAGCTGCCACAGTTTTAACTATGGCTCGTAAAGATTGTTCGCATCCAAGATTCATCAAAAATTTTTATTAATTAATTTATTCGAGTAAGAATTTTTTTGCAAAGTTCCATTAATAAAACTAATGATTTAATTAGGTTTAGGGTTGGGCTGACCACACTATTTTGTAATAAATTCACCTTAATTTATGTAGCCGGTGCACGTGAAACCTGATTTTCTTTGTCCGATCTAGCGCGGTTTAGCAAGAGAAACCCAGGAACCGAAAAATGAGTTCGTGAACAGGGTTCGACATTGACTAGAAGCCAGGGGTGAAAGAGGAGAGGAAGTGAGGGTTGAAGGACAAGGGGGTTGGGAACAAAGGTGAAAATTTCAGGGATTTTTCCCTGACCCAATTCTTGGAGTGATCCTCCGTTGACTCAGTTCATAATGAGCAGAGCGTGGAAACGAAACCAACGGTTGCACAAAAAAAGGTCGGTAAAATGGTCGGAGATCACGTGGGAGAGTAAAGAGCAAGGACTGGTGAAAAATGAAAAATAAATTCACCGCGCTTTTCGAACACGAATCGTAAACTGATTTATATTTATCCCGGCGATTATTCATAATCACTAGCTAAGTTTGACGAGTGTGTCAAATTACTGAATATTTATCACGTTTACAGGTTAGTTTATATGGTATATAAAGTCATTTTCAAATTTTCGTCATTATGGAAGCGACGGGTGTTGTTTGCGAAGGAGGATGTAGATGGAACAGTATAAGATGAAGTTAAAATACTTTTTATTTTGAGTTGAGAACGTCGCCAGTTTTATTGGTAACTTAAGAAGTTCGATGAGAACCAATTCCACTGCAAAGTGGAAGTTCACGTTCGAAAGTCAGGTTCTCTGAAATATGAGATTTAGAGGAACGAGTCAGAGCCATTAAAAATAACGTTTTGACTGAAGTAATTAGTTGATTAATTGTCAATTCAACATCTTCCAAGTTGAAATTCAAATATTGGACTGTAACATGTGTAATTTCCACTTAAAAATTTTAATTTCGAACGCTTTTAATGCCAAATTTATTAATCAAAGTAATTTGAACAAACATCAAGACTTTGGTTGGCAGCCTTTTACAAGTTACATGATTTCATCTTTGGAAAATTTACACGATTTCAACGTAATAAATTCTGAGAAGGCGTTTTTCACGGCTTTTTTCTCTTCGAACTTTTTTTCTCTTGCATATGCAACAAGTCCCTTATTGTTCTCATAGACTCCAGACTCTTAATTTGCGTCCTATCCATACGGCACGGGTTATTCGATGTTGGATCCTAGGCGACATCTCTTTTATTGCACTTGTCCTGAGAGTCGTGACAGAGGCATAAAAACCCGTAGCTGGTCCAAGACAGTGGTTTGCTCATTTGCGGGCGGTTACGCATTTTGTGTTCTCCGCCAACAGATGAGTCACATGACTCTTTTGTCTTAAAAGTGACACGTCCAATTTTGTTCTTGAATCAGACATATCCCCGGTGTGTACAAACAAAGGTGTAACACTCATGATCCGAAACCCCGGCAAAAAATAAACGATGAGCGGTCAAAAAGTAGATAGTTTTGTAAGAGACCGGAAGAGAACAGAGGGAGAGTGTTTCGCGGATAATTTTTAGCATGAGCCCTTCACAAAATTCGGTGTAAAAGGCTTTTAATAACCCGGCAGTAGATAAAAGACTTTCGAAAACAATGCTCAGGTTTTCTTATGCAACACTCGACTGGGGCCTACACCTCTGCGTTGCCTAATTAATTCGCCTTGGGCAAGTCAACCGATGAACTTTTTTCTCTCTTTTTTCTCTGTATTATTTATTCATCGGTGAAAATAATCCACTATATAATCCTTTTTTATTAACCTACCATCGCTATAAATATCTCTAACCGAAAAAAATCGTGTTTGTAAGTTTGAATTGAATCAGTCTCGGCCTCGGCATGAGCTCACTTACACTTAGGCGACTTCTATTTTTCTTTACCGAAAACATTTTAACATAATAAATTATGTTTGGGCGAAAGGGACGAGGAAAGTGAAGGAAGAACCGATATTGACGAAGAATGAGATCGTGAATATCCTTCATAAGAGATTGTTTATACCTCTTTGCGTTGGAAAGCAGAAACATGAATGTTACTTTAGAGGTGGACAGAGAAGCAAAGGTGAATTTTTGAGGAGTCTGGAGACGTGGAATTCCGTATCGATGTTGAAAAAGGGCTGACAACATAAAGAAACTGCAAATGTGAAATTAGAGTTTGACGCGGTCTATAATAAGCCCAAAAATTTTTCCGTATATTAATATAAAAATGAAGATGGATCTTTGGTTTGTCTTGAAGGAAACTTGCAGTGTGAAGAAAACAAGTTTTGGAAGTCAATGGAAAGTAGTTCATCGAAAAAGAAAATGGAGACAAACAGTTTGTGACGGTCAGGAAATATAATAGAAGAATTCGTTCCACTTCGATGAAATTATTAATAAAGAGTGGTTAATGGGTGAAGACGTGTGAAAAGACGTATGTTCCGATTTTTGAGGCGTACAACTGAAAAGGACCGTTGACAAATTCAACTTGGATGGAATTCCTCGTCAGTTAGCCATTCTCGTTTAAGGCCGTCTGAAGCTCTCTTCACCTATCTTTTTCTTTTTCGATAACATCTGTCAGCTTCTTACCTTACGCTTTCCGTGAGTTAACTTTGATGGTGGTTGGTACCTCGGTTTGTTTGGCATATTCGTTTGCAATGCGACATCATGCCTTAAGGGTTTAAAAAAGAAAGACTAAAACAAATTTTACACGAAAATATCTTGGATTGTTCTTACTCAAGGATTATTGAGAAAATTAGCTTAAAAACAGAAAACAGTCGGGGAAGTCTGGGACACATTAATAAAGATTGTTGTCATATCAAAAACTCTCCAAACACAAGTGAAAATTCTGGAACTGCTCCAAGAACAAAGAGAAAAATCCGTACGCCACAACTTTTGACAAATTATATTCGGAAATATTTGAATATGAAAGGAGGTCATAACTTGGGCGAATTAATTACCAACTAAACTTGGTAAATGTGATAAATCCAGTGATTTCTCACACCTGCCAAGCTTGGTGATTACGAATGATGTCCCGACATTGTGTATTATATATTTGCCCGATTTATCACTTTTACATTAACATGCAAAACGTGAAATCCTTTTTTCGTTCCGAAACAGGACTTAATCTTGGGTTATTGTTTCTACTTCGTAAATATGGGTTCAAATTTGAAGCAGGAGACAAAAAAAAACACTTGAAACAGGGACATACACCGTGACTTCAAATGAACACGAATGTAATTGTGTGCAATCGTTTTTTTAAGCCTTTCTCTTTCAACTCTCGCAGGCACATAATTGCAGAAATACAGGTGTTTTGCTATAAGCCGACAGAGAATTGAGGTTAGTTCTATATATGAATTAGGCCGACACGTCCTTCATCGTTGTCGGTAGCATCCTTAGCCGCATGTGAAACCGGAAAACAATGAACGTGTCAGTCGTGATGGGTCTCGCAGCCTCCTCACCGATTCGCCGTCAAAAAGTCGAGAGAACTATTAGTACAACCAACGACACATTTCCTCGAAAGCTTTCACAGACGTCAAACAATGGATCGTAGACAATAGGCTCATTTAATGGACACTTGGGATGTGAAAGGCAGCCAGCCTCCTTATTGTCTTTGGCAGGTCTCCACTAGAAAATTTTTTTTTTAATTTTTATGTTATCTAAAATAAAAATGTGGGCCACGCTTGATAGTGACAGGATCTGAGAAGTAAGAAGAGAAAAAGTGAAAAGTGAACAAAGTAATAAAGAATTCAAATGGTTTTGGATAGGAAGCTGATTAACGCGAGTGAGTCAACATTTTATCCAGTAGATAATTAGTTAACGTCACACGATGAGAATATTTTCAGTTGAAGTCTTAGTCGTGAAGGATGAGAGGAGGAATTCATTTCAAAACGGAAGAAAAGCGTGAAATATACGGAAAAGAGCTTTTTTTTACTGCTTGAAACATGTCCGCCGAATTTTAAAAAGCGGGAAATGGAATTGCCTATAGCAAGACACAAGCGCCATTATCTCCAGTTCGGTGTAGATCCTTTTCGCTATCCTACCAAATTGGCTTGGGTCATTTTGATGACCTAAACTTTTCCACACAACACGACTCAGAAGTGATTTAATCGTTAGCATTAGCATAGATTATAGCATCAGATTATCCGCGCGAATGCAAAAGAATGTGGCAGAGCCCAGGTTTTAAATGGATTGTGCCTTGAACGCTCCGACGACGAAGGAAACCATTTCTCATTGAAATTTCCCTTTACGAAAAGGTAGTTCTCATGTTCCGCAACCTTAATTTACTTTGAATTTATATCTTCGGTGAAATAGGAATTTTCAAAGAATTTAAATTAATAATTATTGTTTTATTAACAAAGAATTATTATTTATTAGAATCATTGTTTAATTTATGTGATGAGATTTTTATTATTAAGATATTCATGAGATCCGGTCGAGCTGTCTTTCACGTAAGCCTGCCGCGAATCTCGGTTCCCAATGGAGCATCCTCCTCTTTCTAAACCGGTTTTCGTTTTGGCACCTTTGCTCTCCTTTTAACTGAAGCAGGCATGGTTGCTTGATATATAAGGGTTAGAAATGCGGCGATACAGTGGAGCTTTTTTATAATCCCTGAATAAACAAAGTCAATACGTGGCGGGTGCAACACGGCTGGGAGAACACTCCCACGACTGAATCCCATAAGCTATCGTCTGTTGCCATCTTAAAAGCTTTTTTTAATCATTTTGGTGGGACATTCCCTGACTTCCTTGAGTTCAATTCGTTTTCCAAAAAGATACTCTCAGATGAAAATTCACTTGTTTATTTATTCAAAAAACTGTGGGAAGTTCCCTTCAAATTTTCAATTTCAAAAATTGACCAGCAACACAGGGAAAACAAGGCATAAAAAAGTGGAAACAGACGAAAAGTTGCCTAGAGAAGACTTACAGGGGGTTAGTACCAAGTCCTTAAGAGTATGGAAGGCCCACGAAGAAAGATTTATGGGTGGCCAATTTATTTCATTTTCGAAGAGCTCTACCTTTGAAATATTGCACCCAAATTCAAAATAATGCTCTCAGAAATGACGTCACACACGCAATAAATATGAACAATTTCCAAACGATTCAAGGGCAACGTTAAAAGGTCAAAGAAAAAGATTTAGATCTGAACTTAATCCTGGTTTCACGCCTTCTATCGAACCAATTCCTCATGGCAAAGAGACGAGAGGAGACGACACAAAGAAAGGAACCCAGGTGGGGTTGATGGGTCGCTTAGAACCCATTTCAAATTTTCATTCGGCTCGGCTCTGGTCCGATTTCTTGAACTTAGAACCACCACGTGACTGATGAAAGCCTGTCCGCGGCGTTTTTAGATTTTTCCACTTTTTGTGTGAGTGGTGATGGAGTTTCATAATAAAGTAACAGTCTGTCTGTCTATTGGGGTGTTATGGACAGACAGATTGTTGGAAAATTTCCTTCAAAAGACTTGACATTTCGTGCTTGGCGAGGAAGAGAGGAAAAAAATTAAAAGAGAATAAAAGGAAGAAAAAAAAAATTTTAAAAATTTTTTTTTGCTCAAAAGTACTTTCATTCTGTGAAAACATTGAGCTTAATTGCTTACTGTCAGAGAAGATATTGACAGTAAAGATAATTTCGAATGAAAGATTGGAGAAGGTCCAAAATTAGAAATTTCCCGTCAGGTAAATAAATTAACGCGTTTATGGTTGTGATTAATTTTTTTTTTTATCCCAAAAGAATGGGGTTTGAGTGATTATAATAGTGCCACAGATTTTAGTGGTAATTGCTTACAACACTTGGCCATTTTCGTGGCAGAGTAGGGGCGGGAAAGAGGAGGAGGATGTCAACGGTGAATCTGTTCGATTCTTTTTTTTTTTCTTATTTCTTCCCGTTTCTTAATTAGGGTCATAAAAAGCGCTTTTAGTTAAATATTCAAGGTCGAGATGCATTATCTCTATCTTGAAACCGTTCGAAGGCATTAATTACCAGAAGGCAAGGAAAAAAATGAAAGTAAAGGAAAAATTGAAGTTGGCATGCGTGCGGGATCCGAAAATGTCGGTGACCTTAAACACATTCGCCTTGTGCGAAATTGTTGCACACATTGTGTGCAATACATTCACGTTTATATGGCCGCAGGGCACGTTCGTCGGCAAATTGTGGGTGTGGGACTGACTGTGAGGACGGTAGTCACTTAAATGATTTTTTAGGTGACTTATAGGGTTTTTAGGAACCCGGAATTTTAGTTTGCTGATTCACCTATGAGAATTGTCGCCATTGTTGGAAACATTGTTGTGGGAGACGATCGGGACTCGTATGGCGCAGACAACTCCTGCTAGTTGTCTATCGATCTTTTATTTAACTTTTTGCGCCTTGTCTACACTTAGTGGGTGTTCTTATTTAAGGGTAACGTTAACGTTTTCTTTGTTAGAGATCAAACCCAATACAGCACTTTCCAAATCGTCTTTCACTTGTTGTTAGTGTAGTGTGAGCGGTTTGAAGAAAAGGAAAGATGCAAAGGGATTTATCTTTAAAGTGTTATATTGATCATCCTGAAGCCACCTTTTCAGCCTTTGGGTTTTGTATTTTTCTTGCAACATTTTCTCTAACTGTTTCATATTAAATAACAATTTGCTGGTGCCACAAATGAAAACATTTTTCTCCCTCCGCTCAGGGCACCAAAAAAAGAACTTTCAAAACACGCGGTAGGACATCTTTTATAAATAGAAACCTCAACAAAAACTACAAATAAATAACTTTCCTTCGTGCGGTATTTAATAAAAGTGATTAGGTAATTCGTATACGACACGGGTTCTCCCGTGTGGGGCGCAATTTTGCAAGAAGATCAATCGAATCTAGGTCAGCAAGTTCGGTTGGTGTTCTACTATTAGAGAGAGACGGGGGGGGACTCACCCACACTTATCAGCCCTCGACGATTCTTCAGTGTAGAAAGTGTTTTGGGCTTTAAGGGACTCATCCATTTGCAGGCGGGAGACGGGGGATGGCTTAAAGGTCAAAGTGCTCCACAAACTAGGAAGAACAGTGAGAGTGACTCCCGCTGGGGTGAATCATTGCCGGCATGGTCGTCGTGTTACTGAATCCGACTCCTTTGTCTTTGTCTTTATATGCGTAAATTTGTTGTTAAAAAGTGGACGAACCAGTTTTGCGGTTGGGATAAATCCTGAATCTCTAGTGCTGGAATCGCCTCAGTGTGATTTTGTTTTGAGCGAAGGAGAGTTTTTTTGTTTGACAAAAGACTGGAACCCCTTGCGGGAAGTACAGGTGTCTGTTGTGAGGAATCACCACCTCCACGATTTTGTAGCTTTATCACGTAAAGTGCTTTCTTGAATGTCAGCTCAATGCTGTGAGTTTTAATTCTGTGAGCCAGGTAGACAAGCTTTTTGCCAGGAGGTGGCAATAGCTTAGCAGTGGTTGTAGAAGTGAGAAACGTTGAGTGTAACCGCAAATTCATGAATTAGGGAGCAACAGAAATTAAGAGCTGGTGATGGACCGAGGATATAAATATGAAGAGGAGGAGAAGAAGAAGTGTATTTAACGTGCCTTATAAAGGTATAATAGGAGAGGGCATTATTTGTGTGAAAATTACAAGACTTGGAAGTTTTTCGGGGCTTTAAAGTTGGTGAAGGACGAAGAAGCGAATGTGGACTCCTGAATTCGTGTCTGCTTTTCCGTAGACAGTCTTATGGATCGACGTTCGCTTTTCTTTTCCCCACCATTAATAAAAAATCTTAGATTTTTGGGATATTCTTATCTATGACTCCCTCTCCCCCCCGCCGCTCTTTCTAACTTTAATAAATTTGTTTTCAATTGAAATTTACCTGGGCGGACTTTTATGTTTGTTGGAAACGGACACAAATCCTGCTGAATCAAACCGAGGTCTGTTTCATTTTGAACTTCCGTGGGAAGATGGTTCGGACTTGACCTAAGAAGACCCTCCAAGTGGTTGCTCTTTCTTTTGTCGCCTCGTTCTTTTTGTTTGCAAGTGTCCATGCCAAGTGACAATAGATTTTCATTTTTTAAACGACGGGGTGCCTGCTTCCCAGGATCACTGGACCATCGTTTCTCTCTGTCGTTTTTTTTCATTAAGGCAGTGACGGTTCTAGCGCCATTAATTCAAAGTATAGAGATGATGTGCTGTTGGCTCAGCTAGTTTTATTTATTTAAATTGCTTAACATCAAGTTGTTTATATTGGAATAAATAAAATGTCCAAATCTACAAGTAATAGAATCAATCAAATGTTAGTGGGTAAAAAAAATATTGATGCATTTATGACATTTGACGCTTCTCCTGTATCTAGTTTAGAGTGGCAAGAATAGAATGTGAAGGGTGCAGATCGTTTTATTCGTTGTTTATTGTTTATTAACTATATAATTAACATTATTAATAACCTTTAAACTCTATACAATACCGTAAATGGTAACTTCTTTGTAACACAGCCCATCTATTTGGGAGCATGATTGTAGCCCCGTTTTAGGTCTGACCCCGAATGATTGTCGTGGCTAAATTTCAAATTCTTACTTTTCCTTTTATTTTGTTGTGACACGCGAGTGTAAGTTTAGCTATTGATTGTCTTGGTATATTCTGTCAACTGTTAAATGCTTTTGTGAAAAGAAATTTTCAAATGATCCTGCTCTTGCTGAAAAAAAGGAAAAGCATATACAAGTTTAAAAAAAATAAGCGTAATACACTTTTAAACGGTCTCGCAAGAAGTTAAAGAGATTCAATCGTAAAGCGAACGACTCCATTAGCTGCCTTCATGCGTCTCTCATGATGAATCACATTCCACCGATGCATACTTAACGTAATTTTTTTTTATACCTGAACGACCTTGTTTTAGGTCTTTGCTTTAGCATTTAGACTGATCTACCTCTGAAGTTTTATCGAATGGATAGGAGGAAGGGAAGGGAAACGAAAGTTCTACATATTGCTCACGATTTTCCTTTGTGTGAGTTGGCGTTGCGAAACATTAGGGCAAAGGAAAAATGTCTTTTTGACCAGAAATCGTGCTGGAGTCGGCGATTCGCCCCAAAGGCCGAAAAGTTTGATTTGCTAGCGTTAGAAGTAAAAAAAATGTTTTTGATGAGTTGAAATGTCATAATGTCTGTTGTAATTTTGTAATTAATTGTCAGGTAAAAATATGTGAATAAATTAATGGCGCGGTTTCCAAGTTGATTTTAATCGACTTTCTTAATGAAATTTACTATTTGATGAAACCGTTCGGGAATGTCAAAAAGATCCAAAGCCAAGGATGATGGTGATTAAGAATTTTGCACTCGGGGCCACAAAACCTCGGATGTGAAAATGATGAAGGAGTGGAAGAGAAGGGCTGTATGTGTGTGTTTGTGCTTGCTGGGAGGTAGGCAGGCGAGGGGGGTTGCGTAAGGAATCAAAATTCTTGTTTGCCTGTCTCATTGTATAATGGACGTAGTCTTAAAGGAGGTTTTAGGTCAAGAGTTTTCCCACCTTCTTCTCGCATTGACCCTCCACCTCCCTTTTCTCTATCTTACCTCGGTGTTTGTATATCCTGACGTTTGATTCAGATCTCCTTGAAATTCATTATGAACTAAAAGTCTCTGATCCATACACGCGTGAGAAATTCTAGTAACTAAATATTAATATTGTCGTATGTTGCGTTCTTGTTATCTAGTGATATCAATTTTAGTGAATTAAAGCCTAGTCGTTGTTGTGTGCTGTCCTTTCACTATCCCCTTCTCTGTCGATCTTTCATTTCCTATTGTATTCATTTATGCCGGCTACATTCTCTGAAAATTTTCTTTACCTCAAAGCTTTAGGTTAATTTTAAAACCCATTCCCGTTTTATATCATTTCAAAACAAAGGCCAGTATTTATCTTCTATACAATGAATTTCTAGTTCAATAAGCTTCGATAATCCTCTTTCTCTTCCGTTAGAACATTATATAGGTTTTTTTTTAAACGAATTATCGCTTTGTGGCGACTTAATGGTTGTTTGTGCACAAATGTTGCGGGAAGATTAGCCGCGTTTTCTCATATCATATATGACTAAGAATTTTCTGTAGTTGAGTGGTTTGCGTCGCTTAAGTCGTCTTTGACCGTGTCATTCGAGAAAGAAGTGAGGTAGCGAAAGGATTGGGGTGATCAACCAGTCGAGAGGACTAATTCAGAGAGAATCTGCAGATTTCTGCCTTTACGGTGGGAATTGCCAAAACCTCTTGGATGACTTAGTTAGGAAGAACCGAGAGCACGTTTACCATGGTTTTGAACTGGAAGCGTTCGAGGACATTCAGATTGAAGTTGGCAGAGAAGCCCAATAATCGAATTCCACAGGCCCAAATGGGTTTAAGAACGGCTTTGTATACCAGAAGTTTATTTCCAGTATTTAATTTTGACTATCTTTCTGTGAGCCAGAGAAGTTTGTTGAGAACTAACAGGGCTTGGATACGTTTTACTTTAACGTGGAACTTCCATATTAATCTATAGTGAAGATGTATTTGGAGAAATTCCAAATGAGCCGATTGAGGAATGGGATTTCCATTGTGGAAGGCTGGTAGATAATCCCCTTTGCGGAGGGTGAAGGCACTTGGTGGTTTTTTGTCTCGTTTACCTTTATTCGTCATTTAGTCAGTATGCTTAGTTTAGCTGAATTTTTTCAACACATCTTGTTTTTAGCCAATATTTGGATTGACATCCTTGAGAAATTATTTGTGTTTGTCTAAAAACAAAAATGAAACGACGTTCACTATAATCTTGGAATTTATTTTTAATCAGCCAGATTTTAAATCAAATTTCATTATTTTTTATGACTACTCTAGTGACAGAAGTCTGGGGCGAGCCAGGTTTTGAATTTCTTGAATTTCATCCAGGTCTCACTGATTACAAGAAAAAAAATTCCAACCTGGACCTGCGAATGCGTTTTAAATTTATTTTGAAAAGAAAAACTTGTTTAATTAATTTTCGGTCGAAGTTGGAAAACGAGGTTTCTCAATCGATCGATTTCGTGTCCCTTATCATTTTGGGAAAGGTGTAACCCGATGACAAAACACCTTTTTGGCGAATTCTTTCTTTCTTCCTTCCCTTGGTTTGACATGAAATAAAGTCAGGTAGGATCATAAACAAGGTTTTCAACTTTGCTTTTGGAAAAGGCTTGACCTTTCTGCATGATTTATTTTAGGCAAGCGGGATTTTGGAATTTCACAGCCTCGGCTGAGGATCGAACAATTCTGAACGTGACTAATTTCATTCAGCGGTAAAAGTCGGGCACCTACAAGATAGGATCGACAAAAAGAAAAGTACCTTGTCTGTGTGTTTAATCATTCCCGGCGCTAATAACTCATGATTGGTCTATGAAACTGGATATTCTTGTTCTCATTTGAAAGAGGAACCGCTTTTTTAGATTTCAGCGGATCCCTTTTCATTTTTTTCTCTTTTACAAAAAGTTAGAGGCCTCGAAAAGAAATTCCTCTTTTCTGGTGAAAATCATAAATCGATCTGAAGGAAATGGATGACAAAGGGTTTTGGATACTTTTTGGTAAAGTTCCACTGGTCGCTTGTACGAGAAATTCTTATCATACTTGTCTAGCTTGATCATTTAGCTACAAAGCGGTTTTCCCTCTAAACCTCTAATCTGTGAAATTTTTACCCAAAACGCCGTAAAGACCGCCGTATTTCGTTTCTCTCCTCCCTAACAATTAATGTCTCTGAAATGAAGGACAATGAAGTCTTTGTCTATTGAGCATTTAGGGCGAAGGCCTTCGATTGACTTGAGCGACCAGAAGCTGTTTGACACAAAAAGAGAAACTGCAAATAATGTGTAAATGCCAGTCTGGGGAATAATCGACGACTACACTGGTTTTCACCGGGCAAGCTATTCTCCGGTGGTGATTGCGTAAATAAATAAATAAATATAATAAAATGGAGAGTTCCAAAAAATTATTTAAAAAGAACAAATTTAGTTCAAGAAAATTAATAACGGAGTTTTAATGATTTATTGCCTTATCGTGAGAGGAAAGATATTAAATCACGATTCAACCCCGGAGTCCATGTCTCAAAAAGAAAAAAAAACTTTCTCCCGTCACGAAATACGATATTCAACAAAACCTGAATACTACACTGCAATCTATTAGGAGATATCGGTAGGCGTCGAGGTGGGGTTTCGAACGTATTTTCATTGCTTTTAGTCAATCTGTAATCACAAGAAGGTTGTCTCTGTAAAAGTTCGAACCGAAACTCTCACAAAACCTTTCTGAAGCTGGTGAAACCTTCCAGGTGACCCTTTCTATTTATAAAGGCCCTTGAAATATGGCCTCCTGGTTTTTCTGCTCTTATCGTGATGAACCGGATTTTTATTTTCGGTCGAATTTACCGGACTGTGATCGGAACATGTTTTAAGGCTTTCTCAGAACATTAACTCGTATGGACGTGAACTTTCCTCCTCATGTTTGTACAAAAAATAAAAGAATAAATTGTTCAGAGAGAATATGTACGTGCATGCGCTTTCTTTTTTCTGTTATTTTCGTTCAAAACGTTTCTTCTCCTTGTTTGGATGTTTTGTTTCTTTTCTGCAATTTTTATATCTTGCTGTTAAAATTGGAATGAAACAAAGTTGTTTAATGCCTTTTAGAGTAAAATCTTGTCTCAGTTTAGCCGTTTGTTTTAGAAGTATTTTTTAAATTTCACAATTTTTAATTAGTGCTAATTTTTATAAGTAAACAGAAAAGCTAGTAATATTGTTTAAATTTTTAGACCGTTTACCGGCCGTAAACCGGCCGTTTTGTATCTTTTAAGATATGCACAAAAAAATTTTTTGGGTTTATGATTAACTGCGCCAACCCGGTTTACAAACACTTAGTCCTCACAACAGTAAAAAAAAACACTAAGGAACACTGTTTCAGTATGTGAAATACTAAAAAAAAAGAAGTTAATGAATAAAGCTTTCAAAGGTCTGTGAATACTAATGATTTTAACAGTGTTTCTTTTGATTTCACCTTTCAAGTTAGAATTATAAAATGTGTCTGTAGACTAAGTAAAAGCTCTTGTAATTGTTTTTTAAAATTTTTGTTTCAAAATATCACTCCTTAGAAACCATTTTGAAAATGAGAAGAGTAGAAAAGTTAGTTGGGGTGGAAATGAAAGACTTGTGTCTAAGGCTAATGCTGTCTAAAGAAAAAGGAAAATGTTATGAAAATGTCGAGAATATGACCACTAGGGTGTCCCAAAAAAGTAAAAAATTTTTATTTAAAGACGCATACCCTCTTAATTTTTTACAATGAAGTTAAAACAATCGCAGGTGAAATTTCAAGTACTTAGGACGACAGGAACCCGTGCCGACTTTCACCGAAACATATTACTACTTAAGGCCTTAAGCGAACGTAAGCTTACATGTTGTTCTGGTTGTTATATTGTTAGTAGACGTTCTTCTTTTGATTTTCGAGTATCTATATTCGACAGTATTTTAACACCCCAGCGAACACCCACTACATTTGGTACTTGGGCTTGAAAATGAGCTTTTATGGCAACAGAGCGTTCTCTCGGTTTTCCCTACGAATTCTTTCAATTTAAGACTTGCTTATTGAAAATTCGTCAGTATTATGTTCAAGTGCATCAATAATTGCTTCGAGGATAAAAACTGAATCCCTGTCTAGTACCGCTACTAATTTTGGAGTCATGAAATCCTTCCCAGTGTGGGTTGTATTAGTTCTAGGCAGTGTATCCCCAGCCACTATATGAAAATCCTCTTGTAAATCTACGTTTCGTTTGAATCAGAAGACGAATCGCTTTGTGACGGTTTGGAAGACGGTGTCATAGGAGTTGATGCAAAAAAAAATATTTAGCTCTTTGTTTTTCTTCCTCGATAGCTTTGACGCGCACTCTTTACTCTTTATCAGTCAACTTTTTGTCCACTCCAGCTAAATGACCAGGTCGACCAGGCTCTCTCTGACGCTGCAAGATGATTTTATCTTCATATACTTTTAATAATTGAAGCGTATAGGTACGTGCAATACCAAACAAATTACAATATTTAAATTGTTGACAAACTCTTGTCGACGCTGCTCAAATTCGTGTTGTGTTTTTTGAGCATCTTTTTATATGTTCCCCCAAACTTGGTACACTTTTTCGACTTTTTCCCACACAACTAGGTAAAAAATCGATCGCCATGTGCGCCTTTTCCCAATAGATAATGCATTCATGAATAGCAAAGTTTGGGTCTTCATTGACTGTTAAATACACTTCATGAGTACTGTAAAGCAGAGTACTGCCAAAACTTGCCATTTAGAGGGTAGTTTCTAGCTCATTATTTGATGTTGGCGTCTCCGATTAAAATATACTGTGTAGAACTGCTTAACTACACTGACATGCTGACTATTCAAAAACAATGCGTCTACTAACAATATAACAACCAGAACAACATGTAAGCTTACGTTCGGTTAAGCGCTTAAGTAGTAATATGTTTCGGTGAAAGTCGGCAGGGGTTCCTGTCGTCCTAAGTACTTGAAATTTCACCTACGATTGTTTTAACATCATTGTAAAAAATTAAGAGGGTATGCGTCTTTAAATAAAAATTTTTGATTTTTTTGGGACACCCTAAATGACCACCAGTCCAGGGTGAGAAAAACACTTGGTATCACGTGTGTCGTGCTGGACCCAAGATTGGATGTCAGCAGGTATAATTTTATTAATTAACTCTCAACTCAAAAGTGTGTGGCTGTATTAGAGGACATTTAAAACTGCTGCAGCTGGAGCCAGGGAAAAAATGAGGTACAAAACAAGGAGATTGGCTGCCCTTCAACTCCGAAGACTTTCTCTTTGAACGTGCCAATCAATCACGTTACCCTCTATTATTTCGCTTTTTTATTTTCTTTTTTTTTATATTCCATAAATGTAACTATTATGTCATTTCATTTTAACTAATGATCTTGTCCTGAAATGATTCATTTCATTAGAAAATAAAAGGCCAAGCCTGTTAGTCTGTTGAAAATGTGGCAGTTTACAATGTTTGTCAATTTGCTCACGAAATGAATTTAAAAAACATGATCATTTGTAGAAGGAAACTAAGGTCAATAAAGGGTTGGGGCAGGATCAGCAGGATCTGGTAGTTAATGCAACGACCAGGAGCTCTGACTACATTTAAGTTTGGTGTCATAATAGGAAGATTACAGGGCAAAGTCGGTATGAGTGGTACTTGCATAATTATCTAGAGACAGTGACAACGAGACCAAAACTTTGAACCGATGTTTGTACCTGGGGATGTGGGTGGCCAAGAAAAGACTTTTGGGCGGACTCTGAGGACCATACTCATTCTGTGGACAATTATCAACGGTGTTCACATATTGTAAATTATCAGCAGTGGGTGCTCAGGCAGAATTTGTACTCGAGTTCAGTAGTAGTTGACCACTTGAGTTCAGCGAATAACGAGTCGGTAAGTCGTAGAGCAATTACGTATCATACCATCCTGAAAAGGTAGTAACTCATAGTGAGCTAAACAAATTGTGAAAATAGGAAATAAAAGAAATTTTTCAACATTACCAATAGAGGCATCAGTTTTCCCAGTAATAGTGAAGGGTCTAGATAAGTAAGAAGTGGTTCGTTAATGGACCCAAATCTATTATTTCATCTTCATCGATAAAATTTTTTATTTATTTTAATTAAGTTCCTTTCAAGTAAAAGATTTAGACGTGATTTGGGCGTGCCGAAATTAAAAAAAAAGGAAATAAAAAACGCCCTGAAACTCTTGTGCTCTTCTTCCCAGACGTGGGTCTATAACGTGGAAGTGACAAATGCAAGCTGTTTCTTTGACCACGAGATCAATATCGATTCCCGTTGACAAAATATGGGCGAACTGTGAGACCGAGAAATGTGGCAATCCCACGTCGATACACGTTTTTCGACTTCAGGGTGTTTCCCCCCAAAAGTCCTTCCACGAAGCGTTCTCTGTGATAAATTTTTGATTTGTCACGCACATGCCATAAACGTTTGTGGTTTCTGTGTTGAACTTTTCCCTGTAGACTTTGCCTCCCGTCTTTTGATTGTCCTTTCAAGACAGCGTTGGAAGCGAAATGAAAGAGATCGAAGAATATTGGACACTGTCTGTAGTGTTTATGTTTCTCTTGTTTTTATTTACATTTGTTACCCTGAATTTTTTGTCAGTGTTATAAACCTTTAGTGGAGGTTTTTAAGACTATTAAAATCGTTAAATAAATGACATTGCCGAGAAGCCCTGTAGTTCTCAATTCGTTATCACGTTGAGCTCAAAGAATTTGAAGTGTTATATTTTTTATCCGATTTATTAATATATTACTTTAAAAAAACTAAGAATATATAAAATGCGCAGAAAGTTTTGCAATAAGATATAAGGTGACAAAGAAACCAAAAGTCTCGAAAAAGGAAATGAAATTCAGTGAGAGATAGTGTATGGGTGACCATATCAGGAGAGTTGAGAGTGTTACATTATTAATATAATATTGATTCTTGAAAGATCACAAAAGAACAAAGAAAAAGAAAGGAGGAAGGAGTAAATTAGGCGAGGTGACGAATTTCGTCAAAGTAGAAACCAAACGAATGAGGGAAGAAATTTGAATTTAAAAAATATTTCTTGAATACAGTTTTCTTTTTCAGTGGCAAGCAAAACTTTTTTGATTGCATTACTTCCGCGATAAACATAAAAAATGAATAAATAAGTATAAATTGTATAATAAAGGTTTTTGACACGTTCAGCTCATTTATTTTATAATCAAAGATGAGTTTTTATTTTTCGCATAAAGATAATTTATTTAGCCTCATCTGGTCAAAACCAATTTCCCGTCCAATTTCTTTTTATTATCTCCTTTTTTTCTCTCTCCTTTAGCAACTTTTCGCCATATTGTTTCCATATCGTCGGATTTTTTCTTCTTTTTAACATCATATCCAGGAATAAACCGGAAAGGAATTTCCTTCATCTCTCCTTCTCATAAAACTAAGAATTTTTATTTTATTTGATTGTCTTCTTTTCCTTCTCGAACGTTTTCTGTTCACCACCTTGATAACTATCTTTAAGGCTTTTACTCCTCGCATTTTATTGTAGTTTCCCAAATGATTTTTCCTCTTTTCCTTGCCTTTTGCACCTTTTTCTTCGTGATTATGACTTCATTTTTGGATTTACAAATTCTTTTCCCAGCCTATATAGCCTTTATTTTTGGAAAGATGTCGGTAAGCGATTTTAGCTGACATTTTGATGGACGTTCCAGCGTATACAACTATAGTTTGCCCGTCGTTGCTTTAGATTTGCAGAGTTTTCAACTAATGGTTGTAGTAGGACCTATTGCACTGACTTCAGTGACTTCCTTCTTTGGAGCCTTGAGTGTAATTAGGAATGAATTTGTACATTGAGTTTATTACCAGAGTGAGTTACATGGAGTTTACTACCAGGCAGTGAGAGCGATTATTTCGTCCAACAGTAAAGCCGTAACTAATGGCGGACAGTTTTTATAAATCTCGTTTAATTAACTGCCTTCTGTCTCCAGATTCGAGACGGCAAAAAGTTGGTCTAACGGTATGTGGTTTTCTCTAAGAAACAGACCGAGGTCTTAACCCCATATCGAATAAAAAAACAGATGGTTAAGGGGAAAGAAAATTATAATAATAAAAATCGGGATGACTTTTGGAATAGATTTGTGTAGGCCCACTTCCGAAACCAACATCTAAAAACCGAGAAGAGAAAAATAAAAAAAAATTGTCAAAATAACGGATAGAAAAAGAGTAGGGGAAATGAAGAGTCTAGGAAAAGCGCGTAATTGAGTGTAGAAATTTGTCTCTTTAGATGTCTTTAGTCATCTGGTTCATCATGGAGGAATACTGCTGAAGGACTGATATGGACAGCCCGTCGAGACGAGTATTTGAAGGAGAATCTACCGATATTCCATTTTACGGAGAGAACCGAGAGTTAACTTGAAAAAGATGACCCATCACAAAACATCACTTTAACATTGTGGCGTTCGCCATATTCCTAATTCCGGAATGGGTACAGTGAAATGAAGCAGCCGACAACTGAAGCTAAATTCATTCAGTCCCGTAGCTTCACGCTGTCAGGATCCTTGCATTTTCCTTTTCAATACTAAATTATAATTATAATGACATTTTATGTATCAATATACAAATACGTTCGGAATTAGTGTTGTCCATCATTCGTTCATCTACAACGACACAACCTTGTTCCGACAACATTAAAACGCATTCAGCACAAAAACCTTTCTTGTCTACACCTCGTGCCAAGTCTTGGCTAAAAAGGTAAACGTACAGGTACAGGTCAAAGGTCAAATTTTTGGAAATTACTCTCTGATAGGAATATGAAAAAGGCAACTGGAGTAAGTGCGCACCTCTTTTTTTTTGCTAGAGATCGACTCAGGTTCGATTGGTACTCAAGATAATTATCATTCAGGTAAACGATTGATTCATTTGTTACTGTTCGGCAGTTTTTAAAAACTTTTTGGTCGCAGTTTTGAAAGCTGAGAATTTACAAGGTGTGTAGAGTTGCCTTATTTGGTCAAATGAGATTCAGCCTGGACTCGAACAAGATGACAGTGGTTGAGACTTTATACATGGAGGTGCTTGTCTGTATCCATTAAAGCTTTTTCCTACTTTTTGTCCTTGAGTTGGAAAGTTCTGAGTGATTAAATCATATTTTTCTTTATTCTCTCATTGCATTAGTTTGTATCTTCCCACTGTTCTTCCTTAAAGTACCTCCATAGGCAGTCGTAGAAGGAGGTTCTTCAGAATCAACTTTTAATCTTTTGCCAAAGCATATTCAAGTGTTCTAGAAATTCGATTTGTTGGTAAAACAAAAAGAAGCTATCCGCACGTTCAATTATAAGAGTCTCTCTTTCATATTTGAGTCATAAGGATATTTCACCTCTTTCTTCCCTTCCTGCTCTTCCCCATAAGAAATTTCAATTCAATTTTTGGCACTCTTTTGCACTTCCTAATACCGTAAAAGAAGCTTGACACATTTTCTTGTGATATTGTATTTCCCTTCCATGAGGCAAAATACCAAAAACGTTGGGTCTTTGTCCTGGGAAATCGATCCCATGAAAAAAATTTCCTGCGAACTACTCTAAAAGCAAAAATAAATAAATAAATAAATAATTGAATAAACGAATCCATCTTTTGAGGGCAAGACTCAAGCTCTAAACATTCCATTCTGTCCGCGTTCCACGAAGAGCTTCATCACGACTCACTCAAATTTTTTTCCCCTCTCTCTTCATACGCGATTAGCCATTTATATTTCACATGACTACCTTTCCATGTCATTCTAAAGGCTCGAAAATGATAAAAGGCATTGTTGTGTCAAAAAAGACTGACGTCTCGTAACCTTTTTTACCTCCGGCAACATCTATCACATGTTAACCATTACTCCATTAATTCAGCGTATCCTTATCCTTATTTCCTTATTATTAGTAATTACTTCATTAAAGAAAAGACGGATCGAGAGAGAGAGGGAGAGGGAGGGAGGGGGTCGTGTCGGGTAGCTCTGATATTTTTGAATAACAGATCTGGACACATTTGACGAGCGTCGGAAATTTCTTTTTGGCTGTTGTAGATTAGGGTGAGAACAGTTCGAGTATCTGCGGAAGAAATGACCTGAGATCTGCTTTATAATCAAATAACGCCCAAAATATTTATTTATTTTTTCACTTTCGAATTAATTAATCTGTAGGTCCAAAAATGCCTAGAAACTATTGGTGTAATTTTTTCAAAGCTTTTTTCTTATAAAGCAAAGGTTAAACTTTTGTAGCCGTTACGTATTTTTTCACGATTAACAGATATGGGTGAAGATAGCGGGTTTTCGTCAGAAATCCGCTGGCCTTTCTTAAAAGCAGGAGGTCAACAAATGTCTTTGAGTTTGAGATGTAAGTGGAAAAGAACTTGGACCACCACCACTCTTCCAGCTTCATAAATTTTATAATAGAAATTCCTTCAAAACCGATCCGTTTAACGACATTCCTTTGAATGTCGTGAAAGTAACATTACAAGGTCAGAATGGCCAAATTCCCCGACTCATTACAATACCACCCACTTCTTCATAAAAAGTTTTTTTTCCACAAATCCTTAGTTTGCAAATTTTAAATAGAATAAATGAAAACACCTCAAAGCTTAATCTGGTGCCTGTTAGTCGGAAACATAAAAAAAATAAATTTTCTCAAACATCTCACGGCACGTTGCCCCATCATTACACCTCCTTAACTTATTATAGGTCAGCGTCCTATTTAAAAGACACTGAGAATATGTATATATATGTTATCAAAAAGTTGAAATTATGAAAATTTTAAATTCACCAAAAACATTTTTTTTAATCGACGGGAAGCTTTGAGCTTATTTTTCAAAATGAAAATTTCACATAATTGAGAAAAGTAAGAAAAGAAAGAAAAGAAAGAGGAAGGAAAGAAAAAAGGAGGAAAACGCCTTTAAGCAGAACACGATCAGAGGTGATAACAAAATAAGAGGAAGGAAAGGATTAATTGCATTAATCAAGGCCGTAATCAGGACACAGTTAAATCTTTTTTTCGAGTGTAGCGCAGGAACGCATTAATTTTGCTCAATAAATAGCTCAAAATATCCCTCAATCGAATAATTATCCGAGGCATGCGTTTGTTATATATTACATATAATTAATGAGAAACTCAAATTCGAGAGGGCCCATTTTTTTTATCTTTCACCATTCTCCATTATTATTATTGAAGCCGCTATTTTTTTTGTTAGACGGTTGTTGTTTAACCGCATAACCAGAGGACCAACTATCTGCCCACTAGTGTCCTATCGTATTTGATGAAGAAGAAAAAAGGAAAACTTCTGTAGGTATTTAAATTGATGTTTTTTTTCCTTGAAGGTCAACAACTGTTTGGTTTCGTTGCAAATATTTTTATCTAGCATCTTTCCTTTTTTTTTTTTTATCTGTTCGTTGTTGTGTGTCTTTTGTTTACTGATTTCCTTCCCTTTATTCCTTTGTTCAGTGGTCAAATTATTTTAATTTGAAGAGACTAACTGAAAACTTGTTCTTGCTTGTCCAGTCATTCTATATAATTTCTGCTTTACTGGTATTTCCCAACTGTGCCCCGTTCTGTTTTGGTATTTTAGTGAATCTGTAAGAAAAAAACAGGTATGAATTTCTATTTTGATTGAGAGAACATCAAACAAACGGTAATTTCATTGTTAAATCTTTATGGGAAACAAGCTAACAAGGCTAGCACAGTTTTCCACCTGAAACTATTCTAAACCTTTTTTCTGAAGTCTTCCTCCATAAATTTGACTTTAACCAAACATAACTATACAACACATATCAATATATTCAAAGGACCCTCAAACCTATTTTTCAACTGGAAAGTTAAATCTTTCGTAAAATTTGGAGACTACAAAGAGAATTGTGCAATCAGACCTGTTAAAAATTCCATTCAAAACTTCTAAATATCAACAATAAGGGGTGATTAATTTGAAGTTACTGGAAAAAACTCTTACAAGTTTTTTGGTAATTACTACCCACTTAAGAATAAAAATAAACAACATCTCAACTGCATACGACATTAACTCCACCAAATACAGAGAATAAACCTTCAAGTTCAGACGTTCCGCCACCTTAAAACTGCAACCATTATCAACGGACTACATAGCCTTTCTTCTTTTAATAATACTCTTACTAATGCTGCCATTGGGGCTCTGGAAGACCCGGCGGTGAAGGCAATACTTTTCAGAGATCTCTCTCTGATCTGACTCTTTCGTCTTTCGGTTCTTCATTTTTAAGAAAGATGAGAGGTAGAGATGCTTGTCATTCTATTCTCTTCTTCTTTGGCTGTTCTTGTCGAGCATCTTCGTCGTTTGCCTTTGTTTGTAGGACTCATCGACAGAAGTTTTGGAAGGCCTGCCACTTTTTGCCTAGTCCAGTAGGCCCTGTATGATGTTATCAATGTCGAGAAGAGGAAATGTTTGCTAAAGTCCTAGCTGTATAGCCTTGAGTTGGTGAAAACTTTGGACTAATTTTAAATGCGTTGTGTGACCGTTGTACAAACCGCCCTCGAAAATTTAAAATCAATGTAACTTTGTTTACTGGGTTCAAAAGTACCCAGAAATAACCCCAAGATTATAATTGTAAAAATTTAACAGTTCACGGTAGTTAAAAAGTGGAATGAATTAAATTAATTTGATTTCTGGATGTACATAAATTGATTATCAATAAAGTTACCTGACAAAAGACAAACCCGCCTTTTTATACTTATTATCGAGAAAAAAAGCAAACGTAAAAAACAAAAACAAGGTTTGCGGTTGTGGAATTTAAGATTTTTATTTACAAACCCTATGTTATGTGTTGTCTTTTATGTATTGTCCCCCCTAATACCCTACGGGTAAGATAGGGGTAAACTTTATCATTAAACTATTAAAAAAACTATTATTTACAAAAAAAAAAACTACACAAAAGTTTGACGGTTTCCTGTATTTTCATTTTGACCTTAAACTTCACTGAAAAACTTGCATCTGAAAGGTGCTCAGTGATTTCCATCAGCGAAAATGTTAGCAGTTGTCCTGTGCCCGACGACATTTTGATACTAATTGTAGCTTTGTTGTCAATCTGATGCCGTTGAGACGGAAGTTGGAAAAATTTGAAAACATGAGTAAGAGAATTTCCGGCCGAGCCTAATTCTCGCCCGTTTTTCAGCTTCTTTTAATTGGTTAAAACAGTCGTAGACGTCAACAGTTTGTTCTCTGTATTGTTCCTCTTCCGATTTTGATATTGAATAATTTTATTATTTAGACCAACAGTATTTTTGAGGGCAAATTTCTTTACTGCAAATTTTGGTAAATCTTTACGGGGTCGTGTTTCTTCCGTAATTTGGTTAATTTCTCCAAACTACAATAGATCCCATTGAACTAATTTTTTCTTTTGAATCTTATTACATCCAAACATTTTTACTCTCTTTTTTCGTCAATTCAATGGTTCGCTCTCCGCACAATATTTGTGTCCAATCAATCAATCAAGAGTGGCTTAAGAGTTCGTTGAGGACCCTCTTTATGTTCACAATAGTTTTGTCACCGGATTTGGCTCTACTTCTGCTTCTTCTACTGTTGAGTTATGTTTGATTATCTAGAAATCTTTCCTTAGATTACCCAGATATCTTGTTTTCAGTGCTACTCTTGGTCTCTTGCCCAGAGGGTTGTTAAACGTTTCTAGTTGTGCGAAGCTGTTCTTGTTCCGCGAAACATGGTCATTTTTCTCCTCAGCTCTCCTGATTCTTGGTTCAATATTTATGAAATGAGCTCAATAATTATGAGATTTAAGAAAAATTTCTTTTTTAGTTATATACAGTTTAATGTTTCTTTTCGCTATAGAAGAAAATCGAAAAATTGTTCATTTCAATATAAATCACATTAAAAAAAATTTAATTTCGATCATAAGAAGGGTAAGAATACGTTCATTCACGAGAACGAGTTTTCACAAAAATGAAATAAGTTATAAGAAATCAATATTGGCAAAACTGCCCTACAACTTCAATTTTTCACACATCCTTGGGCATTATCTATGAAACAAAACCTACACACTAGTGAAATCGGAAGAAATCTCTTATAAGACATACGTTAAGTCAAAGGGTTCGATCGGTGGAGAAATTATGTACTACTGTCTGCTTTCTATGAGAGACAATATTTTAGGTTCCATACTTCTGTTGTCATGTTAGGATCACGTTTGAATTTTCCGGAGGAAACAAGCCGACCCTGTTTCTCCCCCAATACAAAAAGTCATTATGCAATCGCGTAGGCTAGCCACTACAACTATAGAACCTCCGGTTTTCATTTTTTTTAAAGAAACAATGATGCGATCGTGACAACACGAATCCACGACTATTTTGTCTCCTGTTAACACCTGGAAGCCATTTCCTCATCATCTTTTGAATATTAATTTTCCTCTAACACAAGACTCATTTCCATCATTATAAGAAAAGTGATTTCCACTAACTGAATGTTTTTTGTTTTGTTCCAGATTTAGGATAGACAATACAGATCACATAATAGATGTAAACAAAGGGAATATACCATTCGAATACGATCAAGTAAACATAATTTGTCCTGTATACACTAATGGGACACACGAAGAGGACACAGAGAAATATATTATATACAATGTAAGTAACCTTTTTTTTTGTTTTTGGTTCACTACTTGAGGCTAGCGTTGAGGAGTCAATATGACCTGTTTTGTCGCTTAAGATAATCCGTAAACTCATTTTCGGTATAATCATATTTATCAAAATTTCCGGACTTTTAAACAAAACCAGTTAAATGACATTACCCGTAAAATAGTATTCATCCTTCCATATTTGTTTAATCTACTGGCTTATTGCTTGAAATAATGCTCAACGTTGAGCATATAATAAATCTCGTAGATGCCTTTTAGAGAATATTTTTCTAGTATGGTTATCTCGTACCTCACAAAATTTATCGTTGAGTCTTAGCCATTCTTCTAGTCTGATGAGGGACTTGCTCATTCTAATCAGTCAGAAATGTTATTAACGCTTGTGAAGGTTTGAATAATATATATTTTATATAGAATTTATTTGTAAAGCCCGAACGTTAACCGATTTGGGTCCTCTTGACCCCTCTGAATCCAATTAGTTTTAACTTCACGGGTTCTCATAATATTATGGTGTCCCAAAGGTTTTTTTCTCACCGCGCTAAGAATGACCTAATCGAGCTCTTTTTGTGGAAACATGGACACTCATTTGTCAGCCGCTTATCTCATGGGTTTTAGTCGTTCCAAAACTCTTCTACTGTGTTTTATTTGGTTTTTTTTTTTAAACTTTCATCATTTTGTTTAAGATGGGTAGTGAATTTCAGAAAAGGGAATAGTGTACAGAATACTGATTTGTACCGTGTACAATAACAACAGTGCATATTTTTCTGAACAAAGATAAAAGAAGAAATAATATGTTAAACATTAAATATTGTGTACCCATTTCATATTAGAAATAGGAAACAAACTTAAGTGACATCCTAGTACACTCACAGAGTAGGAAAGTCCTAAAGTAATCAGGAACATTAACACACGGCAGGTACTTTTTCATGACTCTAATGTGAGAATTGGCGAGTCAGCTTAGTGAAAAACTGAAATTCACAGCCAATATTTAGTTTTTCAACAACTTCTTGAATGATTTCTCTGGTAAAGAGGCCACTGTTTGATTTAGGCTTGTCACAAAGTGATGTTTTACTACAATTTTTTCTACAGGCTCTTACTTGGAGATAAATTGACTACTGTAGACGACAGAAAAAGGCAGGAAGGAAGAAAGAGAGGGAGGAGAGGGTGCGAAAGAAAGGACCCAAGGAGAAACGTCAATATTGACTAATCGATTTTAGATTAAAAAAGACTTTTTTGGAAACAAACATGCCCTTAACCCACACCCACCCTGCCCCATCGTTTTCGGTTCTCTAGAATTGACCTTTTTAAACGAATTATTTTCACATTCTGATGGAGTCCTTGTAGTCTTTACATCGTAAACAACACCGGCAACTTTAAAAACTAAATGTTAAACCGGAATTTAGTTGTGAATCAATCCTTGTTCACCCTCGTATCTTCCCCAGAGCAGAGAATTTTCCTTTTTTTAAATTCAGTGGCAGGTCACCCGTGAAAACCTTCGCATCTCGTTGGCGTGCTTTCACGTCTCGGATGCTTAGCCATCATCGCGCGGAGTTTGGGTTTTCGCTGAATGGTTTTCCTCTCTCTCTCACTCTTTCCTTTCACTCCCCCTCCGGCCCAAAAAACCAGGCGTTGTCATGGAGAGCCCACAATTTGTATGTTCGTTCTCTTTCAAACATGTTTGTAAAAGCCCCTTTTGCAGTAATTCGTCTTTTAATGAACCCTTGATCAATACTTAATCAATTAAATTATGGAATAAACCAAATTATGATAAAATTGTGTTAATAGTCGATTTATTATTTTCATAATTGTTTTAAAATTAATGGCCTCTAATGTAAAGCAATAGATAAAAGTAATTAATTAAAATATAATTACCTATACATAATTTAAATTATATTTAAAAACTTTTTATATTTCATATTCATCAGTTATAATCCGCTCATTGGTTTCTTCTTATTTTTCTGATTTTCAGCTTTTGGTTAGTTCTCAGTTTGATCTGCAAAGCTCTACAGCATCTGTGCCAAAAGTTTACAAATTTATTTTTATATGGTCAGGCAATATTCAGACCTATAGATTTTCCTTCAGGGTTGAAAAATGTGCCCGCAAGTAGAAGGACAATATTTTGAAAGGTTCTGAAAATACTGTAAACTATAATAATATGACAGTAAACTAATAACCCAGTATAATGTTTTTAGTCGTAAGTTTGACTGCCGCGGAAGCTTAACTTCAATAATATGAAAGTTCTCCTTAATTTACTATTTTAATATTGTAAAACTTAAATATACATCTTTAGTGTCACAGATAGTGTGAAATCGTTAGTACCTCCCTGGTTGACAAAAGACAGAGGCCTGGCCGAACTAATCGTCTTGTTACTCAAGAAGCAGAAGGCTTTTTGGTCAGTTGTTTAGTTTATGATTTCATTCCCGGCGGCTATCCGCACATTTATCATTTACATAAATAAAGGTACTTTGTAGTACAGTAGTAACTTTTCAGATTCTTTTTGTAAGATCCCACACAAATTTATAAAATTATAATATTGATCAAAACAGCCGAGAGTGATTAAGCCCTCGTTTTTTTTTTAATACAAATAACATTTTACCAGGAGAGGTTGTGCATTATTTTTTTAACTAATTTTTTTTTTACAAAAATATATCAAACAGAATGAACAACCATACACCGTACACCACTCTACCACGCATCACATGAAGCACTAAGCTTTTTCCTGCTTGTTAAAAAATTTTCACAAATACGCGGCAACTACTGGCAAAACTTCCTTCTATACAAGAATTTCCCAGGCAAATTGACCATCAACATTCGTACAGCTCCTCCTCTCTTTCCCCATACAGGCAGCACGTGATTGGGATTCGGGGCATTTGGGAAATTTGCAAACGTATTCATCCCCTACCTTGCAGTTATAAAGGTATGTTCCCAATCTAAATGTTGCAACGGCCCTTCTGTCCTCTTTTACCAGAATATAGATGTGGAATGCACCCTTCTTCTCTTGAGGCAGACTTGTGCATTATTTTTGAATAGCATTTCTCAAAATCCTTATTTTTCCTTAAATCTTTTCCCAATATTAGCCACAGAACCGTAAACAAATAACGTCACAATAAAGTCTCGTTTTTCTCGAAGTGGTAATAACGACACAGAGCATCCTCACCAAAGTCTATACATTTTCTGATGGAAGATTCCTTTCTAGGAAACACAAAAAAGAAAGCAGTATCAAATTTCTTTTTTTTTTCAATTCGACATGTTCTTTTGTTCTTTTTTGACAACGCAATACAATTACTCCATCAATATTAGATCATGGTCAATGCCGCTCAACTTTCATGATCCTTTTGAACTTGGTATTATAATTATAGTAGAAAACCGTTAACTGCTATAAATCATTTTCATCTTTAGAAAACGTCACTAAAACTTCTTCGAAGATAAAAAATTTTTTTTCTGGTTAAAAATTTCAGTTATTCACCGTTTTAAGGGCCCTTCATGAAAAGCGTCATAACGCCTGGAGGCGATGTTAAATTTTTCAATTTGTAAAGATTGTTTTCATAAAAGCTGGGAAAAGACTATTGCGCTTAAAAGCTGGTGTTTTTCCAATTTATTTTAAAAAATGGAGGGATTAAAGGGGGATTAGGTTACACCCACTGACCAAAAGCCTTAATCCTCCCATTGATGCTGGAGGAATTTAACAAAACAAGGCTGATCGATGTAATGACCATTTTTTTACTTTTTAATAAAAATTGAAATTCAAACCTCTGAGAAATTGACTGAATGTAATTCACGAACGACGTTGGCTGCTTAAAATCTTGTAGCCATTGCCGTTTAGCTGACAAGCCAACGATTCATCAGTCACCGTGAGAACTGTTTTAAATACCTCTTTTAGTGCCGTTGGTTGAATGATCCGGATCACAGAATAGTGCTGCAAGAGTTTCAGGTTAACCCATTAACGCCCCTAACTAACTATCTAACTTTATCTAACTTTAGGATTTTTTAAAAGCTCCTCAGGTTCTTTTTTTGGTGGAATTTTTTTAAAAACATTAAGATCCATCTTTTCTTTATAAGTAGGAACAATTTTTTCATTTTTTTCATAATCAGGAGTGGCAGAATAGTTCCTGATAGAGCAGCAAGATTTTCACTAAAATGCATCGGTTCAGAAAAAATTTTTTTTCTCACATCCTGTTGGAGTTACCGCTACGGAAAAAAATTAGCAGACACTCAAGATGTTGTAAAACAAAGCCGTAAAACAATTATCATTGAAATTTCAACCGAAACAAAATGAGCCACAACCAAATTTTGGTGTCCTCATTTGAGGACACGGGGATTTAATGTATGCAATTCATACGCAATAGGGAAAACAGTACGTTTGTCAAAATTTTCATAAAAATCGGGTACATTTGATTGTACATGTTGTCTCTACAAGAGCTTGAGACAAACTCCTCGATGGCCTTTTGGGCCATCAGCCATTTGCCTACCCATTGTCCGTTTATTAGGTCTGTGCTGACCACGCACGGCTGGGGTCAGCACCTTCATAGGCTACGCGAACCTGTTTGATCAGTGGCGGATCCACGCCACTACAGTGGTGTAAACCAGCATGGCTGTCTGGTGAGTAGATACGTAGTAGTCATTCAGGAGGAAAAATGGTACCGAGCTCTTTTTTAAGAGTTGTCCAAATGACAGTGGTAAATAGTTGGCAATGGCACTAATACTGATAGACTCACGAGCCTAATTCAATGTGTTTGATAGAATACCCTAGGTGATTGGCTACTGACTATTTGAATTCTGGCAGCTACCCTTTCGCCCAAAACAAAATGATTTTTTTAAATGACAGATCTCAAAAGGTTTTCAAAAAATTTCTACGACTTCTATACCTGGGCGTTAATGGGTTAAGAGATTGTTATTTTGTAACATTTTTGTTTTCCGCAGCAGGGTTATTACCCCTATGCACAACCTTCTGGGGAACTTAGTTCCCTAAATAGTTACACTCAGGACCTCTCATCCTCCACACCGCCGCTGATTGTCCGTGACTGCTTATTTGTCAGCACGACACCGCTTATTTCACAGCTCTTCTTCGTATCTATAGACCTTCCCACTATCCGCAGCCCGTGGATGTGCCCCGTGGCGTTCAGCTATGCCTCCTGAGTATGCAGGTTGCTCATGCCCGGGACAAATTAAGTTTGATAAAAGTGATAAATTATTCCATATTTATCACATTTATTGGTTTGTTTATGAAATCTCCAATTCCTAGTGAAAAATTTATTAAAAGTTTGTTCAGATGCTTGAATTCTGACACTTTTGTAATAAAGGCCTAGTTTTTCAAGCATTTGTGCTCACCAGTAACAGTCTACAAACCTCTGAATTGGAAACGGCGAATGCATAGATGAAGAAATGGCAGAAACCGAGCATGCAAGCAAACATTTATTAAATTCTCTATTACGGGTCTGAGAGTCTTAAACTAGTCGATAAATGTGATAAATATTCGGTAACTGGTCACTTTTACCAAATTTAATGGTGATTAGAGGTTATTATATCTTCGGAAATCATTTTACGTTCTATCACTATCTACCTATTACCGTATCATACATGATTGAATTTACAATAATTTAAATTTTCTTTAAAATTGTAAATGTCATTGTAGTAGTCACAAATATTTATTCTTTGGTAAAAATATAATATTTATAAATATATATTATTTTGTTAGTTGGTACATAGAGAAATCACATTCAAAATTTGTTTGATCTGTGTTATGGTTATACAAAAGCAGTTTTAGTGAACGAGAAAGTGAAGTCCAGTTGATTTGCTCTTGACCAGTATAAAACGTTTTATTGATTCATCTGACACAGATGCTAAATTTTCATTAAGGTAGGAGTCAGAGAGGAAATATCTAAAAGACATTCATCTAAAATGAGTGGAAAGAAAAAAAACCATTAAAACGAATTTTTATTGTTTACTAGGGTGCGAACAGACGACACGAAGCTTTTAGATTTACGATTTCATCTCTCCTAAAATCTTCACTAAAAAAACCTTTTCCTTTATAACTCGGGCAAAAAATTCTTTAGCCGCCTCTTGTCTGTCTACGATGAACCCGATCGCACTGAACCATACTCTAAACGAAATGTAAACAGTTTTAAATTAGTTTTATTTGTCGCTTTAAAAAATATATATTTATATACATTTGGGGAGCTCGAGGAAGACTCAGGAAATTTTGACTTATGTATAGAGCGGCATGTGCTCGTTTCACACTTGTGGTTCAATCAACAGTCTCGTTTATGTCTCATGTTAACGCTTTTTTATGTAGTTTTTTGCCAGAGGTGCCACCAGAAGTTCAATTAAATCTGAAAACTAACAAATGACTACTACTTTTCAATTGCAGGTATCAAAAGAGGAGTACGACACGTGTCGTATCACGAATCCAAATCCTAGAATTATTGCAATTTGCGACAAACCCTATAGGCTGATGTATTTTACAATCACATTCCGGTCCTTCACGCCGCAGCCTGGCGGCCTTGAATTTCAACCGGGCCAAGACTATTATTTTATATGTAAGTAGAACCTGGGTTTTAGAACCCCTTTTGTGGCCCAAACCTTACACCCTATGATTTGGCTCTAATTTTTTGCTCGTGTTTTAGCCACATCTTCAAAAGACGACATCCATCGTCGAATCGGTGGACGATGTTCGACTCACAACATGAAAGTTGTTTTCAAGGTTTGCTGCCCACCGAAGGACGTTCATAACCAAAGTAAGCTCCAAAATTGTTTTGTTTCCGTAGTTTTCCAAAAGTCCACGCCTTCCTCAAATTGTTGTTGCTGTTGTTGTTGTAGACTCCCCGGGGATGAAAAGAAGGAAAAAAAGTAAGGAAGAAGGCAAAGGCGGGGGAGGAAAAGAAAATAAGACTGATAAGAAGTAAACATGGGTGGTATTCCCTCCCCCGATAAGGATTTTCTGTTTGAAAACTTAACTATTTTGTAATGAGGGGTTTCCTTATCTGACTCTTCTGTGTGACGATAAATTAAACGTCGGGAATTATTGCCGAGGCTCGACCTCTTTTTAGGCGCGTTTTCATTGACAATGGCCATTCTGTGGGAAACATATACAGTATAGTTTGCATAACGTTTAAGACATCATAAAAGATTTGTAGATTTTGAACCCAACCTATGGGTATGTCGTTAACTGATCTCTCGTGATCGCTGTTGTTAATGGCACTATATTATGTTTAGTATATAAATACACCGCATCCTCAGTGTCAAACCTAGAAAGAGGGATACAGTCCAAGAGGAGCTGGCTGCAGCAGGAGCAACTTCGGCTACAGCAAAGAAAACAGCCCTCAACCAAGTCGCATGGTGGAACCTTGCGCCCCAGATGTGTAAAAGAACCTATTATATACTCTCAGTGTTAAGTATCTGTCATCTTCCAGTCCTTGAGGACTATTGAACGGGATGTTATGTAAATTGCTGGCTAAAATAAAAACTTAAAGCACTGAGGAACATAATACAATACTCTTCGCTTTATTGTTGTATTGAAAGAAGCTTCAAATCCGAAAACTTAACTTTAAACCATCGGGGAACCAACAGAAACCCATGCTCCATGCCTACGGCAGAGAGACGTCCGAATGCTACTTTATGCGGGCGACGTGCCAACTTGCTTTTAGAATCGTCGGTGGATCTGCAGAGGGGGTTGAGTAGACTGAGGGAATACTGCCAATCGTGGCAGCTCAAGGTAAACATAGCTAAGACGAAAATTGTGATCTTCAGGAAGGGCAGCCGACCCAACAGCTACAAGGACTTGTTTTACGGAAACACGAGGATAGAGGTTGTGAAGAGGTTCAAATACCTGGGGGATGAACTGTCAGAGCGGTGGAGTTGGAAAACTCACCAAGAAGGAGTAATCAACAAAGCCCTATGGGCTATGTACAACAGCCCACGATTACCTGTGGATTGGCTCCTCACGATCTTTGATACGATAATCTACCCAATCCTAGGCTACGGGATCGAGATTTGGGTAGCGTACATGCAAGTCAAAGAGCTCGGCAGGCGTCTACCTAGGAAGAAGAATCTTGGGAGTGGGGAAATCGACTGCTCAAGAGGGAGTGCTATATGAGATTGGCCGCATCCATCTAAGCAACAGGCTGTCAATAGGCTGGTTGAGCTATACCATGAAGGTGAAGAGGAGGTGGAGTGGCGAAACCCTACTGATATTAGCCTTAGAGGATAATCTGGGGGCAGACTCCTGGGCACTAAGAGCACAAACGAAGCTCTCTGCGTTGGACCTAAACTTTCTATGGGAATCAGAGGAATCAAGTTTTTCCCTAATAAAAAGAAGTTTGAAGTTCAGCATCATGAAGAATGAGGAGTCGAGAATCGTAGAAAAGCTTGCGACGATGAGATCACTGGCTCTGCTGAGATCTGTTGGCCCGTTGGGGGAGGCATTATACCTGGTTAGCCTGGGCGTGGTCCCTCGCTCTGGTCTAGCATGGTTTAGACTGGGGGACGGAGAGCCAGTCTGTTCGAAAGGGGGACCGGAGTACTTGCTCGCCGTGCGGGCAGGATGATGGGGCATGGCACGGGGCTGGGGGATATCGCAGAAGTCCTGAGAGAAGGCTTAGGCGACCTATTGCAGCCCTGGAGTACCTGCTACTGGGCCAAAATCGAAGATGGACGCTGTCTGATACTTCTAGGGTTGCACAAGGTAAAAGCTCGTGAGGCAAGGAGGACCCGCTCGCGGGATGCAGGGGAGGATTAGGACTCTACAGCTTTGCTCATTCTGTGTTTTTGTTTTACTCCCTCATTTTATTTTGTTTTTATTTATGTCAGTTGGACTGATTTGCTTCTGGGCACTCAGCTATATTTTGCTGTTCTTTACTGGGGTTGTGGCTTATTTTAGTCATTAAATAAATTAGTATTAGTACTAACTGTATTATTTAGTTATAAACGTTAAGATGTACTGTATAAAAGAGAATATTGTAAAATCTGAAAATGGTAACAATTAAATCAAATAAAACTTTAAACCAAACATAATTTTTGTTGTGTATGCATCGGAAACCACGTTTTATAGCGCTTGTAGCAAATGATTTACTTCTTCAATTTCAGCTTCAATAAACCGCGCCCCTAGCACCGTGGCTGTGAGCACAAGCGTGCAATCAACGACTCCAGTATCCACAACTACTCAGTGGCACACATTTAGTCCGCCTAGGCCTACATCGTATAAAGACTTTGATCTCAATCGTCACTACAAATCGTCTACTAAAAAGACAGGTGAACTACCCTTTTTCAATGGCGTTAATGAACAAAACGGGTGCACAGTTGGAGTGTGTAGCTGCAGCTAGAATTTTATTCTCATCCGCTAATTAATCATTCTCTATTTCCAGTTGATAACACAAATAATCAAAATGAAGTAGGAAAGAAAGGAAAGCTGACGAACAACCGAAGTAGTCGGACCAGCTCCAGTATCACCTTCGCCATTATTCTAATTCCGATTTTGAGGATTTCCTTACGGTGAAGAAATTAGTCATTGTCAATTGCTGCCGGGAAAATCTCAGGAAAAACAAATTTTCCACGTCAACAGTAGGCGGAGTTACAACTTTATTCAAATTTTTCCTTCGTCCAAAGCATTCTGGGACCAAAATTATAAATCGAGTCTTGTCTCGTGGCGTTTATGCATAAGATGAAACCGGAATCTCGGTGGAAGGAAGAGAAACAAAAGATGGACACTCGGGCGCTTTTGGTTTCCTTTTCCGCGAGTTTCAATAAAATGATTCATATCGCGATATAAATGCCAAAATGAACTGGGAAAGAAAATTAATTTCATTTAATTAATTTATTTTGTGTCTGTAGTTGTAATTGTTACCTTAATAATTTTTTTTTTGTGAAGGCGGCAGCCATTTTCAATTGAGAGTACCTGGTTACCTGCTCTTGCCGAAAAAGGGGGACACCTTTAGAAGGGTTTTCCGTACCAAAGATGTTGAGGATGGCTGCCGAGTGAGAAAAACGGTTTTTTATTCTTTCTGAATTTCTCTCTTGTACCCTTTTTGTAATAAATCGTTTTGCTAGCGGTTTTTAAGGTCAACAAATTGATTTCCGAGACTGAGACACTCTCTGCCAAAGGCTGAGACTCTAGTTATGTTGTATACACACATCCCACGATGATAAACATTTCCGATATTGCTGACTGATTGTCTTCCTTTGGCTTTTTTTCCGTTTTCCACTCACTCTTTACTTTATTTATTTATTTTTTCATTCATAAAATGTAATAAAATCAAAATCGCTTAAACAAACCTTGGGGCTGATATTCAACATAAAAGGCACAAATATGTGGTGTAAATTCTTTGTGTAAATCTCTTCGGCTAAGGTTCTTGCTAGGAATTAGTTCCTTTTGAGCCGAGGTGGCGGTGGTTAATTTTTTGTCTGTTTCTTCCTTCCGCATACGAAATAAAATTATTTTAAAATAAAGGAATTAATCAAAACAAAAGAAGAAAACCGAGTACACTCAAACCTGTTTTTGTGCGGTCTTTTTTGTGGGATTTTTTTATGCGTTTTCTTTTACGCAGTCCCTATTCAACGCACAAAAACAGGTTTAAGTATACAGTACAAAATAGGTTATATTTTGGGGAAGGGTGGGTGGGGGGTTGAAGGACGGATTCATCTTATTTCCAAAACGGATCTGAGTGAGGATCGCAAACGGAAAATCACGAATGGAAAAGGGTCTAGATGAGGTCGCAGAAATTATCTCTGCAATTAAGGAAAATAAACTTTTGTGGATGGGTAGGGGGTTCGGTGAGGTAAGGCGGTAGAGGGGCTAAGTGGAGAAATAGGCCTTGAAGAAGATGCGCCTCGTTGCCTATCAAATTTATTTCTATTTATAAAGAATTTGTTTTTCTCCGGTTTAGCTCTCAGAGAGAAAGAGAAGGAAGAGTAGGGAAAGAAACTCTTCGTTTATTAAATTTCCTGGGATTTTAAAGTTTTCTTCTTTGACTTTGAGTGTTTTCGAGCGCTTTAACACAAACATACATATATACGAATACATACGTATACAAGTTTTAAAAATACTTTCCCACTTGAAATGCCTAAGGCTTTCATCCTACGGGGAAATGTAATAATAATATTTAGTGTTTCGCGAAAGCAAAACATTTTCAATCTCGGACCCGACTCTTCTCCATTTCTTGTATCTTTGGTGATTTTGAGCTTTCTTTGAGCTTTTTTTCTTCATAACATTCAAAATAGCACTTTTTTTAATTCAATAAATGTTCCCCATTTCTGATTTGAGTAAAAATAGCGAAGTTGGAAAACGGATCGTCTCGCCTCGGATCAGAACATTACAAATCAAATGTTCAAAGGCTACCTAAAATTTGGCCTTTGAAGTTCATCAGCTTTTGAACTAAAGTATTTATAAATTGGCGTCACGGACTACAAAAAACAATAAAACATTTAAAAACTTTAATATAACTATAGTAAAACCGCATTTTGCCTTTTAACCTGTTGTATTATTAAAGAATAAAACAAAAGTATAAAAAACAAGGAAAGCGAAAAAAAACTTGGAGGTTTGCTTGTTATACTTTTGCTTGAATAAAGCTCGTATAACGAAAACTTGCCATCGTCAACGAACTACATCAAAAATTTGAAACACGAAAAAGTAATAGATTTATAAGAATAGGCGCCATGTTTTATACTATAGCTGTATTTATTTGTGAGATATCGTAATTTAAACAAATTTGTCTGTATATACGGATTAAACTCTTCGAGAAGTACTATTAAAACACGAAAATGATTTTTTTAACGAGGAAGAAAACAAAAAAAAAGATAAATCGCGTGTTTTATTTATTTTATACTTCTATTTTATTTTTTATTAGTATTTCCTTTTTTGTTTCAAATTGAAGTGTAAAATCTTCAAGACCGATGAGATTTCTTTGTAGTAATTTATTATCAAAAGCTGGCACATACAAATCACCTCCGAAATTATACACAATCATAAACGTATACTACACGTACGTTGTTCGAAAATGATTTGTAGACATGAGGTTTTAATCATCTGATTTTATATTGAAATAAAAATTACAATATATATAGAAATGAATTGAACGATGCAGATTCTTTCATTTTTTTAAATATAATTTTATAAATGGCACTCTAAAAATCTGAATCGAGCTCCCGTATAATGCGATCTACCGTCGGAAATAAACAAATAATTTATATGTTGATTCATGAAAAGTTAATTTAGGGTTCAACGTAGAATGTGTACTGTGTTTTATAAGTAATTTCATTTTGTATGTTTTTTTATATGATTTGGATAAAGTATAATTTATCAGTCAGGAAAGCACCCGATTTTTAACCCTAGAGTCATATTTGACGAATAATCACCATCATTTTATTATTTAGGCAAAGTTTGAAATGATATTCCATTAAAATTGAAATTATATTTTGCATGTGAGTTGTTGTTGCTGCTTCTTGAGAGAAAAATTTTGTATAAGTTGCAACAGAATGAGGCACAGAACCATAATGACAGATGATAGGTCATTCTATATCGTATACATTTGAAACTGGGCTCATAATTAAATTTTACTCAAAGCTCCAAGATTTATTGCGTGTCGTTTGAATAAAGAAGAAGAGAAGTGTAACAATTAAGTAAAGTCTTACTGTACTGAATACGTTTTCTTCTTTAAATGGATGAGTGAAGAAATTTGATAAGTTTTAAATTTATATTGCCAATTCGATGCAGGAGTGGTCAGGAATTTTGAATTTCTAACTTCGTCCCTTTGCTTAGGATTTGATAAGAAATTGTAAAGTATTACAGATAATCGTTATTTTGTTATCCTTCTTACTCTGTGTTATTGCAGTGACCTATACTAACCAGAGATGATTTAAAATTAAATTCTTTAAAAATCAAGTGTCGGGTGAAACTACCTAGTTCGGATCGCTGTATTAACCACTTGCGATGGAAAGAAATTCACGGTTCCACGTGCCAGAACAGTCGAGTGCAAATCACTTAGGGACGAGTTCAGGCAGCACTTTGGGGCTCAAGATCAATCAAGATCAAGAAAATTTTTTCCGAGAAAGAAGAGAAATTTAAAATTAATTCCGACGAGCAATTATTTCCATGAGAAGTGTGCCATCATTCGAATAGTAAATATAAGTTTTGAGTCATTGCCCAGATTTGTATTGATGTAAACAATTTTATAATCCAGGAAACCAAAGTTTTTGTCGCGATTGTGGTTCTTAAAAACACGGGAAATTCCACAAACTAGATCAAAGGAAAGGCAATTTCAAAACCAGAAGGACCTGTTTATAGTATACCATTTTACATATGTCATTTCCGCAAAATGACTCATTTGACCTCAGTACGAAATCAAGAGGGATGTTAAACAGGACTCTTTGCTGGCGTTTTTGTATTAAACACTTCACTTTGGGTTAAACCCAAATGCCACGCAGATTTTCGGATTGGTAAGACTGACAGACTTTTTATGCCTGAACTTCCTGTGTTTTCGAGACACTCATCACAGATTCATACAGGAAATATGTTACACAGAACTTTCTCACTTTCAATCAAGAACTAAAAATATTCGTTGAAACGGGAATTAATTAAAAAATTCATTTCGTAACCATATAATTAGTTTTGATTTGGTTCTAAATGAAAAATATAATTATAACAAATAATTATAAATAAAAAAGTAAAAGTTGGCGATGTTAAAAAGATGTAAAAAGGGAAATATTCAAATTTTTGAAGGCAATTATTTTTCTACAAAGAAATGAATATTTTGTGGATTTAGAAGAAAACGTGCCTTAATAAAAAAAAAAACGGATTTAAAAATTAAAAGTATATGTAGTATGAGTAAATAATTATATTAATTAGAAAATGAAAAGCCACGCTAGACGGATTGTTTTGAGTTTGCATAGCCGGAATATCAGAATAAGCTCTTTGACCCAGTGGCTCTTTTTTAATTTTAGAGGTGTGATTCAAAATTAGTGAGGAGTTTTCGATTAATTAACTTTTATAATATTATAAAATAAACATTTCTGCCATGTTCTCTCTTCTTCCCTCGTTATTACTTTTGTCTTTAAAAGAGAGAGAAAATTTTTTGTTTGTTTGTTCTTATTCGGTTGCGTGTCAAGCTTGTTTCTTTGAATTTGTTATTTCCGAAAATTAAGAGAATGTTAGAGATGTCTAATTTTGAAAATTTATTTTCATCACAAAATCAAAAGCTTTAAAAATTGTGAGTGTTTTATTTTTAAAAATTACTGATAAGCCTGTCCCTGATCTCCTGTTCCTTGAGATTAGAGTAACTTGAGTGTACAGGCGGCAACACATCATGGATTTAGGCTTACATTTGGATTTTGGTTTTAGGTTAGGTTGGGTTATCGTCGTTAGTTTAAAAATGTCTATTCATCCCCTCAGTTCTATTGATGAACGTTGAAATTCCCCCATAATTAAACAAATTTTTTGCTTTATTTATTTAAATGCTTAAATCTCACGAGCTGACTTTATTTGTCGAAGTCAAAGCAAAACAAATTTAAAACTTTCTGTCTGGTAGTGGTACATTAAATAACCACGTGATGTTATAATTGAGATGTTAATTGAAATACAAGATTTGTGAATCAAATATTGTTTTGAATATTTGTTAAAGTGCCATAACATTCACCGAACATCGGTCGTCTCTTTGACTGGAGTGAAGATTTCAGCCATTTCCTGTTTAATAGTTTTAGTTCATTTCTAATTCAAAAAACCATTCAAGGTATACGATTTACAGAAATTATCGAAGTCACCAAACCACTTGTCTGGTGCATAGTTTTAGAATAACGCGTGCCAGTGTACTATTGTAGTATAGTAACTTGAACAAGATAGAAGAAGAGAATAAAACGATTCCATGCGATCAAAATATTGATATTGACTGGTTTTATTTTTGAGAGTTTGTAAAAATAGTCAACAAATTTAGTTGCAATGGTAACGTGTCAATGGTTTAGTAAATCAGCCACAAAATGACATTTAAAGTCAGGATTTAACCAATGTACACTTTGTTTTATTCTCTTAAGGGAAATAAAGAAACATCGTAGCGTCTTCATTTATCTGTTACTTATGATCTTTAAATTTGAAAGGAAAAACTAAATCTTCACTTTGTTGTCTAAGAGAGTTTCGCAAAACAAATGGTAAACGTGGACTTTTCCGAGATTCGATGGTCGCAAAATAGGAAAATTTGAAAAGACAAAATAGAGATGTATTAATGAAATAGTGATCAAATAATAAAATGATAATAAATAATTGTATTAAACTTTGAACAAATTGAGGGCTCAACGCCAACCTACCGACATTTGTAGAAAATACTTAGCCTATGTATAATAAATGTAAACGTTGCGCATGCGACATTATGAGCATGAAGAATCTGTATTTTATAATAAAAACTTTTGTACAGAATAAATTACTTGTATTGTAAAATACTTGTTTGCTCTGGTTTCTGTGTTGTTTCTGTTGCCTTGTCCTGAGAGTTTTAATTCTATATTGTAATTATATTGTAATCCCGGCATAGTTCTTTTCTTGATGGGTTCTTGATGGGCCTGGCCTTGGAGAAGCTGTTCGGCCTCTCTCTCTAGCTCATGGCGTTCGTGCTAGCGTTCGAGTTCTATCACGCGGCGTTTGATTTTGCATCGCTTGACGTCGACGCTTGGCCATGACCTCTTTTTGCACCCTTTCATGTTGGCCGACTTATATTTCATCCAACTTTTCATTGGACTTTTCAATTAAAATCTATTCCTCACTTTCACTACTCAGGACCTTTGTTCTCTTTCTAGAGTCGTTAACGTCTTCATTGTTAAGAATTTCCATGAGTAACCTCCCATTTTTTTTATTTCATAAAAGAAACCTCTCGAAGATATCCATTCTTCTTTTGGGGAGGAGAAATGGATTGTGTCGGATTTTACACCGACTGTTGAATACGAAACTCATTTTCTAGCAAGCTGCGACAGGCGCTGTTCGGGCCGGTCAGACTCGACGGCGATTACCTGTTCAGCTCTCAGTTACATATACGCATTGCTCAGTTACTTTACGCATTTGACGAGTTACTTACACGCATTTCACGAGTTTTACTTTACGCATTTGATTGAGTTACATTTCGCATTTTGTCACAAAAGTTAATTTTTCACATTTTATCGCAATCGTATCATTACACAGTTGTTCGAGTATTGTGTCGCATTCATTAGTAGTTCTACCGTCGCATTCATTTCAGCGCATTTTATGCACACAACAGAAAAGGTAAAAGGTAAAGGTGAAATTTCCTTCCACACCCATCCTATAAGGTTCATCTGTCCTGGATTCCCTGCCGCAGGAACACAGGTAAGTCAAACACATTCATTATTTTCTATTTCTTGGTCATATTTTCTTATTCGCTTGGTCACAAACCAGCGCAACGCATTTTCGCACACACATATCACCGACTAAAAACTCTGAGTGGACGTCAGTTAGACTCAGGCGGGAAGACCCGAGAGCTCGTTATTACACTTCCGCATTTTTCCCTCACCTGGTGACTTTAAACAGTCAAAGTTTCATCCCCTACTACCTGATGGCGTCCTCCCAAATCACTTTATCCAGTTTAACCCACCAAGTTAGTGTGTCAGCACGTGTCCTTACACGAAATTTGCACATCTTATTAGCGTGTGATACATGTGTCATACACGTGACTTTTTAAATAATAACATCATATTGATCAATTTCCATATATACATTATGTACATAATGCCCCGTAAAAACTTGACTGAGTGATAATTTATGTTTATCTTTTGGTTTCTCATTCTATCTTCGAAATTCGGGAAAACCTGAAAGTAGTTCGGCCTTTTTTGGAAGAATTCATTCCACTGTATCTGCCAATGGAAGAATCTATGTACTTTACTGCCATATCTAGAGTTATCTCGGTGCCGCTAATTGTTTCAAATATGGCACCATTACTGAAAGTCAACTGAAAATGAGGTTCACAAACTGATTGTTTGTTGTTAATGTAAGACTTGGCCTATCAGTTTTCTTTTGAGATAAAACCATTCAAGGGGCAGTACCCTCGCAATGACATCAGTGGCCTCCTAAGATATCGAGTTATAACTTTGAATGGTTCTAACTAGGCAAGATCTTTGTAATCTTTTGGATTTCTTAAAACTAGCACTGTTTAATCTGGGATAGTAAGCAGAGGAGCAGTAGCTGAGTATGGCTTGAACTGTACCCCTTGAAGTGGATAATGCTTTGCCTGTAGTTCAGTCCACAAGTTCTGTTCCCTAACATAGACATATTTATTTATTTAATTTAATTTGCATGCTCCGTCTTGGAGCTTAGCAAATACATCACATATTACAATTACACCACATATAAAATAACACACAAGCAAAAAAAAGAAATAATAATAATAATAATAATAATTAAAAAAAGGAGAAATAAAGGCACGGCAACCTTATACCGCCAATTCCACCTCACTACAGGGGTCTATATAATCTTTCTCCCCCTTAGCCCCTCTAGTCCTAAATTCCCTTACCCCTCTTAAAAATTTTCCCACCATCCTTACTTCCTCCAAATTCTGCCAATCTACCCCATCCTTCATAAACCCCGTTCCCTCCCCTCAGGTCTTTCAGCTCTCTACAGCTTTTGAGTATATGGGATTCTCCATCCCTTTCCCCGCATAGAAGGCAGACCCTGTCTCCATTCCCCACCTTCCTCCTCTGTCACATCCAGCCCCCAGCCTGAATCAAGCTATTGCCCCCCTCATATTCCTACCCAAACTTAAATATTCCCTATTCATCCACAAGGTGTCCTTCCTGTAATACTCTAATGAGGCCTTGCTTTCAAGTTCTTTTTCTAACTTTTCCTTCTCACAATTTACTAGTTTTTCCACAACTTCCTTCCTTAAATCCTTAACCTTACCAGTACCTAATTTCCCTTCCTCTAGGCCTAATCTTTTAAATTCTTCTTTAATAGCCCCCACCCATTTAATTGCTCTTTCTTTCCCCTTTTCTTTTCTTATCGCTTCCAACAGCAAGGTCTTCTTCTTATTTTCCCAGATTTGGGCTGCATAAATAATTCGGCCACAATCTAGTTTGCAGCTGGTCCTGATAAGGTCTAGCTCCTTATAGAGTCCACAGCTCGGCACGGACTTGCCAACCCCCAAAATCTCCCTTAAAATTTTCTGCATCATCCCGTTTATTAGTTTGCTGTCTTGTTCCCCACTCCACACCGGTGCCCCGTATGTGACTATCGGTTCGATTATCGTCATCAAGATTCTTATCAGGGCATCTAAAGGGACATTTTTAAATTTGTATGGGACTCTTCTTAGTATTGCCGCTGCCCTGGAAGCTTTGGCTACCACTTCTTCTTGATGGAGTCTCCAGCTAAGGTTTCTTTGGAAGATGATACCCAGGTAACTAAATTTGTCTACCACTTCCAAAATCTGTCCCCTATATTGGCATTTGCGACTCTTTATGACCATTCTCCCATTACCAAAGATCATTATCTTGGTCTTCCTTGTGTTAACCCTTAAGTCCCACTTGACACAATAAATGCTCATAGCCTCAAGGCCCCCTTGAGTCCCACCCCGGATTGAGAGCAAATGACCAGGTCGTTCGCGTACATTAGCACCCCTACATCTGAATCACCCACTCACGGTGCATGCATCCCCGTCCCTGCTAACCAATCCACGATATCGTTGATAAATAATATAAAGAGCAGTGGAGATAGCTGACCACCTTTATTAAACTGGACGTAGGAAGTTGCAGTGAAAGGCCCCGTCTTCACTCCGAACTTTGTTCTTCCATACAATGACTTGAACACTCCAATCATCCTACTCCCAAACCCTCAAGCTTCTTCCACAACTTATCCCTATCCACACTGTCAAAAGCTTTCTCAAAATCCACGAAACTCACATATAGCTTCCCCCTCTTCTTCTTTAGTTGTTTTTCCACTAGTAACCTTAGTAAGATGGCCTGGTCCACTGTGCTGTAGCCTTTTTTGAATCCCCCTTGGTGGGCCGCTAGTTTCCCATTCTTTTCGCACCACTGCTGTAGTCGTTCTGCCATGATTTTAGCAAAGACTTTTTCAATCACCGTCAGTAGCGGTGTTACTCTGTAGTTGCTTGGTTCATGAATTTCCCCTTTCCCTTTATAAATTGGAAATATCAGCCCCACCCCCCAATCTCTTGGAGTTACTGCAGTTTCAAAAATTAACTGAAATAAATCAGTTGCTACCTGTAAGATTTCTGGTATCATGCAGAGCACTTTGAGGAATTCCACTGGTATCCCGTCATATCCACTAGCCCTGCCGTTTTTCATTCTTTTTAATGCTCCAACCACCTCAAAGACCGATATATTTTTGTCCAGCTCCTCGACTCTCACCCAATTGCCTTCCCTACTCACCTCTCTCCGTTCTCTCATTCCCCCCACGTCGAAGACCCTTTGGAAGTGTTCCAGCCATTGCCATGGTTCAATTTTCTCTACAGGCGCCTTTCCCCTACTCTTCAGCTCTCTTACCTTGCGCCAAAAGCCCTTTTGCCCTTCCCTTCCCGCATCACTTAGGAGTTCACCCACCCATCGGTTTTCCCATTCCTTCCTCTTTTTTTTGCAAAGCTTTCGGTACTCCGTTTTTTTCACCATGTATAGGCTTCTGTCTCTGTCTGCACCTGTGGCCTTCAGCTTCCTCAGAGATCTTTGAGCCTCCCTTTTGGCTGCCAGACATTCCCCATCAAACCAAGAAGCTGTCCTTACTCGTCCTACCCTAGTTCTATTTTTTATTTCCATTCCGGACCCCGCAAAGCACATTAATTCTGTTAGACTAACAGCCGCCTTGTCTACCTCCCTCCTTTGTACCGCCTCCTTTATACTTTCCACCCACTGTTTGCCCTGTTCTCCTGTCAGCTTGACCAAGAATTCCTCCCTACCCTGATTTCTCCAGCGGAATATTCTCAATCTTTGTTCGTTTTCCGGGTTTTCTGGTTGGGCTTTGTTACTCTTTTGTTCTCTTACTCTGCCTCTTCCAGACCATTCAATTGTTACCACAATAGGTAAGTGGTCTGACTCGACTCTTTCTTCCACCTTAAGGTCTACCTTCATGTCCAATATTTCCCTGGATACTAGTACATAATCCACCACACTACTACCTACGGCTGAAAGCAGTGTGAATTCTCTTTCCTTGTCCCCTTTCGTGCGCCCACTCAGTATAAAATCCAATTTCTTGCAGGATTCCAGTAGCATCCCACCCCTACCATTCAAAACCTCATCTCTACTGTTTTTTTCTATTGACAACCCTGCCTTCATCAGCGCAATCTCCAACCATTTCCTTTCCTCTGTTCCCACCTCCGTGAACTCGTTACCTTCCCCAATCCTCGCATTTAGATCTCCCATCAGGACTATTTTGGAGCACCTGTGCCTGTATTCTAACTCCCCAATCTCTTTCTCCAGGTATGTGAGTACTGATCTGTTCTCATATGCTGAACCCACTGGATGCCTGACATAGACAGTTGTAGACAGGTAGTATTTTTTATTTTAAGTACTCAGCATGTCTACCGAAACTGAGCTTGCTGTCAATGATGACGCCTAGATATTTTATAGAGTCCGAGAAGTTTGAGAGAGTTAGACCTGCGAGAGTAGCTACAGATTTTTCCTTAAGAGTATCGCGGTTCTTCTTAGCCGAAATCACCATCAACTGTGTTTAGTGGGATTCAATTTGTAGCCCAAGAAAAAAGAGAGAAAGAGGGGAAACGACTACTCTCTTTTTCAGTTCAGTGTCTACCCTGACGATGTCCACAGCTGCCGAAGATGACGAAACGTTGGTTACTAATTATATAATGACACGGTGTAAAAACCCAGTGCTCGACGTGTTTAGTTTTCAATTTTATGACTTTGTTTGTCATTCCATCTAGACCGGGTGCTTTCCTATTGTTGAGTTTCATTCAAAAGTGCAGTATCTGGAGAAACATTGTTTTGTTTGATTTCACAATATTTTACCTTTCCATCTATTTTACTATCGATAAAAGTACTTCATAAGTTCTTTGAATTCTCATTTTCATGGAGTATCGGTATTGGTTGTGAATTGTTGTAATGAAATAGCAATCGGATACCGAACTTAAAGATAATATTATATTAAAATAAAAGGTTTACAGGAATTATAGATCGGTTCGGCTGTTTTCGCCTACTAGCAGGATTAGGTATGGCGCCAGACTGTCAGCGGCGAGTCAAATCGTCTCGCCTGCCGTTTCGTTTTGCAACGGCTGATATGATTTCCATGTGCGGCATTTGGTCGCCACATGGACAGTAACAGAGTTGGCTATTTTTAGGGGCGGAAAATAAATTGCTGAAATTTGCCAGAAACTATTTTATATATCGCTTACTGCAGGCCCGAGAACTTTGCACGAATTTCCTCCATTCTAATGTAAGGATGGAGTCGCTTCGCAGTCATCGATATGTCGAGACGTGTTGAATCACAGGTATTTCGTTCAAATTTGTTTATCATTTCTTCCTCGTTTTCCTTGTTTATTTCTCGAATACTTCATTTAATTTTCATAGTCACTTCATTTTTAATACTTATTGTCTCTTTTCTTTGTGTGTTTTCTTTCTCTTTTCTTATTATTTTTTTTTATTTTTCCTACCTCAAACAATCCTTGACAATGACCTAAACATAGGAAACAATCCTATGTCATGGAGGAAATGGACACTTCCACCAGTTCCCACCCCTTAAAAGACAACCGACCTCTCCTCCTGCCGACAATCCTAAACGTCCATCCAAAAATCTGATCATCCCTCCTCCTCCCCCCAACGAACTCGATATCCGGTCACCTGATCAAGACCTCTCCTCCCCTGATCCTCACCCTTCCTCTTCTATCTCCTCTCTTCTGTCCCAATCCTTCGAGCTACAGAATGTGTGTCTGGCTCAGCTTCGGAGCTCCAAACTTCCTAAACCGGCCAAGAAAACCTTTGGGGAATCAGTCCTCGCGTTTTCCCAAATAATAAAGAGTTTGAGTCAGGAGCTCGAGGCTCGCAATAAGCGCGTGGACGAGCTCCAAAGCACCTTAAACTCTGTCCTAAAAATCAAATATCAAAATCCCGACCTGTATCCCCGCTTCCTCAAAGCCGACCGTCTGTTTCTAGGACACCAGTATGTGCGTGTCAGCGAGTACACGCACATAACTCGGTGCTATAAGTGCAAGGGCTTCGGTCACACTTCGTCTCACTGGTCTCAGGAGAAAGAATGCTGCTCCTACTGTACTAACTCCCACCCTAGTAAGGACTGTCCACAAAAGTCTGACGAAAAGTCTTGGAAGTGCGTAAACTGCATTCATCGTAATCGCACTTCCAAGACCTCTTACAACACCAACTACCACGCCCTTTCCTTTAACTGCCCGGTTTATCAACTAGCGATCAGTCGAAAAAATGAAAATACAGAATATGGCAGTTAATGGACTGAATCATCCACTCAAAATTTATCAATTCAACTGCAACCGCAGCAGCTGTCCCCTCAGCGAAATTTTGGTCGGCCTTTTGACCAGAAATTTTGACATCCTGCTGGTTCAGGAACCCCCATTCCGGGGCGATTGTATTCCCGGCGTGCCCAAGAACCTTCCCGTCGTGTTGGTGGCCGACGGCTCTCCCCCCAAGGCTGCCATCATCATCCTCAATCGTTACCTCCATTTTTCCTTCAATAAAAAACTATCATCATCTTTAACATCAGTCATCCACGTTCAGCTCTCGAGAGTCACCTACACGTTTGTATCCGCTTACCTGCCCCCAGACGCCTCTTTTCCCGACCACCTCCGCGCTCTCATCAACTCCATGTCCTCCATCACTTCTCACCTTATCCTCTGTGGCGACTTTAATGGTCACAATCCTCTGTGGTTCAGCTCCCACACATCCTACCGTGGAAAGCTCATCGAACGATTCGTTCAAGAGAACAGTCTTTCGATCTGCAATGACTCCTCCCCCACTTTCTTCACCACCCGCGGAGACAGAGTTTTGAAGAGCAACATAGACCTTACCCTTATAACTCCTGACCTCTTAGGAAGTCTTCAATCCTGGACGACCTCCCCCTTCCTCTCTGGCACATCCGATCATGTCCCAATCACCTTTCTCCTCGCCACCTCCTCCAGCAAAGACACCCCCTAAATATTCCACCCGCCAATATTGCACGACACCTCGCAATCTTCTTCGCCTTTCCCGAGAGTTAGTCCATCGCTTCTCCTCCTCCGGATTGACGCCAGAAAGCATCAATGGGATCGAGACGCCTGCTCAGTTGGAATCTGCTGCGGCCAGCATAACTACGGAAATACAGGAGGCCTGCAATTACGCATTAAAGAAACTATCCCCAGCCAAACTACATCTTCGCTGGTGGAACGAAGAATTGCAGGCTCTTTCTCAAAACATTATTGGGTTAAAGAGAAAACTGAAGAATGCTTCTCGTCAGACTGCTCCGCAACTTGTTCAGCGCCTGCGGTCTGTCAAAGAGGAGTTTAACACCGTTCTCCGACAAAGTAAAATCCGGATACTTATTGCCACTCGCTCGCTCACGACAACGTGTGGACGAAAATGGCCCGTCTGATCAAACCCAGACACTGCAGCGATCTCGTCCCCAACTGCCGACAGATGCTTTACATCCTTCAGCCCAGATCAACATCCCTGCAATCGCTTCGGAGCTTCTTCGAACTTACTCGCCCGACGAGTACACGTGATTACACGAGTAGCACGTGACGACGATTTCGGGAGGGATGATGCCAGCAAAAAGCTTCGGGCAACATGCGGGAATCGTCCTGTATTCTCTGATGAGTCTGCTGCCAATTCGTTTTCGGACTCTCTCCAACTATGCTTGGATTTTCTTGTTGCCACGTATGCTTTTTTTTGATAGAGGGAAGTGAGGGAACCTTCAAAAGGCATCCGAGAAGTTGGCCCAGATTGTGTGGGATTTTTACCCACTAAACCCACACTCCCCTTGATACATAGGGGACAAACAGACAGACAGACAGAAGCACGGCCTGTCCTGGCCAGGCAGACGGACGGAGGACAGACAAGAAAAGACAGAAAAAGAGAGAAGTGAAGAGAAAAAGAAAAATTCTTTTTTTGAGGCTGAAGAAGGGAGGAAGGGATAGCTATAAGGTGACCGACATTTATAACGGGCAGGTGGGTGATGATGGTCGGGACACGGAGTTGAAACGGGAAGCAAAGGCGAGATCGTAAAAGGAGGGGAAGGAAGTCGGAGCTCTTGGGAAATGGGGACAGTGTAGTGTAGGAAGAGGACAAACCGTCAGGATGGATGGAGGTTTGAGGAGAGAGTTATCACAAGGACAGTTTGGGGTCAGGATCAGTAAACGGTGGAGGAGCAAGAATGGTCCGTGACCAGAAAGGAATAAAATGGAAATTAGCCCATTGAAATGGAAGGAGGAACAAGACAAGGATCAGGAGGTTAGGAAAAGCAACAGTTCAAGTGAAGGAGTCGTTAGATGAGAGGGAGGAGAGTGAAAGAGAGATCAGACCAAAGCAAAAACATGACTTGGCAAAGAGTGGTGAAAAGGTTATTACAGGAAGAACGGATGGACAATTGCAGTGGGACAAGGAGAGGAAGCGGAGGCACTGTTCAAAGCAAACAGTACAGAAAGAAAAAATAAGGAGGAATTTGAATTTGCGGGAGATAGGTGGACGTGATGGAAAAATCAGGAGGAAGGCGGAGCCGGAGTTTGCACGGGTTTGAACCCCGCAAAGGTAGATGTTCATAGAGTCGGCGGGAGTGGCAAGGAGAGGAAGGAGAGGAACGAGGAGGGTAGAGTGATAGGAAAAGACTGCCGGGGGAGAACGAATGCTGAGGAGACGGTCGTCGGGAAGGAAGTCTGTAAAGGTCCGGCTGGATTGGATTTGGTGGAGTTGGTGTATAATCTGGATACGCGAGGTAACAGGAGGAAGAAGGAAAAGGGTGCGGAGAACGGATAGGGAACATGCACGATAGGAACGGGAGGCGGAGACGAGGAAGGAGTGCTGGATACTATCCAGAAATTCCTTAGCGTAGGTGTGATTGGCGGCGGAGCCCCAGATTTCAGCGCCATAGGTGAGGATTGGGAGAAAAGCAACGTTATAAATGGTGCGCCAGACCGTTAGGGATAGTGTGAAGTAACTGGCCCCAGCAGCTGCCACTCTATGGGCGACGTGAAGGGCCTTCGCGCGAGTCGCGGTCAGGTGGCTTTTCCACGTCAAAGATCGATGAATAGTTACTCCTAAGATCTTGACGCTGGGGACTTCGTTTATAGTGGTGCCGTCCAGTTTTAGCACCCCCTGTAAAGGGCGACGGGTGAATCTCACTAAGTGTGTTTTCGCCGCGGAAAATTTTAACTTGTGCTCATAGCCCCATAGCGGGAGACAAGGTCGAGAGCCCGCTGAGCTTCATTCATTAAAATCTCGGCAGAATCAGCCGCGACAACGAGAACAACATCGTCGGCGTATGCCTGTACAAAGATCGACTGCCCGAAGGGGAGGGTCAATAGAGTGTTGACCAAAAGATTCCAGAAAAAAGGCCCCAGGATGGATCCCTGAACGCAGCCCTTGGTTTGTGTTTTAGAGGCGTACTCGCCGCCATAGTGGAGGCCGACGACCCTACCCTCGAAGTAACTATGAATGGGGCCGTAGATGTTGGAAGGAACGGAATGGATTTGAAGTTAGTAGAGGATAGCGGGCCACCAGGCGTTATCGAAGGCAGCCTGGATATCGAGGGAAATAAGGACACAATAAGGATGAGAGATTTTATTGGACCGGATGGTGTTAAGGAGGTTGGCCAGAGCGGATATAGTAGATTTTTGCGGAGTGAAGTCGTGTTGCGCTGATGAGAGATGGTCGCGAGAATGAAAATGAAAATACAGCCGATCCAGGATCAGCTTCTCGAGAACTTTTCCTGAAAGAAGTAGGAGACCAACGGGACGGAATTTCGAGTAGCAAGGCTTCGGAATGAGAATGAGTTCAGCAACTTTCCAAACCTGAGGGAAATAGCCTGCACGGAGACAGGTGCCACGTATGTTGTCCGCCCAGACTGGAGCTCCATACGTTATAATGGATTGCACTACCCAAATGCAGAGCTTCCTGACGCTGTTGTTGGCCCTCCAAGATTGGGAAGCATTATGGAAAGTCCATGGCCATTTTTTCGGCTTTCGCTACCGTTTGTTCGAAGTGTTCCTCAAACTTCCGGTCGATGAGGAGTCCTACGTATCTAAATTTGTCTCCGACCGTTTTCAGGATCCGGTCGTGGTCCACACCGTGGGCGACTGCCCAGAGGTGTGGACCCAAGGCAGAACCCTGGAAAACACCGTAGGACAGTTCGTCGCGTGCCAGACCCTAGTGAAGGTTAATAAAGGGGAGGGACCTCCCGCTCAAATAATTGGAAATGGTAGCCCCGAGGTAGAAGGGGAACGATTTGCTGGACATACCACCCCTGATGGCTTCCCAAGCGTTGGTAATGTCGAGTGAGACAACGACTACTGCCTCACTTCGACCGTGAACATGATCTACGATACTTTTGAGTCGGATGACCGCATGGGTCGTATACCTCCTTAGTATCTATTTCAAAAAACATCAAAGGGTCCGTGGTTGGCGTGTTTCGCGACGGTGCTGCGGGTCTCATAGCCGGCACTAACATGTTTGCGGACAAGTTACTCGCAAGGACAGGTTGAGATGCGTCGAACCGTACCTTCCGAGTACTTCGTCGGGCGCGGCCTCGCGTAAACCTGGTTCTCTCGTTTCCCCCGCGAAGGTCTCGTTACCCGCGGTCGAGTCGATCTCATGCTCGCCCGTGATAGCCGCCAAAAGAGGAAAGAAACACGTGACCGAGTCTCCCGCGAAAAACACTGCAACTCCGAAATCATCGCGTTCGAAAGACAAAGACGCGCTTGGCCGCAGTTTCCGCGACTAACCAACCCGCGAAACTGCACACACCAGCAAAACCGGCGGAACCGACGCAGAAACAGGTCAGTCCCCCTCTTGTCGGTGTCGCTTCGTCCCGAAGGCCTGATGGTCTCCGACAGCCAGGCCGAATCCCAGCAACCAAACCCCAAGGAAACTTGGCGACGGTTTCCAAGAAAAACAAAAGAAAAAAGGCGAAACAGGATAGGCCCCTTGGTCCGAGGTTCCTCCTCGTCCTCAAAAAAAACTCTCAAAAGGTTGGAAAGACGTGTCAGGGACGAGGGTAAGGTGGCCACTGTAACGATCACTTGTCCCGAGGGGGTATCGTATGCCACCATCTTAAAGAAGGCACAGCAATCGATCAACCTCGAATCTCTGGGGATAGAGAACACCAGGACTAGGACCGCCGTCACAGGCGGTACAGTGATCAACGAAAAAAGGAGGGAAACGGAGGGAAAAGTTAAGAAGTTCCAAATCTGGGATGCAGGAGCAAGAAACCACAAAAAGAGGGGACTTCATGAAACAAGACGTGAGCGAGATGGTAAACGAATTTGTCCAGAAAGTTCGGGCTGCAGTTACTCACAAGACAATAAAAATAAAAGAAGATATAGAGAAAGGGGTGAAAACCTGGTGGGACGGGTCATGCAAAAAAAAAAGGAAAAACTACTGAAGACCCTAAGGCTTGCAAAAAAAGGAAGAGCCGGTCCAGAACACATACAGAAAGCCAGAAAAGACTATAAGGTACTGTGTCAAAGTAAGAAACAAAAAATGCGGGAAGAGATACAAGAAGAAGCCCGAAGAATAAGAAACAGTCAGGAAGCATGGATATTCGTAGGCAGGCACAGAAGAAAAACAGCAGCACCAGTACCGGAGAGTATTCCGATAGACCAATGGAGAAATCACTTCAAGCAATTAGTGGAGGGAGAAGAGGACGAAACCATAGCGATACACCCAGGACCACAAGGAGACGTAGAAGATGCAGTAAAACTCCTGGAAGAGGCAATCCGGGAACAAATTAGGAAACTACAAAAAAAGAAGGCGGCCGGAGAAGACGAGGTAAGAAATGAGGCCTTACTGTACATGGAAGGTAATACGAAACAAAAGTTCCACGAAATAATCAAAGCTGTCAGGAAGGGTCAGGGCTTCCCAAAGCGCTGGAGAAAAGCCATAATAGTAGCAATATACAAAAAGGGTGACAGAAACGACGTAAAGAGTTACAGAGGAATTTCTCTGTTGGACAGTGCGTACAAAGTGTACGCGATGATATTAAACGAAGAGCTAAGAAGAGATGTAGAAGTGAAAAACATACTCCCAGAGAGCCAAGCAGGTTTTAAAAAATCCAGGGGGAGTACGGACAACATCTACGCCTTAAACTTCCTGATAGAGAAGACCATAAACAAGCCGGGGGGAATTCTGTACGCCTTTTTCGTTGACTTCAGGTCGGCCTTCGACACAATAGACAGGGAGGAGCTCTGGAAAACACTGGAAGGGGCCTCAGTGAACGCAGAAATAATAAGGATGCTAAGGGAAATTTATCAGCATACGACAAGCACGATACGGGTAGGAAGTGAAGAATCCAACGAATTCGTCACCAAAAAAGGACTGAGGCAAGGATGCCCCTTGAGCCCAACCTTATTCTCACTGTACATAGCCGACTTAGACAGGGTGATAGAAAGGGCACAAAGCGGAGGAATAGTCGTAGGGAAGACGAAAATATGGACACTGGCTTATGCTGACGACCTCGTGATCCCAGCAAGAAGTGCAGAAGAAATGGGACAAATGATTAAGACCTTAGAGAGATATGTAGCAAGGAAGAAATTGAGCCCCAACGTAGAAAAGTCGAAAATAATGGAGTTTAAGAAAGGGGGAAGGAAGAAGAAAAAGGAGATAGGGACGCGGAAGGGAGAGGAACTGAAACAGGTTAAGAAGTTTAAATACCTGGGTTTCCTATTCCAAAGAAATAACCAGAAGAAAAAGCACATAAGGGAAATGATAAAGAGGTCGTCGGCGACAATCAAGACAATCTGGGGAATAGGGGAGAGGCTCTTCAGGGATAATGTTCCTATCAGAAAGCATCGTACTTTATGGTGCGGAAATCTGGGGCTGGACAGAGTACAGAGGATTGGAGGCTGTTCAGACTAGATACCTAAGATGGACTCTAGGCCTCGACTACCACGTACCAAGCTACATCGTAGGGGAAGAAACGAAAGTCAGAAAAATCGCCATAGAGGCCGGAAGGAGAGCAGCGAAGTATGAGGCAGACATAAGAAAGGGATGGAAAACCAGGATCCTGGAAGAAATCATCAGGGAACTGGACAGGGACGGAGGCACAAGAGAAGGATGGCAGAAGAAGAGAAGGAGATACCTGGAAAGAAATGGGATAGTAGAAGAGGAGTTCGTGAGAAGAGTCAGGAACGGGGAGGAGGTCGTAGAAGTTCTTGTCAGAAGAGATGAAGAGATCCAGCTGCAAGAGCAATACGACCGAATCGCCCAATCCTACTTGTTCGCGCCCGCGCGCTTTTGGGGGTTTGAGTCCTCTATGCCAAAGGTTTCGGCGGGAAGTGCGTGCGAGACCGATGGTGTAGAGGGCTCGGACCGGCACTTACGTGACAACTCTCGGAGAGTGTAGAGTAAAGTCTTAAGAGTGCAAAGTGTCGCGAATGTTAAACCATCCACGGCTGAGACAAGAATTGGTGAGCTCCTATTTTCCAATCCCGGTTTTCTACCATCCTGTGCTCCCAACCAAAATCATCCTCTTTTCAGAGGCGTGGGTGAGTTTTTTTTATTTATTTTTTATTCTCGCGTCCCAGGCGCCGCTTTTGGATAGTGAATCCACTACTACAAACCAGAATATAGAAACCACATTCTGCCCTCCTTACCTTACTGCCTGAGGAATACCGGGATGAAGATTAAACAGAATGCAAGAATACGCTGCCAAAGGGAAAGGGAAAATTTGTAAATATTGTATTGTAAATCTTTCAAATGCCGAAAGGCGAGAAATATAATTATTTATTATTATTATTATTATTTACCAATTAGAAAAACTATTAGTGAATTAATTAAACTTGTTAACGCCTAAGTATAACTATATTGAGATAGGTAAGACTATATCAACACAGTAGAAACCTAGAGATTAGCCGCACAAGTGTAGCGCACCGAGTCACGATAGAGTCCTATGGGGGGGAAACCGAGGATTCCCCAACTTTACATCTTCGACCCTGCACTCTCCCTTAAGTGTAAGGGCTGCAATGGTCTCGGCCGAAGAGACGGAATTGTCGAACCCCCCTGACGACAATTTCCGCCATCTTCACGGTGCGAGAAATCTTCCCGCCCATGTCGAACAGGACCTCCGACATCTTGGCCGCAAGAGCATCCGCCTTCTTGGAGCTTTCGGTGCCACCGATCTCCAGCACCAAAGACCGTGTGTTAACAGGTCAGTGTCCATCGCGCAAAAACACGTGTTGATACGTGCAAGTCACGTGTGATAACACGTTTCGACACATTATTGACACGCGGACCGCACCTGTATGACACGTACAACCCACGTGTTTTCACGTGAACTACGTATGATGAACCATAGCAAATACGTGAATGACACGTGCAAGTCACGTGTGATGACGTGGTTGACAAGTACAAACCACATGTGATGCCTCCTATCGTGACAAATACAAGACACTCGTGAAATTTGGTGGACATGTGTACACGGTGACACGGTTTGACGTTTAATCTGACACGTAGAAGTGTCGCCGGACACCTGGTCCAGTTACAGTCGGGATCAAAGGAGAGGACTTCAGTGGGCTAGGCAATTATAATTAGTGTTATTGGTAACACGTGGTCAGCGTGCCAGTCATCCGCGAACTGACACGTTGGAATCATTTGTGTACTAACTCGTGTTTTGACGTTTGCATGTCACTTGTGACACTAGATTTACGCGCTTAGACGTATACAGACACGTGCAAAGCACGTGGCGTCAAGTGGACGAGTTTTGGTCATGGTCGAAGGCGGAAGAGAACGAAGTCAGAGGACTGGGGTAATAACCTAGCCAGTGCTAGGTCGTTGGTGGATCGGAATTGGTGTTGTCTATTTTACCGGATGACATAGAGTCTTATAAGGCACGGGTGTTTCGGGAGGAATATTCTGTAGATGGAAGGAATGGACAATGTTTTGCCACCACTGTCCATGTTTGGAGTACACGGCGGAGCATACGCTGGGCTTAGGTAGGACAGAAAGAGCGTGTCTACTAAATAACGGGCTAGAAATCCAGACATTTGCGATCTTACGACGATCTTTTGGGGAATCCTCGAGAGTGAGGGAAGCTTCGCCGCATTTTTCGGCTTCTGCAAAGAGGTAGTGTTGCTGAAGGAGAAGGCCGAGCGCGTTCTGGAAAAGGAGGGTCGCCGTACTTTTTGGGCTCTCATCCCGGACTAATTTAGATAGATTAAACTCGATAAAGTGATTTGGGAGGACGCCATCAGGTAGAAGGGGATGGAATTTTGACTATTTAAAGTCACCAGGTGAGGGAAAAATGCGGAAGTGTAATAACGGGCTCTCGGGTCTTCCCACCTGAGTCTAACAGCGTCCATTCAGAGGTTTTTAGTCCGTGCAAAATCCGACACAATCCATTTCTCCTTCCCAAAAGAACAATGGATATCTTCGCGTAGTTTCCTCTCGCCAAAAAAAAAAATTTCGTTAAGAATTTTTCAAAAACAATTTTATTCAAGGTCTTCCCAGAATTAAGCTTTTACAAAGACAAAGCCACCAAAATTATTTCAACAACTTTGGCTTCGATATCAGCCGGTAATGATTTACAATTTATAAATAAAGAAAAAATAAATATAAAAAAGGAATGGCAATGAAGTTCGTCGATTTTTACACAAACAAATAATATAAAATGATTAAAGGAAAACACGTGTAAACACATTATAAATGGGAAAATATATATATATATATATAAATTTCCTATTATTTTAAACCGAATGTACTGTACAATATTGCATCGAGTAATCATCGCATGAAAAATAGCTACCAATTTATTTATATAACACCGAAAAATTCCGCCATCTTGAATTTTCATGCACTACCTCTTTCCGATTTAAGCACATTCTTGTAAAGCTATGGAAAAATTAAACTGAGACAGAACATGTTTCAAATAAATTTGAAAAGAGTTCAAGGATTTGTATTAAACTGTAAAAAAATACACGTGGAGAGTATTTCAATTCCCAAATCTTCACAACAAGAAAAAATGTTGTTTAGGACATTGAACGTCAAAAACCAAATCATCTGATAACACCAGCCGAACATTTAACTGTGATCATCGACAGTTAGCAAATGATTTCTTCTGAATCGGGTGTTGAAACGGATAGCGAATAACATGACTGCGACTAGAATCCTAGAATGGAATGAAAAATATTAAAAACTTTTTATTGAAGTTAGGCTTCCGCGGCAGTCAAACTTGAAACTAAAATCTTTGAGCCCTGAGATTTTACACCGCATCATATTAAAAATGAAGACCAACGTTTCGCCTACTTCGACAGCTGTGGACATCGTCAGGGTAGACATTGCTAATCCGCGTATTATCAGTGGAAACTTTCAACATTCTTTCCCCTTTGTTTTCCTCTTCCCTTCCACACCTTTTTAAACCCGGGAGAAACCTCTCGAAGGTTGTCCGTCCTGCCTTTGGGGAGGCAGGAGGGAGTATGTGGGATTTGCACCCACTAAAACCCCTGAGTGGACATCAACTAGGCTCGGACGGTGAGACCCGGGAACCCGCAAAAACTCTTCCGCAATCTCACCTCGTTCCCTTCCATACCTGTCCTATCTCCACTCAATCTTCCTTTCCATTCCTTTCCTACCTACTTCCAAATAGTCGTTTTCTCTCTCTTCTCTTTTCAGTTCAGTGTTTACCCTGACGATGTCCACAGCTGTCGAAGTGGACGAAACGTTGGTTTTCAGTTCTAATATGACGCGGTGTAAAAACCCAGCGCTCGACGTTTTTAGTTTCATTAAAAACTTTTTATTTGAAAAACAAACCAAGGATGGTATAGTTTCATAATCAAACTGGAAAGTCCTTGAATTACTTGACATGTCTACTTTTTTTTATTATTCTCAAAAAGGTCTTAAAAACCGCCATGTCTTTAGAACAAGTCAAGGCTAAAATTAATACGTTGACGGACACTTGCGTCTACATCCGCCAAAGTGAAGTTCTCTATGTAGTATGAGGGCAATAGTCGTCCAAAACGAAACGGTCGTTTTTAGACACTACAGCTATAGTGGCATTTACCGGCGGACAAGTGGAAGCCAAGTGTCATGTTTTGAAAACAATTTTTTAGGTTGAATTTCGTTTTCCACGTGTTATACCACTTGCAGGTTCAGTATGCAAGTGGTTCGCACGTGCCAATTTTATTTCTTATGTTCTAAAAATTACGAAAACATATAACGTTAATTTTTGAACCTCAGTTGTTCCTACTGTTCGTCAATGTGTTAAAAGAATAGCATAACGAAACATAATATGACTCACCACTTCTGACTCTTCTCGTTTGAAAGAATTTCATTACAAAATGAGCAAAAAACGGCCAAAGAATGATAAAGGCAAGTGTCGTGCGAGATATTTCCGGGAAAAATCTTTGGCTCTTCTTAATAACAGGAAACTCGACCTGAAAATAAGAGATTTTAGTCAGAATTAAAATGGCTGCACATGACTATGATTAGTACAACAAACGCATTCTCATTTAAAGAGAAAAAGCTTAAAACATACTGTGCGATTAGTTAAGAAGGCAGCATTGACCACATGAGTAGGGTTTTGGACTGGAAACGTTCGAGGACGTCAAAGTTGAATTTGGCAGAGGAACCTCATAGGTCCGAATAGGTTTCAGGATAGTTTTATAAAGGCTTTACAAAGTAACCGGTAAATGTGATGAATATTTAGTAACTTGTCACATTAACCAAGCTTAGTTGGTGATTATGAGTAACCGCCGCGAATTCCATAATCACCATCACTCATATCACGGTTACTCATATAATTTTATTACACACTTTTACCGTAAAATATTTAACGAAATTATTACCAGCATGTAGTTCTGTCCATCTGCCCATAAGCGACAGTTCCTCCTGCTATTAAACGAGACCCAGAACAAATACAAATACTCAAGAATAATTTATTTTCATAAACCATGAAGTATGATTATTATTAATCTCCAGATATACTTACAGCATCGTTAACTGACATGTGAATATTTGCTTCAAAGTCTTCGATTTGCTCTTCAACTTTGTCTCCGCAATCTGTACAAAGCTCAATTTCGTGAAAGCACTACCAGGGTAACCAACACCAGAAATGAAAATTATTTAATATAGAAGAAAAACTGAACAAAACGCAAATAACAAACTATAGAAAAATTACTATAAGTAGCAGGGTTAAGTAAAAAGAAGAGAACTAAACTAAAAAAGCTTCAAGTCTTCAAGCAAGTCACTCGTATTAATGGTAAAATAAAAGAAGGAAATAAAGAGGACATCTTACCTGAGGTTGTGACAACATTGCTACTTCTAAACTTCGAACCCTCGCTGTTATCCTGTCAAGATCTTTTTGCAGATGTAGCACTGCTTCCCTCAAGGGCTCTGACAGATCCGTTGCGTAACAGTTTCCTACGGTTCTTGGCCCACCGTTCTGTTTCACCACTAAAAATCATATTGTCCTTAATAATACTAGCTAAACTATCACGAAAAAATCACTCGCGTATTTCATGATTTGCTACAAACCGTACAAAAAAGTCACATGAGTATATAACAATTTGTTCTTTCACCGTGTTATCTCCCTCCTGACTTGTCATGACTATTTTTACGCGGTCTGTAATAAGTGTAAAATCCATGCGCGTTGTGTTTTTACAAATTATTCCACAAATAAAGTGATACTGTAATTTAAACCAAGTCCTGTTATTTCTTCCCCATTCTTTCTCAATTATCGTTTTCACTAGCCTATGCCCGCAGGCACTAAGGGATTCACAGACCATTTAAAGTCTGATCTGAACGTGATAAAAAGGTGAGAGGATAAAAATCTACGGGGTGAAGAGAAAAACGGCAACCCGAAATTCACCGAGTTGAATCTACGTAGTCTTAGTCGGCCGATTCGAAAAAAAACTGAAGACAATAAATGTTACATCTCACTAACATGAGAAAAAAATTAAAATTGAAAACATTAGATCGTTATTTATGATTATGCTGTAAAGTCACAATTGGAAATGTAATTGGCTGTTATTTATATTTATATGAAGAGATGTGTGCCTAAAAGGAAAAGTATGGCTTAAAGAAAACAGAGATTTTAAGTATTAAATAAAATTGAATTGAAAATTCAAAATGCGAATGGTTTTTCCCGAATATAGTTAATATAAATATTCCTTTTTTTTTGCGCAAATTTCAGACGTCGGTCAAAAGTTGTTTTGAGCGTAAGCTCACGTTTGAAGGTTAACCAGAAAACTTTAATAATAATAATAAATAAATGAGTAAAGAATGGACCGACAGGCATTCGGTCCGGTTTTAACATGAAATGAATTCCTCAGGTACGAACCTCGACGCCTGACAACACTGGGGCTTTCTCTTTCGCGTGGCTTCGTTCTAGAGAACCCAGATTGGCTTTCTTTCTCTGCTTCCTCGCTTCCAATCCTCCCGTTTACTTGAGTAACGATACCATTTTGTATTCCGTTCGAATTCACTCTTTGAGGTCCGTTCGCCAAGTGACCATTAACTTTCATGGTGTTGCTTTTATCGTTTTTCTCTTTACCAACTGTGAATTCCGATACTTCGGGACTTTTAGAGCAGGAGCTTTCATTTGGATTTTTGAAAACTTTTCTGCACGCGTGTGGTGTCGTCTGAAAAAAACAAATTGTAAATTTATTTATAAAAAAATTCATTATCCATAAGCAATCTACATACTGTACGTAACTGCCTCATAATTAGTATGAATACGATATTAATATCGCTAAGCCGCCACTTTTGTATATAAAATGTGACATTTATAAGCCCGCTATGAGTTATAATAGTAGAGGGCTAATGGGTCATACAAATTTTTGTAACCCCCAAAAATAAATACAAAAACAAGTTTCTCCCCCAACAATTTGATCATATTATACAGTGATTTTGGATGAAAAATGATCTCCAAACAATTTACAAGACTGAGAGAGTCCAAGATCGTGCACCCTTACCTCCACAGTATCAATGAACTCTTCGTCCTCGTCATCCGTGTCTGGAGGCTGTGGCGAAGGGGACATAGAACTTATCGGGGAAGTTTCCAAACTAGAAATATTTGTTTTATTAACTAAATGCCGAGGTATCCTCGTTGGTGATGTTTCTCTGGACCCTGCATAAAAAATACAAACATAAGTCAGAGTGAGTCGACTTTACCTGGGTCACTTTATCACATAAGACTGTTCACCTAGTGGAGAATTCTGCAGAGGACTTCCAGGTTGAGCCCTCACTCTTTCAATGACGGGCCCCAAAAGCATTTCAATGTCCTCTACCGGAACATTTTCGTAGAAATTTCCCAGACTTCCGAGAAACACTTCGACATTGTCGTTGTAGGACATCGTTTCCACGATCTGAAATTAAAAATTATTTTGTTAAGTGTACCACTGACCAATCGTTTCTCCCTCCTTGGTCCTCTCGCATATTCATTCACGCGTTACCTTTTTTAATTCTTCCACATAGTTCTCCATGGCTTCTTCCTTTGACATGTTGCCCAATTTTTTCCAAGCATCGTGCTTGGTTCTTCCTACTATGTCCCAAAACGCAGGTTTTGGGACAGAACATGGACCATCAGTGGCTTGCTTAAAATAAGCGTAAAACTTGAGTTTGAGCTCATGTGATGGCTGGTAGGCACCTGAAACGAACACAAATTTGGGATGGTAAAGCACGAAAATGTCAGTAAAGAGTAAAAATGGACAAAACTTGGTAATTGTCATGGCACTTCTTAAGCGAATAGTCTCAGGTATAACCTGAAAATAATATTTTCGAAAAAAAAGTAGTGGAAAAACTTTGAGCTTAAAAAAAACCGCTTTCACAACAAGGGAACGACCTCGTCCCATATTTAAAACTCAAAAGAAGAGTCAATGAGTCCTTTTAATTCCATTTTAATGTCGTTGAATGAATGGGCTTTCGTGACCCTTTGCCAAACCACAATCGCTGGAACTACACTTCTCTTTTAAACTCTTTGTTCAAGGTCAAGGAAGAATTCAACAAATGGAACCGCGTCCCTGTGTTTCGCAAGTGCCTCAATTCGCAATAGGACGAACTTGATTTATAAGCTCTTTTTCTTTTCTTTTTACGAAACACAGCGGAAACGAGAGAATGACTCGGCTATTCTTGGTTCTAAATTCCCATTTCTTGTTTTTGATTTTGAAGGGTTTCCTAAACATCTCATGACCTCACATTTTGAAAGAAGGAAGTGAAGAAATGAATTCCAAAAAAATGTTTGACTAGAATGAGATGGGTATCCGAGAAAACTACTTAACCGACTTTGCTATTTTAATTGGGCTCATCAATGTAAGCTTCACGTGTCCACCTCTAGTCTACAACAATTACCTATTAACAAGGAAAAGTTGATGATACAGTATGCAACAGTTTACGATTAAATTAGTAATTCGAGACAAAACAGGAAAATTTGGACAGGAAAAATTGTTTCTTTGATATTTGTGTATAACAAAGACTTTGGCAGTATTTATACTAGGTCGTTGCAATTAAAAGGATATATGGTAAATTATTCTTTTAGTATCAACAAAACGTACGGCTGGACAAAAAATCTAAGTGTCTAATAAATAGGCACTATCCACAACTCATGTAATGAATTAGGAATGTGATTTAAAAGAAGTCTGCAAAACTGACATTGCTCAAATGAATGCTGGAACGAGAGAAACTTAAACAATTTATAAATGATGTTTCTTTGGAAAAACATGACTCATGACCAAAAATGGCTAAATAGGAGAATCCAAAAAGGAGAAAATTAGGAAAAACAGTTACTTTAAAAATATCCTGAAAGGAAAAAAACTCAAATTTGTTAACCTTCTCACAGATTAATTTGGAAGAACAAGTTCTCCATTTTTCTTCTGTGCTCGTTGAAAGGTTTTCAGCAAGCACAAACGAATCTTCCAAGATGATGAACCGGTCATCTGCAAGGGGTCAAGGTGACCGAACAATCATTCGCTTATGGTTAACCTTGTGGATTATGAGAATTAACCCATTCACCTAGCGAGTTGCTTTTCTTTTCTTATTCCTAAAAAGCTTTGTGAACTGTTTCAACTAAGATGCGCGCTTCTAACGGTAGTTAGAGAACTCAAATGTAACGTCCTCCAAATTTTATAAAATCCGACTTCGAAAGCAGAACAATTAGAAATTACTACCTCCGTTCCAAATCAGTTGCTACTTTTGACCCCTTTTCTAATGATTAATGCTACTAATGACTAATACAATTCTTTTTTAAATAATTTTCATTCAAAAAATAATTTTCAATTTGAGATTTCAGGTTGATATGATATCAATCATTTATGTTAGGTTGTCAAGTACTTCCTTCTTATCCTTTCAACAGAGTCCCATCTTCTGAACATTCTTCAGTTTACTGGCATCATCTGTTCTCAAATGAGGCCCATCATACTGAATATAACCTCGACTAAGCTTTCTGTTTTCTGAAAAATTTTCACACATACCCGGAAAACCCTTTTTAACTATTATTAACTATAAAAATATAAATTTACAAAAAATAGTTGTAGTTATAGTTGAATTTTAATCCAGTTTCTCACCCTTTTTTGGGTTACGAAGACGAGAAACGATATAGAAGGAGGATTTGAAATCGCAACTATAACTTATACTGGTACTTAAACATCACACCACAGACCTCCGCAAAACTACAACAAAATTGAAATACAGAATTTAAATTCAAACTCAATTTTCGAAAAAATCTAGCAACTGATTTGAAGCGGAGGGAGTATGAAGCAAAAGGAAAAAAATGTAAATAGCTATCCTAAAGCACAGAAGGCCATATCGCTGTAAAAACAAAAGAAATTCAAAGGCTGAGATCATAATTCAGCACAAGCTCAAAGGCAAGAAAAAACCAGGACCTCAAGGACAAACATGATAATAGAACAAGAGAAAAGGATATGCCTAAAGGCTGAATACGTAATTATGCTTTCGGATATTAAAGAGGAAAATCAATTTGTCGGGATTTAAAACCGAAAAGACTTTGGACCAAGTGTTTCTTTATCATCCGCCGTCGCATGATTAAGATAAATGGCCAAGGAATAGTCGATATCGAACAGCCTTTACACATTTAATAATATTTCAACAACGAATTTAATCATGACCGCAAAAGTCCTTCTTTTCCTTTGTTTTTATTGTTATTAAAAACAGAACGTATTTAAAAATAAAATTTCAAAATGTTAAGTTGAAACAGAAAGAAAAGTTGTGTATTTTTGTTCCTTTATCCTGTCTAACGCAAACTTTTTCTTTCGCATCACGGTTAGTTATTATAGTTGTAACCTTCACGAACGAGAGGCTAAAAACACTAAAGCTAGTCTCTAGGAAATTTTGATCAGAAGCACACCAAGACACTTGACAGCATTGCAAAAAATAATAATAAAAATCATTTCACAGAAAACAGCAAAATATAAATTTTATTGTATGAAAGTTAGAAACTCTGCGTTTGTGCTTACATTTTCTATCTTCCTTTCCTTCAAAGGAAATTAAAGATTATCCTTCAGTCTCACGTACAAAGTACTGGTGAGGCCAGTTTTAATGTATGGTTCGGAAACCTGGACACTTACGAAGTCCGACGAAAGACACCTCGAAATCCTCCCACAGATCTTTGGACCGGCCATGGAAGGTGACTGGTGGAGAAGGACCAGCCACGAGGTGTACGAGCTCTTTGAGGAGAAAGATATCATCACCTCCATCAAGCTCAGGAGGTTGGAATGGACAGGACACGTCATAAGAGCTAAAGACAGGCTCATCCACAAGGTCTTTAATGGGAAGCCCGAGGGAACCAGACGGGTAGACCGCCCCAACTTAAGATGGGGAGATGAAGTCCGGGAAGACGTCCGAGGACTTCTCCAAAACGGAAGATATGCAACGAATAGGGCGGGACGAAGAACCGTCCTGCAGAAGATTAAGGCCCACACAGGGCTGTAGTGCTAGTGGATGGATAATCCTTCAGTTTCTAAATAGCGTCCAATTAACCTTTGTGTTATGCGTGCGTTTGGGTAAGTTTGAACCCAGTAGTCAACTTAAAAGTTTTCTATATCTCTTATAATCAATAGTTACAAATTTAAGCTTTATAATATTCTCAAGGATGCTGACTTATACTAATTAAATCACTTAAAATTCGAGAAAAACAACATCGACACCTACAGTATATAGTATTTCTGGGTATTTTTGAAACCAACACCCATTTTCTCCATCTTCACCAAATTTGCATGGTTTTACTAATAAAAAATTCTAGTGTGTATTAATATATATATAATATTATAATACAATGATTAGACTTGGTTTTCGGAAAATGGTGTGTTACAGAGGACTTTAAGGCTCATCATTTAATCAAACTATTATACCTTTGTAGTGTGCCAGTGTTGACGAATGAACGAACCCAAATTGATATTTTCTTTGATGTACTATATGCAGTGAGATACTATGATAATTTATGAGGCAGAGGTCAAGGTTCACGAGAGGTGACAATAATCTTCAAACTTTTACACCTACTTTTTACATTTCCTTTTCCTTTTGAAAAACTAATTTTGTGAAAGGCGCATTCAAGGTCATCCCTGCTTTGTCCCTCTACCTACAACTTGAAAATACCTAGTTTCTCAAAACATGAAAACATTCAAGATCAAAGACCGTTCAAGGCAGTGGCTCTGCCCGAGGGGACGGGAAAAAATTCAAAATCGCCAGCGATTGCATAATTAAAAAAACCTGGACTTAGGGCAAATCTCCAAGACGTCAATAAAAAGCTAATGAAAGGAAATTCGATTATGCTCATTTACATCCACATGTCATTTCCGCATTTCATTAGACTAAACATACCTTACAATAATTATTTTGATAAAAAATATAGCCTGAGGGGAAATGGCCAAGAGGTATAATAGTTATATTTGAAGAGTAATCATACAGACAAAAACATTATGTTTCTCATACAAAGAAACCACAGCACACTCCGGAAACGTGCCAGTCATTACCCTTCGTGATGCCTAAACATAACACGCAATGACAACGCAATTTGCCACCGTTCATCCTCGAATAATGTGGACCCGGGTTGGTCCATTATTCAATAATATACAATATAATGCTTGAATCAATTAAGTATTGTTAAATTCCTCCGCCTTGTTTGTATATTTGACGGAAAAGGGATAAGTCATTATTTACAATCGCCAACAAAACTTGGCGAATGTGACAAGTTACCAAATATTTATCACATTTACAATTTAGTGTACAAAATGTCCAACTCTTAATAGGGAATTTAATGAAAGTTTACTCAGACGCTCGGCTGCTGTCTCTTTCCTGACAAAATCCAAGCAACAGTGCTCTCCAGTAACAGTTCACGAATCTCCGAAGTAAAAGCGAGGAATGCATAAGATGAAGAAGTCACAGAAACTAGGTATCTACACGAAGATCTGACAGAATTTCACTTTTGAAGCACGCTTGGCTTTAATTTCCAGTCCAATGATGTTTAAAAAACGAATGAAAGGGCTCCCTCGTCTCTCTGACGCATTCACTGCCCTGGAATGGGAAAGTTTTACGATCGTGTGCAAGCACAAAGAGAAACTTTCCAAAGGTTTGACATCATTCGTGTAAATAGAGAACCCATCTAAGCAAGTTCCTCGGTGTTTTACGTCAATAACAGAACAAAGAAATGCAGAAGACCAAACTTTGGCAGTGAGAAGACCCGTTAACAACACTTTTCAACAACTCGAATGACATATACCACAATATCCCATGCGAGCAAGCCTCCATAGTCTCGCCCATATTCAGAGAGAGGTGTTGCTTATTGGCCAATTACACAAAAAAGATAGGCATGGTTGATTCTGAAAATATCTGTGACGTCATTTTTCGAAGTGGAAAATTTGTTTTAGACTCATCTCGTTATCTTGGAACTCAAACATCCACTCACTGTGAATTCTCCTTTGCTTTCCGCGGTAGGAGACCATGAATGAAACATTTGGGAAAATTTGTATCATTTCTTCAATGTGTTTTCTCAATTTTATCTTAAACTGACACAATCGGAATAGCTTTTGAACAGCTCGAAAAAACCACTTTCGAAAAAAAGGACACTCGAACTTATGTTAATTCACAGGTGTCACAAAAGACAGTTTAACACCAATGGTTGCAAAAGTCAAAGTTGTTTTAGAAAAGCCAATACAGACGTCGGCAATAATTTTTTACGAAAGTGACATTAACCTAAAAACGTTCAGCTTATTTTTCTATGTTCAGAAGTTCAGGATCACGTAAAAACGCCAAGTCACTCTTCTACCGTACAACAGTAATCTTCTTTCTCTGTCTTTTCTTTATAATCAGACTCCTTTCTCTTTCTTTTTTTCTCATCGATTGTTGTGTAATAAAGGTCCGTTACTAAATTGCCACTATCCACTGTAATGAGGCTATTATGTTCGCTACAAAAACATTTGACTCCTGTTCGATTGGATTTTTAAATTTTGACTCAATTTCACGAGATTTGAATTCGTCGACAATTGACATTGGGTGGTCTAATTATTTCACGGCTGGAAGTGAACGCCATGACTATAAACTTCCCTTAAGACCACATACGTTAAGATGCTTAATATCACTTACATTACCGTTTTACTTGTTTTATCAAATTATCTATGAGTATCCATCAATCGTACCGACACAAATTTTCAAGTGTTTTTGTCTCCGACTTTCACTCTTAAATATACTGGAAGTGTAAGGAAGAGGGCTTAGGGTCTTAAGAGTTATGTAAATTTTAAGATTTTCGCGGCTATCATTCAAATTCTTAAACATCCCCACAGCCTAGACAGAAATCGAGCATTCAACCTAAACTCTATACAATGGTGCTACATAAACCCAACCGCGCCTCCTCGTATGCTCAGCGACAGGGCACTCTTGATTATGAGTGTTTTAATTCAATTTTCTTCCTCCTTTGGATAAGCGCTGGTAATTACATATAGTCACCCGATTTATCACTTTTACCCTAACATATACATTTCTGCCTAACAATGTCGGATAATTACATTAAAATGCTTCGATTTGATAGCGAGGTTTCAAGTCTTAGGTCGCGTTACCAACAGTGACATTTAACACAAACCTTAACTTAATACACTTGATGGTATGGGAAGAGTTAGTTTTTCTCAAACGTCGGGATGTCATACAGGGGTTAATAGCTCGACAATCCTTTTCCTTTCTTTTTTGTTGTCATTAACACGTGTTTCAATTCCACGACTCTTGGTTTATCATTTCACGTCAAAACTTTTTAAATCGCAAAATGTAAAAGCACGTTTTCTTTGTTCTTAGGCGAAAAGTTCAACAACCTGCAAAATACAAGTGGGGAAATAAGTTTGAGCCCGCACATTTCCAAAGCTACTAATTACACGGTTTTAATCAAAGCCTTTCTAAAAAGTGAAATTTAACTCGTCCTGACTAACGCTCCAGTCAATACGACATTACACAATATACTTCTCGGTTCTTTTGCCGCATACGAATTTTATGAGTGCAATACGCAATTGTTACATACACCTCAATTTTTGTGAGGAGATTGCACTTGGTCTGTCTGACTTTTTAAACCGTTTCCAAAAATGCAGAGAATAATTTTACTTAATTTTTTAAACACATGTTACAATAAAAGTGATGAACAATTCCTGGCCATTCATAATCATTAACTAGGCTCGCTCACAAATTACTTAATAAATTATCACATTTATTAGCTAATTTATAAAATGTCCAACTCTCAGTGAAAAATTTAACCAAAGTTTGCTCAGATGCTTGACTTCTGTCACTTTTTCACCTCATGTATTCCCAGTTTTTGATTTGGAGGTTCGTAAACTAGAAAGCACTGTTGCTTGGATTTTGTCAGAAAAGTGTGAATTTAATTTTTTAAATGTGACAAATAATCAGTAATTTGTCATATTTACCAAATTTTGAGGTGATTATGAGTAATCGCCAAAAATTATTTACATTCGCCGACTTTTACCGTAACACATACGGTGGCTATGTTTATCAGAAACAGGCAAAAGCAAAACTGAGAAAACAGAAGAACGTGAGAGCTTCCGTGACTAACCCAAATTATCGTTTAAAGTTTTCTAAATATTTCTGTCATTGTCCAACACAACTCTCCCCAAATGGTGCAAAGTTCACATAAAATTACCCAAAAAGATTATTACCTACTCGTTTGAAAAATTTCATGAGCAGTCAGCGAACCGAAAACTGTTTTTCCTTGCCTCTAGACCTAAAGTTATAATAATTAGTCCAACTGAAGTTTCAAGGTTCTTCCATCCACCTCGCCCCATAGACTCCAACCGGTCCCTCATTCGCTTTTCATTAGTTTTACCCCCATCCTTCATTTCCACATCCTTAGTAAAATTTTGAAAGGTTTTAAATAAGTTAATACGACTTAATATTTCACTTAATGTGATACCGACCCAAAATACACAAAAGTTCGACAAAATCAACAGTAAAATAAAAGCTCGATTAATTTTGTCGCGTATACACAAAGACCTCTAGGTCGGTGATTATTAAAGTTAGCAACAACGTTAGCTTACAAAGTCCTTGAGCAAAGTGAATCTTGACGTCAGACTAGGCATTTTCTCAGAAAAAAAAGGAAAACAAACAAAAAACGGGCATTGGCTAAAATACACAAATCATTAAACCTAATTTTCAAGATTCACAGACAAATCCAAGATGCAAGAGATTTGTAAATAATGATGACAATAGTAAACATGATCAATTTATAGTAAAGCTCGAATGCAATTACAAGTAGATGTACTATTTCTAACGATTAATCCTGATGAATGGCAAGTGGTTATCGATAGACCTAAAAAAGTGTTAGTCAACAAAAAGGTTGTCTTAAGCTAAATGTTATAAATCGAGAGATTGTATATAGTTCCCGGTGACTTTTTAAAATCACCTCCAAATTTGGTAAATGTGACAAATACTAAATGCGTAGCCAAATATCCACTCATCAGTGCTACAGCCCTATGTGGGCCAGTTTTGGATTAGAAGCGCTCGGACACATTCTCGGACTCCATTTTCCCATCTTAAGTTGGGGTTACATATTCATCACATTTAAAAAACTAAAGACTCACTTTTCTGACAAAATCCAAGCAACTCCTGCTCGCCAGTAACAGTTGACGAACCTCTGAATTAGAACCGGGGAATATATGAGACGAAGTGACGGGAGCTAAGCATCTTAGCAAAATTTTATTGAGTTTCCCATTACGAGTCGGATATTTTGTACACTAGGTGGTAAAATTGATAAATATTTAGTAATTGGTCAGCGAACTTACTTGATGATTATGAGTAATCGCCGGGGATTATACATAATACCCCGTGTATTTAACAAATTTTCTTTTTGTTTTCCCATAAACTGCTAGATTAATATTGGTCTGGCACTGTTCAGTCCTGAAAGGAAATAGTGAACAAGAACTTACGTGAAGCTACAAATTACGTTACAGTAATAGACTTAGAAATTTTCCAGTTTGTTTGGTAAAAATTGTTTTTTAAAAAACATTAACTAGGCATCTTCATAATTATAATTTATTTGAATTTTTTAGAAGCAATCACTTGTTTATAAATATATGCCAGATATATATAATTTTTTATTCCTATTTTTGCATGGTGTAACTATGGACTTATAATATTTACTATTATTATTAACATCATGGAAAATATTTTATTTGTTTTTGTTGCAATATCTCAACTTCCTGGAATTTTTCACATTTAACTTATATTTGTCTGATGTTTATTTTATGCTCCTGCCATTCATACAATTGAAAAATTGTTTTGTCGTAAACGTTATAGTGTTAAAGTTCTTATATCTATAAATATATCGCAAGCTACAAATTTTTTTAACATATAGAATGTGAGCATTCAGAGTAGCAGCATATTCAAATTTATATTCATGTACACACTGCCAAAATCTAACATACTTATTTCTACTGTCCAGAAGTCCATACATATTCATACTGTCCACTGTCAGAAGTCCAGTGAGTGACTGAATGAAGAAAAAGGGAAATAGAGGGAAAGCGACGCCCTTGAAGAAGGAAAGCTTCATGGCTCAAGAACCTAAGAGATTGGTCCGGTATGACATTCGCCGCCCTGTTCTGAGCAGCAGCCTCCAAGATTACTATGGCCCTGGTGCTCGTCAACCTTCGACGGGAAGACGGCACTTGATGATAATGATAAAGAAAGAAACTAATGTAAGAAAAAAATTTACATTTTGGCTTGAAAACCATCCCCTGAGGAAGAAAACAATTCAGAAGTCTTTCAGTCGGTGTCAGCGACAAGAGTACTGGTTCGAGTAGTCGTATTAAAAATGGTGTACTCTTTGTCAGTCCATGCCAAAGGTCCCCCAAGGACAGACATTACTGCCCATGATTTCAAGATATGTCTCTCAAGTTAAAATTGTCATTTTTTGTTCCCAGATGGTCCAACTTGTTAATTGGCTTAAACGTTTACTTCCCTCGTATATTTATGGTTCGAAGGGCGGTGACGCAAATCATGGAAAATAAGAAAACATTCAGAATAGAAAATATAGTACTTTGTCGTGTGATTCATCTGCCCAACGCACGTGACACCCAATTTATACTTGACATATGTTCCAGTAAAAGTGATAATTCGGAAAAGTGTAGTATACATAATCCCCGGCAATTATTCATAACCACCAACTAAGCTTGGTAAATGTGCCAAACTAATGAAATTTTATCACGTTATGCCAAACTTAGACACAACGGTAACCTAGTCGAATGGACGTTCTAATTATCTCCGGTGAATAATTTCCCAGGGACGTCGAAGAGGGTGTCAAGTAGCTTGTATTTCCCTTCTGCTGACAGCCCATGTATTTGTCCCCCGTAAAAGTCAATCAATTTTACGAATGATCTGTCGTCGGAAAATACGTTTTTGACAATTGGTTTCCATGGGTTTCTGATTGTTGCTTATGCCGATAAATTGCGTTTTTGAAGTCGAGGCCATCGTGGACGATTTACGACTTCTATTTTGGGGTATTTTGTTTAGGGTTTCAACATGCCACTCCATTATTACTATAAATTCAAACTAAAACAAAATCAAAAGCTTAAGCACAGCAAGAAAAATCTAAGAAAAATCGGAAACTGGAAAGTTTCGAATGAAAAAAATATGTACCTCAAAGAATGATTAATTTCCACCTTTCCGTCGTGATATTAAAAAAGTGACTTTTTATGGTGTACAGTAATTATACCAGTAGTAAGTAACATTACACCATTAAATGAGTCAACTGAAAAATATTGTTTTAAAAAAACCTTCCAAACAACCAGAATGTTACGAATGAAAACAATATGAATAGAAATTTATGGAGTTAAAAAAAAATTGTTATTTCAATCTTAAACATGTTCAAAACAGACAGAATAATGTCTGATAACTTATTTGACAGATTAAAAACATTTTTAAAAAATTACCCTAAATTAAGCGACTAAACCAACAATTAAAAATTTGTAATTACAATGACTGTTGTTGATTTAAGAAGGCGAAACTGAGCCAAGAATACAATCATTTTTGCCTCTTGCTTCTTTTTATACAAAGAATGTAATTTCAATTTCATTTCCTCAAGGAGGTATTTTTATTCTGGTAGTTGGAAGCTATTCATTCATTTGATTATGGTGAATTGGCTTTTTCTCAGTTCATTATGATGATAACAAAACCACTTTTTTGTATTTATTTATAAAAAAAAATGTTTATACTTCACTTTTACAGAGTAACCATGACTAATATCTACCCGAATCCCTTTTCTTTGCTTGGCATTCAATCATTTTAAAAGGTTTTGTTTCTCCTTATTATATTATGAATCATTTTTTTCACTAGGATTTATTATTCCTATTGAAAATATCTTTAACATATTTTTCTGCAGGCTCTTTTACTAAAAATTTTTAATGATAACTAACTAAATTAACTAACAAGCATCTGATAAATAGTTTCCAATGACTAAGTCCCAGGTTGCATTCTTATATAACAACTACCTGACATATGCTTGACAAAAACAATGCCACCCTAATCATAATTATTAATTTCAAATTTAGAAAATTATAAATTAAACTGAAATTATTTTTTAACTGTCAAATAGAGCCTAAATGAGTGAGGTCTTTCCAATATTCATGGCAACTAATTTCAGTTTCCCTCAAGGATATTTTTTAAAGTGAATTTGAATCAATCGATCCGTAAAATGATTTCCATTTGTGTTATTATAAGGACTTACCATTTTTTGGCAAGCTTCGTATTACATTAACAGCAGCCTTGAATTTCTCCTCGGTACTCATATTCTTTGAAAGGAAACAACAGACTTTGAGATAACAATAAAACTCGATATCACATCACTGTGTTCCCTGCTCTAATTCACGAATGTCGGTCGATTACTTTAATCACACTGCAAGATAAATAACATATTTTACTGATTTGATAAATCCCAACATGTTGTTTTTTCGAATAAATCACGCAATAATTAAAAGAGCGAGGGAAAAAGAAACATTTCGAAAACGGCCACAATTTGAAATTGAAATTACGTGAACGTAAATATGCAGACGAAATTTCGAAAATGGATGTTCGACAAAATCCGCACGCCAGCGACAATTTTATCAGGGGAAGGAAACGCGTGTTTTCAACCGTTTTCCGCACCCCAACGACAAAAAACTCTTTTTGAATTTCACAAATATATCATCAAAAAATTTTAATTAAACCTCCAAAATATTTTTTTTTCTTAAGAAATAGTCTACAAATAATCTTTCAGTTCTGCGTATCGCCATTATTAGAAAAAAAAACATCCAAAATTTAAAACAAAGCAAACGAACCGAATTTATAAGAGAAAAAATTTTTTTTTTATGTGGTTCTCTTCCGTCTTAAGGTTACCTACTAACTACTTTTATCTCGCCGTTCCATTACGACGAATGAAAGACGATAAAAATTAAAGGGACCTTGAAATATAAATATAATGTTAATTATACGAATTTTCAACTACAAACAACTACACCACACCACTACTTTTGATTTTAAAGAATTTATCCCCAAACTAGAGAATTTGATCAGATTTTGGTGTTTCCTCTTAGTTTTGTGTTTTTCAAATTGATTTATTTCCTCTTATTATGTGTTTTTCAGACACTTAGGCCTTTTAATAAATAATGTATCTCATTAATTTAACCGCTATAAGAAGAAATTTTAAATGGGTAACAAACTTGGATTATAAAAACATGAGAAGAATAAAAGGTGCCAACGAAAAGGTGTTTGTGTCTGAAAGAGGTTGAAACAAAATCACAAGGCGACTGCTTCGTGAATATACTAATTTATTTAATAATTTTTTGATAAACTTTTGATAAAAATGAAAGACAATACAAAAAATAAATAATTATTGTTTGGAGTACTGACCAAACTCACTGATCCACTGAAAACACGGAATTAATAATTGGGAACTCGGTTGGTGTCAACACATCACGGCAGGTTGCACCATAAAACTGGCCAGTTTGTTGATATGCGCAAACTTCACGAATTTTTTGCCTGTTTGCATATGGGGGCGGGGAATATATTCCATAGATAATGTCATGGAGTATACTTAAAACAAAAACCACACAAACACAGTGCGTTAGACTTTCTCGAAAATAAATCTTTTAAAGATACTCAATTTTGACACGTTGAGGCAGAAATTTACGCTCATTTTGTTGAAGCGGAGTGAGGCATGCTACTTTAAATTACGAAGGAATTTTTGTGACACACAGTCAGGTGGTTAAACGTTACTCATTCACAAGACAACCCTTTGATTTGAATGCAAAGTAGATCCGCTTTCGCAACTGTTGTATTAAGGCTATAATTCATACAAAGTTCACATATTGGAAGGCCCCAATTGAAACGAACGTTGAACTTTGTGAGCTCACTGATAATTTCATAGGTTAAGCCAGAGTAATTTTCTGGGTATCTTTATTTGGGGAAAATTGGGACATTATTGAACGGAACCTTTATTCACCTCAAAAAAAACAGTCAAAGTAATTATAAATATATGTTAACATCAGCACATGTGGAAATGAAATATAGTATAACTATACTAATTACTATAAACGTCGTAAAAATTTTCTTTACAGTTCTTTCAACCATGATCAATGATCAAAATCATACTCGCTACCGCGTTTTCTGTTGTTCCAAGAGACGACGTCTATGGCTGATCGACCGCGTGACATTTTGATACTCTAACTAAACACATTCTCTTAAGCCTCCAAGCCTCCATTCTCTTAAGTTTAGATTAAATACCGTTTATCATAAGAAGATATAAGAAGAGGCTCGAACTCTCTACTACTCCTCAAGTCATGTGCTTTGACTCAAATACAGATTTCGCTCCATCCAAGCTCTTTGTTTGAACAGTAAAGGCCGCTATTAGTTAAAGCGATTAAAATTAACAATCTCGAAGGATCGTGAGAGTTACCCGGTCAATATACTCTGTACTAAAGACAATAGCCAAAAATAATAATTAAAAAAAAAAATCAACCCAAGTTCCTTCGCACGAACCAATTCATTGCAGTTTGAGGCTTCGTTTGCAAGCATGGTCAAAAGTAAAAAAAAATCACGGCTCCAGAAAGCTTTACCAAATTTTTATTTTAGAAATAAACAGTGCGCAGAAACGCCACCGTTATAACCTAAACTCTTGACATCGATTATATCCTTCAATTTACTTAAATTTGGCAATCATCAATCGTCGTAAAGCATTTAGCTTCAAGCAAAATAATGAGTTAGAGGCGAAACGGTAATTTAATGAAAGCTTTCATATACCTTCACTTTCAAAACACTACACAAAAAGTCGAACAGATTTACAAAACCTTGTCAACGATCCTAATTTCAGGGTTTCATTCATTCAGGAATTGGAAATACGATCTGCCGGATTTAATAAAAAGGAACATTATCAAAATTTAAAAATAAATCTCATAAAGAATAATCCTTTAATAAGAACTACAAAAAAATCAACATTAAAAATAATAACAAAAACCTTATAAATTAGGCTAAAATCTGAGCTAATCGATGGATTCGTAATCTCGTAATGAAGGATAAGAAAAAAAAATTTTTTTGGGGGGAACTATGAAGTTGGAATGACTATCCTCTCCGTGCAAAATTATAAGACACACATAAGCGATGGGTTCATGCAGCTAGGTCTACTAATACGGCTTATTAAATCAGATTATAACCATTCTTAGTAACTAACTTGTTGAATTAACAATTACTGAAAACCTCTCATCAACTTCAAAAAAATTTTCCAAAATCAAAATGGTGGTCAGGGTCAAAGGGACCATTTGAAATTCATTTGAGATTTTCATACACACCAACAACTCAACTACGATCAATTAAATTTTACAAATTACACTGAATTTCAAATAAATGATTCAAATACCGTGAATGGAGGGACTTGTTTTCAGAAAGGTAACCGTAGATATAACCTTTCTAACTTAACACTCGGCTTTAAACTGAATATATACATACATGAGGCAGATTAAGTTATATTTAAAAAGAATCTCGAGTGCATAAGTTAAACTAGAGTGGAATTAACAGTACTAATAAAATCATATTGATGAATAAAATACAAATTTCTTTTCATTAAAATATCAAATTAATGGAATTGTTAAAAAAATTACATTTTGCCGGTCCCATAAAAAAAATCTCGTCAAACTTGGTTTAAAAAATTTTTTGTTGATTGTAGGGCCTTGTTCATCGCTATCTTGGTCTTCGATGATTTTGCAACTGTCGTTACGATTCTCATAATTGGCATACAACTTAGTTTAAAAAACTCTAACAACTTTTTGGTGCATTGAAATGTCTGATTTTGCTTGTCGAGCTACCCCCTAATAATCGAATACTCGCGATAGTTGGATCTTAACTATCCTACAAATTTGAATTGAAAACTGCAGTTGGAACACGCGAAGCTGCCAGATAAAGATAAAAAAACTGATGATGAAGAAATAACTTTTTGAAAAACATCAAAAACAAAGTAGTTGGTTAGATTTCCTAAATTTTATGACCTTAGAATTCAGACAACGCCTAACCTTATACAAAGTATGAAAATTTATTATTTTCATTTAAAGCACCTTATACACACAAAATTTACAAAACTAGTTTCATTACATTCATAAAATTTAATTTTAATGGTAATTTTCCTTTCCTACAATATTATGTCTCCATCCTGGTTCACAACTGTTTACGAAATAGTCACGTATGTCATTCTATAGGCCTTCATACTTTTCGATGAATCATATCGAAGAAAAAAACGACATTTATGACAATCTATGGTAACAATGATGGGAGTATGAAGTCTCAAAACAATGACGAACAAGCAAATTCCTAAGTGAACAAAAGTCATCTTCCACCTTACCCACTAACTAAAAAATTATAAATCAATCAAATCACATGTTATATTAGGCCCAAGACTCGTTGTTTCGAGTTCCTCCTCATTCCCTGCTCTAGTCAAATGGTGTTCGATCCGACCACCGCAAAAGCAACGAAGTTTCGCGAAATCGTTCCTCACGAATCCACAAGTGGAGTTAGTTTAGAGCGGTTGACCTTGGCTTTTGTATGACGTCTGAACTTTATCCACCATCAGGTTCACCTTATTACGTATCAAATGGCCAAAGTGAGTTCAATATTCTGTTCACTTTTAAGGCGAATTGAAAACGTCACACTTGATACTAAATATTTCAACCCAACTATTAAAAATGTCTTAAGAGTACTGAAGAAACTAAAAGTAATCAGTGAAAATCGCTTGTACGAACTAAAATAATTCTGGCTTCCAACAGTAAAAAAACTATAGCCTTTTTCTTGGGCAAAAACATTTGTTTTATTTTCATTGGCTTACCTTTATGGTCCTTCTGAAGTATTCATAGCATTTCTATTGAAAACCAATTTGTATTTTTCGTTTCTTCTTATCTTGCGATAAACTCCGCAGTATGAATAACAAATAATTCATTTAGAATCTTGAACCATCCTACTCCAAAATCTTCTACTCAAGTCGATGAAAACGAGCCTGACATTATAACAATATAAAATCTAGAGCCAACTGAGTAGTCGGAAAATTTTGAAGTGAGTTTCAATACCATTCTTCACCCTTGGGCATAATAAGACGTGGAACAAACTTAACAGCTATTACTTTGCTATTCAGGTGCCTGGATTACTCAACTCAACTTGGACAACTCAAAGAATGGAATTGAGAAAAATATTCGGAAGCTATTTTGATCTTCTCAAAAATTCGTTTAAAACACGTTTAAATGTACAGACTTCTCGTTAAACATTGAACAACTTTTGGGTTCAAATAAATCCCGTCGAAACTTCCTAGATCAGATCTTGATAAATTTCAGAGAGATCTCTATCCAAAATCAAAGATGACAGCTGCTCATCGGTTAACATGTCCGAGCTGGAAAATAAAAACTTTGTTAGTGCGTTCAAGTTGCTATTAACAAACAAATTTCCATTAAAAAAAAATTTTAATCTAATACACAAAACATATCGCGTTCAATATGTCTCATGCAGAATCCCCCTACCGTTAACCGTCACCTGTTTTCAAACTCGAGACAGATAGTTGGCCTATGATCGTGGGGTTTTGGCTAGGAAATAAACCAGCCTCAGTCCCAATCAACGATAAATAAGAAGAAAGACAATAATGATAATAACCATGGAAATAGTATGGGCATGAACTGAAGGAGGTAACGAAGGCTGGATAAAATATCTCAGTACAACTGAGACAACTGTACAACGCTCAGATTAACACAGATCGAAAGATGATAGTCCGCAAACCCGATATTGAAACTAAAGACCTGGAAAGAAAGTCCAGCCAACTAATAGCTGTGGCCGTGTAGAATGACAACAATGTAATACCAAAGAAGCGAAATATAAGCGAAGAAGAATTTGAAATATAAGCGCTTGGAAATTGACGTGCAACAGACGTGAGGAATGACAACCAAATCATTCTTGTGGTGATCGGTGCATTTGGCCTTGCATCAATAAGTCTCCCAAGAACTTGGCACGAAAATCTGGTCGAGTGAGGGATTGGGATGCACAGGAGATTACACTCATGGGCACGTACATATCCTCAAAAAAAGTCACTGTTTATATACACAAACCTGGCTAAACTTTCATTGTCCGAATTTGACTCTTCATCTACGTTTAAATAATTTAACGTTTTCTCTAAAGGACTGGGAACTTTCTTAGTGAAGAATTTTTCTTTTCTTGAGATAAATCCCCCGATGTGAGACGAGATAGATTCCTGGGGTCCGTTTGATTTTTTTTCGTCTGTCGTCGTCACGACTTGAATAACATCGTCTTCGACTTTCGAGTTTTTCCTGTTGAAGAAGTGAATTCCGAATTGACTAGTGAGATTGGACTCATACGTGCCGTCACTGTCTCTTACATTGTTCACAGAGTTTTCATTCTGAAAATTACAATGAATTTAACAATTGTTACAATAAACCCACTTCTCCGTATTCTAGTAACTCTTCGAATATCAATCCTAACCTCGCTTTCGTTTCCTTCGGCCATTTTTGAGTCGGCAGACCTTCTCTCAGTTAATGAACTAATGTTTAATTTCATGATGCTTTGTGACAAGATTTCTTTGACTTTTTCCCCTGCTGTGTTGTTCCACAAAACATCTAAACTCTGCCTCCTGAGATTCAGTCGCCGAGGAGTGCCCTTCAAACTCTTTACGTTTATGTCCTCTTTCTCGGTTTCGCTATCCTCTTCAGTTCCCTCTTTTTTTGTCACTGCACTACCCAAACCGCATAATCCACTCAAACCAGATTTTTCCGTCATGTCCTCCACAATGAGCTCGGCCTTTTTATCACTCAGGTAACCGTCCACTCCGTTAGAATTGGTAATATCTCCCTCAAACTCCGACAATGGCGCGTATGGAATATCGAAAACTTCTAATTCGCTTCTGTTTTTGATCACCTTCATTGTCGAAAAAGTTTCCTCTTCCGGAGAGGATAATTTGATTTCTGTCCATCCGGAATTTACATTGCTTTCGTTATTTTTAATTCCCTCGTTAAAATTTACATTGAATTCCGTCTGAACAGGAAAACTGCATATTCCAACACCCTCAAAGCACAAATTCGATTTATTATCCGACCTTTTCTCTAGTTCGGGAGGAATCGATTGACTCTCTTTTGATGATACGCCTTTGCTGATATGTTCAAATAAGTTTCCATTTGGATTTGAATCTCCACCTCCCTTTAAATCGGAAACCAGATCATCTGCCCTTTCCTGAAAATAAAACTATTTAAATAGTATATTTAAAACTTTTAAGTTAAATAAATCTTTGGTTATTTACATTTCCCTTCACGTTTCTTTCAATAAGTGGAGCTTTATGTATTAAAATAGTGTTCCTCGCGTTTTTTAGAACTGTGAGTGCTACATGTTTGTGATAAACTCAAAAAAGTTGTTCTATGTATGTTAACATAAAAGTAATAAATCGGGTTTTGTCTTTAAATCCAGACGATTATTTATAAACACCAACTAAAGTTGGTAAATGTGACAAACTACTGAATATTTATCAGATTTATCAGATTTATCGGGTATTTTATAGTTTACAAAACTCTAACTCGTAATGGGAAATTTACTAATCTAATTCTCTTGCGATTTATTCCTCAATTTTCGAGTTTGAATGTCATTGTCCAAGATATGTAATTTTTGGGAATATATCAAAAAGACATCCTTTCTCAAGGCTATTTATTGGGACATACTGGAAAGACAAAAAGCGGGGAAAAGACATTCTGTATATCACGTGTCTGATATTCTGTACGTATAACACCCTCTAGTCTAGATAGAAAGCCTTACCGTACGCATAGAGGAGCCGTTGTAAGTCAGACATTGAGGTAACTTAAATATTTCATCTTCAGACTCAGTGTCGGGCGGTCCCGTTATTGAAGAATCGTTTTCGCTATTCGGAGAAACTAAAAATATAATTAAAACAATTTACAAACAATAATCCCAAGGGTGTGTTTGTATTAAAAATCTCTCAAATTGTTGACTTAACGTGAAATAAATATTATAAATTGAAAATGCCAAATAGACAGTAAATTCAAACACATTGAAGCGATTGCTTGAATTTTACTGCATATTCTCACTCCCAAAAAAACGATTTAGTTTGCAAAGTAAAATACAACTTGGAGGGAAGATAAATTTAACGTTTGATTTCAATCAGAATTAGAAAAAAATTTTTTAAACATAAATACTCTAAACCAGTTTTTCTTTAAACCAAGTCTGTGGACTAAAGCAACAAAACTGTGGGCAAACAACAAACTACGAGCCTTCAACATCACATATGCAGAAAAAAAGCAAATTATAAATGATTAGGAAAGAACAACCGATGTGCACAATTGTAAAGCATTTCATTTTAAATCTATGAAATTAAAATTTTCCAAAATAAAGTTGTATTTTTCGTTTTCAGGTTTTTAGTGAGTAGAATCTCATACTATCCATCAGTCAGGGTTGAAAGTTGGTTCCAATAGTTTGTTTGCCATGTAACTAAGCCTAAGATCTTCAGCTTCAAGTACTCTGCTACACGTTAACTACGCTTCTCTTGTTGGTGACTGAATATTGGATACAGTTGGACCAACCAATGCGGCTTCTACAGTGTTGAACATAGTCTACAGTCTCTCTTATTCACTTGTTGTTCTTTCATCCAAAATTAAGCGTGGCATTCGCCAGAGCATTCTTGAAACCCAAAAAGCTCGCTGCCTTACTTAATATCATCAAAAACTCCATTTACCTTCTAAATTTCCAACATCTGATTGTTCTGACCAAATATCGGTGTCCGGTTGGGATGAGAGAGTGGTACTCGTAGCGAGTGTACTTGAGTGTGTTTCTGAGACGGGTGTCATTATTTCAAACGTTTCATAAATCCGACAATGTTTACCTGTTTCTGAATCATCCCCGACACTCTTATCTTCGGTTTTGATATCCACTATCGAATCGCTTTGGTAACTTTTGATTATTTTGGAACAGTCGGGTACATCTGACTTCAATTTATTCATAAGACAAATTCCGTTTTCCAAATTTGATTCAGCACCGACGCCTTCTGATCGTATTCCCAGTTCGGTTTCCCCGCTGTGTCTTTTCTTTTGTCTTGTCTACAAATTAAAACAAAGATGACTTATATTCATTTGAATTTATTTCCTACACATTTAATTTACTTAATTCTATTTATTCCAATATTCGGACAAGAACAGCCTCGTCCATTCAGTAGAATTTAACAACCCTCCGGGCATGAGACCAAAATATGAGGAAAGATCTCAAATGGTCAAACTCAAATACAAGTTAACAGAAGAAGCTGAAGTGGAGCTGAACCTGGTGGTAGAAAACTATTTTGAAAAAGGTGAGGGTCCTCGACGGACGGTTAAGCCACCCTTGATTGATTCATTATTCTGCTAACAAATAAAAACTACTAAAGATATTAGGTGAGACGTCATACTTCCTGAACACTGTGTACAGTGACAGTAACTAAATTATACAAATAATTAAAAACAAAATTAACAATTTACCTTGTGAATTTCATCGCTAATTTGCTCTAAACTTTTTAAAGTGTGGGCGTAAGTTAATTTAACCTCAGCAACTTGCTTCTCCAAATTTTTAACTTTTACTTTCTGCTTTTCTAGGAGTTGATTGTAATGAATTTTTAGCTCATAGTACGGCCTGAAAATAATTATTACTTATTTCATTTGATTTGAATTTAAATTTGGTGTAATACTACAGGTGAGGACAGACTGATGAAAATTGACATTTACAAGGATTTGAAGAGTTAGTTAAGCAAAGGATATTTTTTTCATATTTTAATAAACGTTAACACAAGTAAGAAAATAATGAAAGCCAAAACAATTTTATCAAACAGTTAAAGAAATGGGAATCGCCATAAGCCCTTCCCTGCTCAAGTCCTTCATTCAGTTGAAAGGTAACCTGAAATAAAATATAACAAAACTCTTTTATTTGTTCAGTGGTAGAAAACTTTAGGAGTCTAGAACATATTAAGGTGTCCCTTAAGTTTCTTTTCTTTTTCTAACACAGTATTTACTGTTTAAGAATTTCATTACACAAGCACTTTTTGTTCAATTACATTTTTCCATCTCTCAAGAATTGCACATCATGCCTTCTTTCTGAAATCTTTGTTTTGTAATCCAGAAACAGTTGACATAAAAGGCTAATAGATAACTCTGCATTTTTGCATGAAATAAACTTTTGGGACATCTTAATATATGAGATGCAAATCAACCACAAACCAAATCATTTTCTATTTGCAGTGTTTTAAAACACAGACCTGCCACAATGCAGAACACATAATAATGATGGCCTTCTTCAGATATGGTTGCAAGCATTTTAAAATCTAATCTTTAAACAGTCACAAATGCATACTTACAGGCAAAGTTTGGGAAATCTCTATATGAAACACATTAAAATGTTAAATTTCACAGTATTTTTAAAATCTCCACTGTACAAATTATCATGCATTAAAATATTTTCAAGCCAAAACATAATTCATGCAAAACTTAATTCTCATCAAAATGTTATAGACAATTTTGTGCAATTGCTAATGCTTAATTCTAATGTGAACGATAACTCTTTTTATTTGGAAAAAAAAACATCAAAAGCTATTTTGTTACAAACAATTAAATGCTGATAACTTTTCAAAAGAAGAAATTTCTTCTACACAATAAAACACTAGAGAATGTGTTTTGTACCTAGATTTTGTTATTGCTCGTTTTAATTCTTTCTGTAAGGTACGAACTCGAATTTCAGCAAGTTGATAATTTTGGGAAGTTCTTTTGTGTTCTGCTTCAGAGCGCGTTCTTTCTGACTCAGACTCATTCACTCTCATTGTGGCATGATTTAACATTTCCTGTCAAAATGTAGCACTTTTTAAAAATTCTTTTCCTTACAAATTAATACCTTCATATCAATTTAAATTTTCCATCAGAAATAACATCAGTATTAATTAATTTAAAGACACCTTTCTGCCATTTTTCAAACAATTCATTCCAATCCTCAGGGATTCTAAACTGGCAGACTCCAATTTAAAAAAATAATAACCACAATAAATGCCCAGTCTATAAATTAAGCACACACCATAAAAGTTCAGAAAAATATATTTTCTTGTACCTGCCAAGCATGATCAAAAGTTCTTCCTTCAGCTTTCAAACCTTCTTCTGCTAAGTATACCATTTCTTTAGCTGCTGCATGTGCTGAATTTGCTCTTTCAAAATTTGCAGCAGCCTTTTGTGTTTCCTGTAGTGCCTAAAATAAATAAAGCATTACATGTTAAAATTAAATCAGACAAAATTAGATTACTTAAAAATTACCCTATACATTATGTAGCCTTTTGGGAGGTCTGTGATGTAATGGTTAAGTGCCAGACTAAGAAGTTACAGTCCTCAAATCCTCCTCCTGTATCTTGTTATACTCAAAAAAGGGTGAAACTCAATTAAGGGATTGAGGGGTAAGAGAGGTTACAACTGAACAGTTGTGTGGCCTTTTCAAAATTATAAATAAGTACAACAAAAAATGAATGGCTTTGATTTTAAAAACAAAAGGTAAGTAAAATAACTGATTATCTTTTTATGCTTTCAATTTTAAGTTTAAAAGTAAGATTACAGTAACCTGTTTATATGTGAGGGAAGATGCCAACATTTCATTCAAAATTAAACATATATTTAAAATGTATCATTAAGAACACATTTCATTTCAGTTTTAAATGTCCAAACTTTGATAGCACAGGCTAAAACAAACCTAAACCAAGATAAACTTTGGACATTTTAAGATCAACAAATGATTAAGAAATATTATGAATTGTGGAAGACAGGACCTGAACACATTCATGTTGGGTGATATTCTGTCACAATTTTATTAGCATTATTAATCAGTTTGAATTCTCACCTCCTTGGCTTTGATCCTTGCATCATAGTAAGGTCGTACTTTAACAATACAATTGCCCAATTTCTTGGCACAATTGTCTATTCTACTTGTACTCTCTTGTAATAGCTGACGAAACTGATTTCTAGCCTCATCTAAGTCTACTTCCAATTTATTGATTTCATCCGTAGCACTGTTCAGTCTTTCCAATTCCACCTAAAATATTAATTATGACAAAAAGAAACAATGTCATAGCTTTATTTCTTAATTAATGGACCAAAAATTAAGTCAACTTCGGAAGGTCCGAGTAAAAAAAATTGAAATAAAACAAAAAAAGGCACGTCAAGGGTAAATTTATTATTGTCGATAAAAATAATAATTAGTAAAAGAATACTTGAACTCGAGGATCAACGCCGTCGTCTGATTGATCCAAAAATTTCTCCAACGACATTTTCTTTTATGATTCATTTCTTCTATCTGCAAATCCCCAAATAATTAAGGCTAAATACATCTCGACGACATTCGGTCACCCATTTTGATTTTTCAATAATTGTTAGCTACTTAATGCCACCGGCGACAGCGCTGCAGTTCCTTCAATCTTTTTGTAATTGGTCGTTTACGAACAACCACGGGCAATGATTGGTTAGAACAGAGCCGCCATTTTCACCTTCATACTAAAACTGAAAACAAAACAAGTAATCGTTATATTTATTTTCGAATTAGTTGTCTGAAATTAGGATTAATTACCTGTTTAACTGTATTGAAAGTGTGGATTCCCTCAAACTGAACTGAAAACTAATCCACCGCCTTTTAATTGCGCACTATTTTTTTTGATAAATACCGTATTTAGAGGTTAAACGATCGATCCACATATTCCTATTGGCAGAGGGATAATTTATCGAATTTTTTTTGTAAATTCATAAAAATAGTTTTAACTTCGACTTTGAGCACGATCAATATCATGAACTAGTAAGGTTCTAGAAAAGAGGGCATTTTGATTTTGAATTTAGTAACACCTATCAGTAAACGTTGAACTTGTTTCTAAACCATAAGTGATTTGAGGAAACCAATGATTAAAAGAAAACAAAACAATGATAATAAAACCAACGTTTATTTCTTAACTCTGGAATATGAAAAACTTATGACAGGTAATATTTGTTTCAAACTACTCTGCCACTGATAAGGAAATAAATAGGAAAAAAATTATAAAAAACTGAGTCATATTTTTAATTTTTCATAGCAAGCTTTAAAACTATAAATAAAGAGTCACATTGAGGATGATGACATATTCAATTTAAACAAAAGGTTCCTTTCAAGTAATGATACTTGTCAACAGACAGAACCAATAAAAAAATCAAGAGTATATGAAATAAGTCGGTCGAGTGCATTTGGCATATGAGATGTCAAGAAAAGGAGGAAAGAATACAAAAGTGTTTGTAATTACCTAAAACAAAGTATTCTGCATACTTCTGAAAAGCAAAAATGATTTCTAACATTTAATATAATTGAAGAGCAACTAACCAACTGTGTACAAATAAATAACTCAAAGACAAGAACTTTGTTTTAGAAGCTGTTTTGTAAAACACTTTTTTGGTGCCTTTTCCTTTTCTTTTTATTATTAATTCCATTGAAGATAATGATTAAAAATAAATTATAACTAATTTGTTTTTATTTTAATGAACTCAGTCAAAAACATAAATTGGCTCAATTCTTAACTTTTTTTGGGGTTTTCTTTCATTTTTCTAAAAAATATACTTTTTTTGGTAAAATTCATCAAACTTAAAACCCTGAGTCATTTAAAATAAAACTCCGGATTTATCGGAGCTATTTATTTTTATTAATATTTTAAAGTACAAATCACATTATCTCACAACATTCAATATGTCACCATTTTTAAAGAAATAGTTTTTATAAAATTATTCACTGTTCATTGACATTGTTATGTAACAAAGGGAAGATAGGGCGGTCTAGTCTAATACATTTAAGTTTTCTCAAAAAAATTTCCTTTTGAAGTTTACATAAATACATTTTGACAAAAATTTCACCACCCATCTAATCAACTTGTCATTTCAGTGGAACTTTTCTCGTTAAAATAAACCTTTGTCCCCTTAGTTATGAATATATTCCGTCACCTTTAACCATGTTGTGATTAAGAACATATCACCAGTGACTTGAGATTTCAGGATTAAACTTCTTTCAGAGATTAGACTCGAGATTTCTGGCCATAAAACACCAAGTTTTTGACAATCGAGGGCCGAAACCTTTATGAAAACTACACTCGAATGCATCATATATATACAGTATATGTAACGGTAAATGTGATTAATCGAATGAACATATACAATGGCCCGCTATTATTCATAATCAAAACTATAAATGACATAATAGCAGGAAAAATAAATATTTGACCTCCGCAGCCGGCTGTAAACTTAATTCTGGGCAATAGAAATAGAAAAAAATTTACAATCAGAAACTAAATTTGGTAAATGTGACCATCACATAACCAGCTACTTTATAAAATGTCCAGCTAGTGATATTGAATTTAATAAGACTTTTCTCGGATGCTTCCCTTTTGCCACATCTCATGTACTCGTCGCTTTTATTTCGCCTGATACAGGCGAGTACAGCTACTTGACTTGCTTGCCATTTGTAAAATTTATCAAGCTTTTAATAAATTCTTCATTATGAGTCGAACATTTTATAAGTTTGATAAATATTTAGAAATTTGTCAATTTAGCCAAGGTGATCATGAATAATAAACGTGAATTGCACATGATATTCGATTAATCACTAACACAAGTACATATATACCACTGTAGTGCTGTACAGTAACATATGTATTCATTAACATCTCAAGGTTGTTATATTTAAGTATAAATTTTGAGTCAATCATACATGAACAGAAGTGTCTTGTTTTTATTAATATACTTTACATATGAGACTAACATGAGGTTGACCAGGTCCATCCATACTTGTACTAACAAATTTTTCAAAAGGATCTTCAGTATGACTAACATCTAATTTAACTGATGTCTTAGAAAAAGTAACTATCTACACAATACAATGCCATATGTCATTAAAATAAATAAGAAGTATTTACGGACGGCATTAAAGATCAGTGAAGTACAAGGAAAATAGGAGAAAATGTCATACAGACAACTTGAGCCAGAAAATTATGAAAGATCTAACTCATCACGTAGAGTAATGATTATGATCAAATATATATGGAAGGAGCATGCTTGAGAGACTTTTCACACGCAACAGCAATTTTACAAGAAAATTTTAAAGGTTGGAGGATTTTTGAAAGTTTGAATGAAAAAAAAAGGTTAAAACCAAACAAAAGCCTAAGACTCAACGATTTTTCATTGTACGAATTTATATAAATTCAAGACTCAAAGAACACAAATCAATTGCTAGAGAAAGAACAAATACACAACTTAACCAGTTAACTGTATTTAAGGAATATACTCGTCATGGAGAAGTGCCAGGATTTTGTGTCATGACAAGTACTCTTATCATGCGTAAAATATAATGATCATCGACTACTTAAATTGTACTTTAGTCGTAGGTTCTCAAATTATAAGATGTTCAGAATATTTTGACACCAGACCTGAACAAAATAAAAATTGAAAAAAATGAACTCCTCCATCCCCCTATCGATTTTTGCAACGCAAAAGGGCACGCACTATCAAAGAGGGGCCACACAGTTAACTGGTTAATTATGATTAAAAAACGTAATAAAAAGCCTTTAATCTCGTGCCACTGGATTTCTTTTCTTCACATATAATTTAGAAGTAAATGCGAGAAATTTCAAAAAACATTCGTTGATAGTGTGAACGACTTAACCAAAAAAATACGAAGTTGGGAAGTTTTTCAACATTAGACTCTTTTTTTTGTATATATATATTTTATACTTCCAACAACCGAGGTTGACAACATATTCGACCGTTGGAATGTTATTTAAAAAAGAATTATATACAAATTACAAACCAGATGGGTATCAATCGTTTCTTTTACAATAAAAAATGTTTTCTCTTGTCAATGCGCTATCAGAGGGCGAAGTAGACCCACATTTTTCTTCGACTCTTTCAAAAATATTGATTGATTTGAACACCAAAAAATGAAAATAAAATAAAATAAAATGCACTTAGACAGCACTAATAACGACGTCCAAATACTCCAACTTACAATTCGAGCCATTCTTTTCTATTTATTGCTTATGTCGACTCGTTTTCCTCTAACTTGCTCTTGAACTGGATTTTCGATTTACGATTTACTTTCTCTAACTGAAATACGGTTTGTCTTTTAGAAAGTTTGAGCATATGAGCATAATCACAGCCAGTCTATTTATTTATAACTAATTAATACATCAAATTTATAAATCAACTCAATGTATATATGTTCGTTGGAACAGCCAAAAATTAATAAAAAAGGGCAAAAAAGTGGCAAAGGAGAAAAACCAAGTTAGAATTAAGGATTTGTTTCGGAAGTCATAAGCTTTCTGATGAAAAAAATGACAGAACTTTTGTTTAGAGTTACTATACAACAAAGAACTATAAATGATGTAATCAAGTAGAAAATATTATGGCTACAGCTGGAATCTGAATTATTATTTAAACTCTTTAAATACAGTATGTGAAACGCCTTCAAATTTGACTCTTCAAAACGACTGTTTTCTTAAAAATTGAAAAAAAAATACGTAGGGGGACTAAAGCTCTAACTAATTTAAAAAAATGTTAGTAAATCTTGAAACGAAAAGTTTACTTCTTGTTGCAGTAGGGAAGAGTTCATCCCACGAGTTGTTTTGATTGGCGTTTTTCCATTTAAGAGCCGTTTAACCCTTTTAGAGCCGAACGACGATACATATCGTTGTGAAAGCGTTGGTGCCTATACATATCACGAGTTCTGTATTTCAAAAGCTATAAATATTGTGTTCGACAAGAGCAATTCGTCTATAAGTTTTCTACCACAATATATATTGCTGTTATTTCTATGATTTTTATTGAAATATAATTGATATGGATACCTATTTCTTACATAGCACGTCGAATTTTGAATTTATCAAACCTCATTTTTAATTAAATTTTTTAAGAGTATTTTCCCAAGCCCTAGTCAATTCGTCAAATTCCTTCTATTACTTTAACGGGCAGCCGTTTTCATGCGGCACTAAAAGGGTTTTCTTGCATTTTTTGAGATACTGCACTTAGAACTTAGTTACCATTAAAAATTGGTGGTGGTTTCAATCCCGTTTTTCACCCTTAGTTTTTGGGTACAACAGGATGCGGGAGGAAGATTCAAACTCACGATCACTGCGTCCAAACCAGGAACTTAACTACTACACTACTCCTCCCACTACCAACGGAAAATTAATATTAGTGACTTCATAAAATGACACACACGAAACAAAATCAGTTTTTCTTTGTTTGGAATTTGCGCTTTGCGTTCAGATTCATTAATTCCCACGACTTTTCCCTGCCATAATTAACTTCAGCTTTTTTTATCTCGGATCTAAATTTTTTTAGCTACCAGATGTCACCTATATATTCTGTAAACCAAAAGTTAACCATAACAAACTTTAGTTTTAAAGGATCAACTTCATTCGCCCTTTCTAAAAATGATTCCTAACTACTAAAACTCACGTTCTGGAAAAAAAAGAAAAAAAAGTAATAATATTAATACAAAAAAAGGAAAATTATTTCTAAACAGGCTGTACAGTGTATACTTACAAGTTTTACAAATTCATTTTCACTCTTTTCTTAAAAATATTAATAAAATTGAATTTCATTTTCCATACTAATTGTAATTAATATTAAAAAAACTAATATTCAATAAGGTAACACTTTACCTTCCACTGAAACTGTTTTTGTTTTTATTTTTATTTAATTTATTAGTTATTTGTGAATCGAGGACAGCCCACGGTTCAAAATTTTCACCCAAATTTTTATATCTTTTTAAAATAAAAATCCTGAAAGTTATTTTGTACCAACTGAATATTTTTTTCCTTTTTCTTTTTTTCTGTATAATATATACATAAACTTCGACGTATAAAATAAAATTTTTCGTTCGTTCGCATACTGTTTTTCACTGATCACCACTTACTTAAAGCACTTAATATTTAAATTTACACCAACAGAAAAGTTATTCTGACCTTATAACAACCACAAATCATTCGTTTCTATCATTATAACATTTCGTTTGATACTTTTTCACTTCTTTCCCCTTCCTTTCAGGACTGATTTCGGCGGGGGAAAAGGAATCTTCGTCTATCGAAACACATCTGGCTTACATGTCATTTTATTTATACATATATAAAAAAACTTGAGAACTTCGAAATCGTAAGTGTGCACTGAGAGAAAACTTAAAAAAAAAAAGAAAAAAAGACCGTCTCCCTTTACTCCAACCTTTCCACTTTATATCGATTGTACGGAACATATGGAGGCTTTGTCAGATCGTTGTCTGTTAATATCCTAGTCCAATTTGGTACAACATCGCTTCCTTTTCCTAAAAGCCAATCCGTGCAATTTTTTAATTCTTGATCCGTCACGTTGCATTCTACCCATTTGTCGTTCCAAGCTTTAAACTTTTTATTTTTCATTTTTGTTAACCACGGATGTGACTGCAAGAAAAATTTTGAACAAACATTGAACAGAGTCCCAATATTTTTACAATCTCATGGATGGTGGTGTCATTAAAAATCAATTGGTCACTAAACCACTTTGTTACAATACTTATTACCAATAACTACTCCTCAGAATTTCCCGTCAGGTGGTGATAAAACATAAGCCACTTGTTTGAGAGCAACTTTTTGTTTTACAAACTGGCTTAATGTACTAGGATCAAAAAAATTAATGACAAGAATCCCCAAGTTGAAATTTACCCTTTGAAAAAAATGACAGGAAAATTTATAATCTAAACGAGTACTCACTTTTTTAGCCTTACTAAAAGCGTTCTTTTTATACAAAAGGTTCTCCTTATTAATTACAAATAGAATTTTGTAAGAGTTGAGATTGAAACGGCATTCGGAATTGTCGTAGGCTGATATACAGGATTCGACCTCCGGCACACCCATTCTTGAAGGAGGACTCTTTTCCTCTCCTTTGATTCCATCGTCAGACTTGTCGTTACTCTTCTCTGTATCCTTTCCTTCTTCTGTTTCCTGCTTTGATCCCGCTTTTTGCTTAGCAACTATTTTTCTCCAAGACCTTGCGTTGCGGGGTAAGAATACAGGTTTCTCGGATCTCGGTAAATCATTTAACTGAAAAAATATAATAAATTCAGATTTAAATTACATTTTGCATCATTCTAAGTTTACTCTATGTTAGAGTGTTACAGGGAGAGAGCAATACTAGGACCATTAGAGAAAATATCCCCTTAATTGTAAAATAAAACATCTTTAAGAGTTGAAGAAAAAAATGGGTAATTTAAATGAAATTATGTCGAAAACTTACCTCTAAACTATGTTCATCGTCGTCTGGATTATTGCGAATACCTGAACTATAGCTATTAACGTATGTAGCCCACTTTTCTGATTCATTATTTGGCTCTAGTTCCTCCATTTCATTGTCCAATAATTCAAAAGTAATTTTGCAATCGATTTTATACTGAAAGTAAGTTTTATTAAAAATTAATTTTTTAATTTTACAAAACAAAAACTACAGTGCACAAAAAAACTAAGGCCGGAGTTAAAATTTTTAGGTAAAAATTGAATACAAAATACTTACAATAAAAATTTTAAAACAATTTTCATCGGCAAGAATCTGTTCCAGTCGTTTTTGGTAAGCCATTTCTGCGTGAAGTCTCTGATGAGCTGTTGAACACAATCCTCCGGCACCTCCTCTCTTAAGTTCTTGATGAAATATCTCGATACATTCTTGCGGTGCTTCGTCGCAAACGATATGTTGTAACTATAACATTTAAAAAAATATTTATCGGGATAAACTCAAGGCAATTTCAAGTTAAAAAAAACAACAACAACAACAACAACAACAACGATTCGGAGCTGTATTTAGCAATTAATTTCTACAACAAGTTACACACACCACTCTTACTACAACGGCCAGAGGGGTTTTTTGGATTTGGCAACCAGAGGTGTTAAAGAAGAGTATGATCTGCCTCATTTGTTTTGGAGAGAACAGTCTGAGACACATCGTGCTGGAATGTGAGGGGTTGGCACAGGAAAAAGTGGGATTACTAGTTTAGCTAAAGACACCCATGGTTGTAGAGATAGGGGGTCAAGACATTGGCAGTGGGGGTGCTAGGCATGGTTCCGTGGTTCTTGAGAGAAGCCAAAAAGAAGAGAAAAAACGCTAAGGGAACAACATACATTTTTCTTTCCCCTTCCCCGTTTTTGTTTTTGTTTGTTTTGTCTTTTAATGTTCCTTCCATGTAGTTTAAGTTTAATCATTAGTCGTATTATTAAACAGTAGTGTAGGATAGAGATATCATATGTTGTCCTTGTTGTGTTGTCATTTTGAAAGGGCAATGTCAAACAGATGTTATGTTATATTATAGTTATAATAACCTCTTACTACAACGAACCAATTCAGTGGGAGTAACTTTTGTCAATATTCACTCACAAAAGGTATTAAATCACTCTATTTTAAGCATTCACTTAAACTTATATTTTACTCAAGACGTTAAAATCCTTAATATTTTATTTATTTTCACATACTTTAATTTCCATTTCAAATAAAAATGGATGACAACAATTTTATTTTCTATGTTGAATATTGAATTTGATTTTTGAATATTGTTCGGACTTCTAAATTAATTTCAATTTTCCACGAACCCCCTGAATAATACAGGAAGTCAATAGAAATCACTGGTTCAAACGAACCACCTAATACTCAAGAAGTTCAGAATCCACAGGATACAGTTGGTTCTTTTACGACCCAAATTAACATGACCGTTATTACATCTAATTGTATGTTTCCCTTGTTCATTTGCGAAAAACGACAACTCACCTGTCGCACAGCATAAGTCACAACCTTGTCCATTGTAAATGCAATGTACGCATGAATTCCAAACATTTCTCTCAAAGTATCCTCGTAGGCATTGCTGTCCATATTTCCATCGAGAACATTTTTAACCATTTCTAAAAATGCCGGATAGTAATCTTCCACTTCTATTTCACCTAAAAAAGAGGGAAAATTGTTAACAGTTTTCATGAGTGCAGACGACAACGACAGCTAGGCACCCATAGTAGGCAAAGACCTTTAGCTGCAAAACATCTGCGTCGATAATTTATTTGATTTGAGCCTTGCAATAGTCAAAAGTTTAACATTATTCGCGAAAACTACCAAAACTAAGAGACTTTGTTTTTACATAAAAACTAATAAGGTAATTAAGTTTGTATTGACATTGGTCCTATCAAATTTAAGTCTAACTATTGAAGTCTTTAGGCCTTTAAAAAGTTTTACAAATGAATTTTCCTACTGGCACATTAATTTACAACCAAAGATAGAGCAACATTTACAGTGGAACTTCTCAAAACGAGTTAAATTAGTTCCGGAGTTTTACTCGTAATGCGAAACAATATTTTCCATACAAATCAATGTAAAACAGAATAATGTGTTCCAGGCGGAACCAAAAACCCCGAACAATATTTATGTTTAGGATTTATTAAATGAAAAAATACATAAAAATTGTTGTCAAATATGAGATTAATCATATTCTCTTAGTTATGTACCTAATTTCTTTTTACAGCAAAGCAGTCTTGAGTGATTTATTTGTCTTTGCCATGCTTCAAAATTTGATGAAAGTGATACCGCATTATTATTGAAGAATTTCGTGGCGCATGGCTACTATCTTATTTAGGGTGATGCTCCTCAATGTTCGAAGCAACACTTTCCAATTTGCTTTCAGCATTTCTCTTATTTCAAACATTGTGAATTGCTTTGTGAATTATAATCTCCTCATTTTAATAACTGTCTTTTATTTCCAAAAGTTTGAACAGAATTCGAGATCGAAGGGGTGGTTTGGAAAGAGAGAAAGAGAAAAGAAAAGGATAAGAAGCTAAGAAGTTTAAAAAATTGAAAATGAATGGAAGCGGAAATGAAAGAATTTTGGGTGGTAGTGAAGAAAATAAGACAGACAGAGAAAGATTTAACTTTGAATCTGTCCTGGTTTGGAGTTCGGAAGTTCTTTTTCTCTATCTGTCGCTCATTATGTCAAAAATTGCTCGTTATGCGAATTTCTCGCTATGAGAGGCACTTGTTTTGAGAGGTTCCACTGTATATTTAACGCGGTAATTAACCCCAAAACCCCCAATTTTTAATAAATATAACATTTAAATTTGCTCGAGACCCCTGAATATAGCATCGGTTAAAAACAAATGTCAATCACTATTCATTTCCCATCTTATTATACCAGTATTAGTACTCGTATTAACAGATTGGAATAGTGACACATTAGGTAGAAAACCAATTCTGCTTATGCGACACAACTACAATCAGTGATGGCAGAGGATAAAATAAAAATATGTTATTCTTTCTACAGCACACTTTACAAGACCATATCTACCAGAGCAGAACCTGAACCACATATTCTAGTATTAGGTTATCACAACTTTACGAAATTGGTAAGGCAAACTGAGAGTAATGGGTCAGGGAGACGCCAAGCTATAAAAAGCGGAATCATTTATCGATGGCAACAATGCATAATATGCAAATGCTGCAATACCGACGAAGAGAAGACTATCACTCATTTCACGTTTGTGTACCCAGCGTGCTGGGCCTTGAGAAACTTTTGGCTCAATAATGAGTTTAAAAATATTGCCAATCTGCTCATCGACATGGACAATAGAATGTTAAGCATTTACTTCCATCTGGTGTGTAGTTTGAAGATAGCCTTGGGATTATCAAAGGGTGAAAGAAGTAGTTTAATTCTACACCGATTAACTGGGATAGCATAAATACAAAAAACTTACTTTTTGGTTTTAATCTTAAAGCGAGACTAGTCGATTCCTTTCTGTCCATTTTGTATTTGGCTTCCTCTTCTGATAAAATACAAGCTCTCTCATACATTTTAGTTAGCCTTTCGCACAAAATATGATGTAAACGAAGGAACAAGTACCAATTGTTGTTAGCCATAAACAAGGAGTAGCATTCGTCCTAAAAACAAAAATAACAATTGTTCAGAATTAAATACTTCTAGTTTATCCTTCCATTTGTTTTTATTCAAGGTGAAATGATTTACTTACGGGATGAAGAGAATTCCCATTTTGAACTATGTTCGAGGACTGCTCTTCGGGTTCCTTTTTTAATATGAGAAGTCCAGGATTGGTTCCTGTTTCGGACTTGGGAGTTATTGGCCCTCCGTTACAAACATTAGTATTATTTTTTACTTTGTCTTCTCTTCCGATGGTTGTAACAGATGGTTTTGATTCGTTATTGTTGGTGTTTATCTGATCGCTATTACTTTTTTCATTGTGTACGACTGTGTCTACGTCCATATCTTCTTTGTCATCTAAAATAAAACATATTCATTATTTTACTCCAAGGTTCAGTTATTCGGGTTAGCCCAATCAATTATTAGGGACCTTATACGGAGAGTTACAATTTCATGTCACTGAAGATTAAGTTTAAGACGACGCTTTAATCAGGCTCCTAAGGCTTATGTACCTGACTAGATCCCAAACTTACTTTTTTCCCAAAACAAATATAATCTAAATAAAAACCAAATTACCAAAACTGTCTTTTTCATCATCACTCAATTCCTGCCGAGTATGATGGAAAAGATCAGGAATAAAATGTCTTAAAATCAATTTCATTTTGTGTTTGTCATCTTTTTGAATACCGCTCAGCCTTTTCACATGGTGTATTAGCAAATTAGCAGCATCATCGAGAATGCTTTTGTCCTTATACTGCAATACTAAGTGTGGACCTGTTATTATTTGACCAGAATCCAAATTGTTTTCTTCATTTTGCTCGTGTCTCTGCAAATAATAAAAATTAAAAAAATATAAATAAATAAATAAGTAATAATAATAATAAGCACCGGAGAAAGATAATCATATTTGGAAGGAGACACATTTAAGCAAACAAACCTCGTCAAAAAGTGTTTCGATTTCGTTGAAAAGTCCTTTCGATCTTAGTGCTTTCAAATCTGTCTGCTTAAAATTCATTCCTTGATGATCTAAACTTTTTAGATAGTATTTTTCATTTTGTTCTCTCCATAATTTATTAAAACCCTTTTGAGCTTCTCTCCATTCTTCTTCTTTGGCACGTAGCCTCCTTAATACTACCGGTATAGCAACTAGTGGATTCTTCTTTAAACCGTCGAGCATGTCTGAAGCTTTATCTCCATAAACTCTGATTTTAAAACGAATGAATTGTTATTATAATGTTTATATTAATTTTAACTTCAAGTACAGTATGAAAATTCATGATTAGATGAAAATTTTGCGTGTGTCCCGAAAGTATTTACATGTTTTTGAATACTGAACATAGTATAGTAAAACACACATACACACCTTTTTAATGCACGTACGTGAATCGTAGGACTGGTCCCACCTAAAGTATCATCTAACCTGAATTTCTGAGCTTCTTCTGGAGACATTCGAGATATTTTCTTTTGTACAGCCTCCAAAATCCTTACAGTCGCCCCGTTTGTTTCAATAACAACATCCAACTGTGAAATTAGAACGAGACCAGATTAAAAACTCTTTGGAAAGGATTTTTAGGAGGATAGATTACAGCTAAGAAAAAAAGGTTAATTCATCACCTCAAATCTCTCATCCTCACATCTGTAAATGTATTCTTCGTACTGAGTTTTTTTACTAGTAACAAAAGTAGAATCCTCAGACCAACTAGGAAAAGACACCCAAGTATCATTCAAAACTTCCCTACAAAGAGCAGTTCTCCCAGAGCATTTAGGTTGGACGTAAGACTTGGGTAATGCACAGTAACTTGCACCTAAACGCTTGCACGTAGAATAATCTGGAAAAAATACGTATAAAGTTTTACCAAAAGAAAATTCAATTCTTCCAATCAATTTGATCAACTTTTTTAGTTACCTATTTCCATGGCTAAATCACCGGTGGGTCGATCCTGCCTCAGATTATTTGGAACATGTTCTACATTAATATTATGATTGACGGAATTCTGAATGCCGGTAGATTCTGAAAACCCTACAAAATCTTTAAACCAGCGCAACTGTTCAGGGAACCGTCCCAAGAAAGGAGTCACAAGCTGAACTAATTCGCTTTTGGAAATGATTTCTTCGTTGAACAGTGTTAAACACCTCAAAAAGTTCTCGTAGACTTCTTGACTCCTCAGTGATTTTCGAACCTGGAATAATAAATATAAAAACCATATTTAAAAGCTATCAATTTGAAAGAAAAAACTGTGGAATTGAAGTAATTTTTTTGAAATTCTTTTATTTTACCTTATCGAAGAAACCGTAGTCGCTCAAACTTGCATACTTGGCTGCATCCGCTAACGTAACGTCTCTCCAGGAAGCCATTTTGTGTTTCTTTTGAATTCCCGAAGTGGAAAAACTGGAAGATCTTTTCAATTGGGAATGAGACTGTTTATTAACCGAACCAGAGCCCACGATGGGCCCTCTTGGAACTTCTCTATCTCCAGCAGTTTGAAGATAACTCGAATCTCTTGAAACGTTCATTGAATAATTCGATGATTTCATGTTTGCAGACTTCCTCACTATGTTTTGATGTTCAGGTCCGCCAGATACGTTTCTTGAATTCTAAACAGAAAAGCGATTACTTTTATTACTAAATCATTATCTTCCAAACGAAATCATCTCCAAAATCAATTAAATACAACGAATTCTTACCAAATGACTGGTTGCATCGGGCAAAAACTGTCCGAATTCGGCCAGCAAATCTTCTTGGTGTTCAAACAGCTTAGAAACCTGAGAATAAACTTCGGCTTCCGTCAAGTGTTTGCCAGGACCGCTCGTTCCTTCCTTTATGTTCCTCTGTTCTTTTTGGTATGTGTGCAAAATTTCCAAGAATCGCTTATATTTATCGGGCTGACCTTGAAATCGGTTCTGAAAATTACAATAAATTTATTTATAATGTATTTATATATATTAATACCAAACATTTACTTCCACCGAATTTACCTTAATTTTATTAACATAATTAATTGCATGATTGAATTCGACGGGTTGGCTTTGTGGTGTAGGATGAGAAGAGTCCACGTTACTCAAAGCGTGTGAAACTGCAAGGTGAGCTTGTTGCTATAAAAAAAAAAATTAATAATATCCATAAATACATAATTTAATAATTAAAAAAAAATTAAAAAAATTAAAAAAAGCTTACCGGAGTTATAGACATATGAGAAGGACCTGGAGTTGGAGATGGACCACGTAGTATATTATTGGCACCCGCGGCTTGCTGGTGCGGATAATGAGCGTTTGCTTGCTGGGGAGGAGTCCCACGACCAGAATGAGAATTAATATTGTTGTTACTGTGCTTTGAAACACCCTGCAAAAGGGGGAGCATATCGTTTTGCCCTCCAGCAGGTAAAGAATGATGAGAAGTTTGAATTAAGGAGGTAGTTGCAGCTGTAGGACTTGGCATTGACACTGACACTTGAAAAGCAAACCCCTGTAAATTAATAACAGATTGATCAGCCTTTATTTTAGTTTATGCTCACAAATAGTAAGTCTGAATTATTAATTTCTGGTAAAAACTTGACAATTTTTTGTCTGATAAAATTAGCTCACCTGTTCATTTGATTGAACTTCTATTTTGTAGCCAGGGGGTAAAAATGTATTAAAACCAACGATAAGCTCTGGATGTCCTTTAAACAAGTTGGACACTCTTTGGATTACTCCCGGTGTATCAATACTGTAAGAAAGAAATTTTTTCTCTGTATAACAATAGTTAAAACATCAAATGAACTTCATTAAACCATTAAGAAAATGAATTTCTTAATTTAATGTTTTTTAATGTACTTTCACATAAACATGTCTTTGTCAAAAGAAGAGATTTAAAATCATTTAATGAAAAAAGAATTATGTAAAACTAACCTCTGAGATTTAAATTCTTTCATTATATCCAAAAAATCATTATAAACCTGAGGTTCACTCCCAAACTTATATTTCACCTGGTCCAAATATGACAATGCATCCTCCACTTTAAGCTTCTGAAAATTCGTCTGTGATGAACCACCAGGCGGAGTGCCTGGGCCTTGAGTTGATACATTACCACTGGCATGACCCTATAAATTAATAATATGCTTTTCAGTAGAAAATTTAAACTAGTTTGAGCTGATTTGCTCCTTTTAATGATAACTACCTTATGTCGAAGATGAAGAGATTGACCTGTGTGAGCTTGACCAGTATGAGCTTGACCTGCTATATTGTGAACAGTACTGTTTTTTGCTGGCAAAGGCAAAGCACTGTATTGATACTGAACTGTGGCCAATCCAGGATTTGCAGAATCTTTAGGATAATTCTGCACACCTCCACCAGGATGGATAGGGGGAGTTGAATGTTGTGGAACATTCGAAGGTTGTCCACTACTACATACAAACAAGAGCAAACAAATAAAATATTAATACTTACATAATATTATTAATCTTCAACTGAAATCAAAAAGCTTGTTGAGTGAGTTAATATTTGTACATACCTTAATATGTTTGTAGCTGGATTTCCAGGCTGAGCAGGATGGTTGGTGGTTAAGTGAAGCACACTTTGAACATTGGCCATCATTGACTGTGTTCCTGAAGAAATATTGCTCCCTAATAAATGATGAGGAGGTGACATAGGTGTTGCTCTAGCATATAACCCTTCTTTACCAGGACCAGGACCAGATGATGGTCCCTCATCCAAAAGCCTTTTCATGGCTGCAAATCAATTATATTTCAGTAGCTGATAATCAAAGAGATTTTTAAATTATCTAGAACAAAAAAATTAAAACATTGTCAGTACAATTCTGACATCATTTGGATGAAAAAACCATGAGACCTCAAATAACATGACTGCTTAATAAATGGAAATACACAGATCAAACTCATACTTATTTTATGTACAAATGTCAAAGACCCTTCAAAAATTTAATTTCAATGTATTAAATTGTTGCACAAATGATTATAAGGACAATAAATCATTTTTAACAAAGTCCCAAGTGCAATATGGGTATTAATCACTTATTATATCCATGGATCCCCCGCCAACTCCTGGGGCCTGGACATTGGGTCCACTCCTCAGCTAACTCCTAACCCTCATTTCCTATCAACAACTTATAGTCCCTTCCTTGGGGACAGGTAGTCGTTTTCATAGGGGATATTAAAAATATCCTTGGATATAATCCAAGAGACCAATAACTGTACCCACAGTATTATTAATATTATTGTTTTATAATTATAATCATTTTAATTTCAATAAGTGATTCATTTCATTGATTTGTTGATTTAAAAAGCAATTCACTGAAGTTGTATAAAAAATGTGGAGCATTGCTTATATCAAACGCTACAAGATTAAACTTCATCCCTTTAAAACAAAAGCACACAGAGACTCCCTGTTAAGAATTATCTGAAATTAGCAAATTTGAATTAAACAAAAATAATCCTATTTAGATCAAAATTTATGAAAGGGCCAATAAAATTTAAACTGGAAAAAAGCCTGCAGAGAATTTTTTCAATCACAAATTTCTATTGTTAATAAAGAGCACACTAAAACTGTTTATGGGATATTGTTACAGTTTTTTGGGACGGAAAAAAACTACTAATAAAGTACATTGAGATGAATCAAACAGATTTGAGGCCTCTATAAGGTGAATCACATTTCCTTGACTATACCCCCGTTTGGTTTGGGACAATTTTAATTACCAAAAATCATACCTTCTCAGATAAATCCAAAGTGAGGATCAAGTAGGATACGCGATCAAAGATAAATTCCAATAATGCAACACTAAAATGCATTTCAGAACAACGCGAACGCAAAATTTCATTGTTCCGACGTCTAGAACGGAAAGCGCATTAAAGAAGAGAAGAAAAGACGAGTTTATTTTAACAAGTTTCAAACTTAACCCCGCAAAACAAAGAAAAATTAAAAGAACTTCGCAAAACCTACATTTACACACAGAGAAACTTTATTAAAAACTTCACAACTGAAGTAATATTTGACTCGAAAATGTTCGGTGACTACTTTTTCAATTACCAGAAAGATGCAATGATTATTCTAAACGAAACACGAAATCATTTTAACAACAAAACCATGTTTAACATATTGTGAAAATAACATCGTGAAAATACGCTGGGTCCCAGATCCGACGTTGCCAAACTTTGCTTCAATACAATGTAAAACGACATACTGCAGAATCTGTAATTTACAACCAAAGGACAGAATCCCGCCATTTTAAAAGTAAGTCTATAGTTTCAATATTTATACCGCCAAGTCGTTGTTAAAGCTCTAATCAAATAAAAAGCTAGACGAGTGGAGTTTCTAAGTAACCTAAAAGTTCCAATGTCATCATTGATGCAAAATTTTAAATTACCTTTTGGCAATTTACAAATGGTTGAAGAATAAAGCAAAAATCAGATTGCCATTTATGTTTCGAATCTAAAAAAAATATACGCAGTCTTTACAAAAGTGAAAGATATTCAGTTATAACTAGTAATTTAAAAGGAAATTAAACAACTATCATGAAATTTTAATTTCCGATAATCAAGGTGACGAAAAGGCCGAAAAAATAAAAATAAGTTTTTTAGGAAATTTTTGACGATGAAAAACCATGCATATAAGGCAATACCAAAAAAGCCAGAAGCAAATTTTGAATGAAAGAATGCAATTGAGGATTCTGCGTAGATGGATTCTTCTCGATAGAAGTAAAAAACAAAACAAAAGTTCTGCAGTATAAAACGTCTCCGAGTAGGCCATTTTAAAATTGTGGAAACATGTTTTGAGTTTGGCAACGTGGCTTTTGTTCTTGCTCAAAAAATATGATGCATAGAAATCAATACAGGTGAGCATGTCAAAGACGGTGGCCACGATCCGCAAGGTCGGAATTTTCGTTGATACGAATAAGAGAATGAACCTTATGAGCTTTGCTGCAGTGCCATCATTTTCCCTACTATGTTCTACTCATCATAAGATAAGCATTACAATTGATATTTTCAACAACTGCATACACAATACAAAGCATATTTTGTTGACCTTAAAAATTTGTCTGGCAGTTACATGATTCGGCAACGTTGAAAACGAAAATAATCAAAATCAACAACACATTTTGTTTTATTAATTCATCTTCTCAAAAATCTAAAAAATTGAATAAGTTTTCGTAAGAGCACATTAAGTAGAGTCGGCTTGTCTCCCTACAAAATGCTAAAGATGGTGCCTTACAAACGTTTTATCATCATATTTTCAACTGATTTGTAATTAATGTCTTGAATGTCTAAAACCTGTTATGGCGCTTTATAAAAATTAGGGGAAATCAAAATTTTACTAATTAAAAAATGGTTTGTTTTGATCTTGAAAGCAAATTATATACTCACCCCATGAATGTTTAAAATAATTCTCGGTTTTTACTGTTTAACAACAACAAAATGCTAAAGACACACGCACAGAATAATCTACTGTAATTTAAACACCGATAGCATCAATAAAATCATTTTTTCACAAACATAAACCAAAATTTCGAGAAAAAAATAATCCTAAACAACCGAGGAAAGAGAACGATCACCAAACACAGAGCGCGGGCCAAGCATAAAATGGACTGTTCCACAGACGAGTCCACATCAACGTAAACGGGTGTGCGTCACCGTTACGAAAAGGACGCTTTTAACAAATAATACAATTTCCCGCGATAATTTTCCGCTTGATAATATTATAAAAGTTCATTTTTATTTTATGATCACATTCGACACCAATACTTAACATAAACTAACACAACTGACACATTTATTTATTTTGTTTCGAAACGTAACCCCCATACGAAATGGACTCTTCAAACAAAAAATAAACTTATTCAGTTATTGAAGCCTCCGCGTTTCTTGCGTGTAACTCAATAGAGTCTCCGGATTAGGAAGGCTTTGTTCGTATCCACGTTTTTCTTTTGGTACATGGGGGGTAACGTTAAAAATTGTTGAGCGTGTCTTTTAATTCTAATTGTAAAGGCTTATGAACTGATAATTATTTGGGCCTTTTCTCTCCCTATTTTTTTTTAGTAAATATGAGTTATTGCATAAAATTTTTTTAATGATTTAGTTTTAAGTCATAATGTATACAGTATCTAAAAATTCTGGCGCCGAACATATCTCCTGTATGATTTTATAACTTTTAAAATCTTGCATCCAATTTTAACTCAGCTGTAAAATAAAGAACTGGCCCTTATCAACAAGCTTTTCATGTATGAAAATAATGGCCATAAAAATTTTGAGCTAAATGTCTATGAATAAAATGCTTATGACGTTTTAGAGTGCTGCGCTTTTCGTTTTTAAAGAGAGGATCTTAAAAATTCCTTTAAGAAATATCCTTAATTCTTTCTTTGAATCTTCATCTTTTTCTATAATTCTTTTCCCATAAATATAACTGAATTTTGTAAGAACGTGTTGTAAAATTATCTCAACACCAGTGGTATTTGCTTCATTGCCAAATTTTAAAGAATCAAAGAAAAACTTAATAGACAAAAAGATAATAATGGTTAATGCACCATCACATGGACCATACCTAGGGCTTAACATTTAAAATGTTTACTCTCAGCACACTGACTTTAATCAAGTTTCAGGATGTACAATGCCTTTGATATCCCATAGAAATATATACACAGAAAACCCATGTACTTCCTAAAATGCCCTTTACTTTACCTTCAGTTCTAAAAATTAGACTTCTTCAAAAATAGCAGAAGGAAAGGCAAAATTCAACCTCACAAGAATTATTATAAAGGAATTTTAAGAAAATATATGAAAGCAAAACATTTGAAAGATATTGAATAGAGTGCACATTTATTTTAGTATCCTTCAATTTTTAAATAATCAAATTAAATAAAAGTTAACTTTGAAATTTCTTAGGCACTTGTTAAATTTCAAAGAAGTAAAAAAAAGCTCTAAAAGAATTAAAGAACCAAAATTTATTACTAATATTTAGAATGATTTTTTATTCAATGATTAAAAATATCATTTTTATTGTGACGGAATTCGAAATGAGAATATATCTCCCATCCTTAATGAATAAGAAATGCAACGAAAATGATGATGGCTTTTGTCCCTAAATTTTTACAAATTAACATTTAATTCGTTCTCAATTGATAATCGCCATTCTGCGTAATGTATCTGACCCAAGGCAGAGCTTGATATCCGCTTTTTTCAATTATTTTAAGATACCTCACTTGAATTCCTGACGTTGTGAAATAAGGTATTTCAAACTTGACTTGTATGGGGGGTTTTCCCTCTGAATCTTCCCCTTCTACACTAGGCAAACCAAAATGGGCTCTCATTAAATACTCTTTGCCACCCTAAAAAAATAAAAAAATATTAACCAAGGTATCCTTAAAGTTATCTCTTTGTTCTTCTTTCTTATTTCTTTGTTTTATTTAGGCCAGAAGTTACATTCACTTTTCTGCGGGCTGCTTTAAAGAGATAAAAGCAAGAAATGAAAGTTGTTTTTTGCACACTTACAGGAAAAGATTTTATCGTCCATGTTATTGCATTCTGTTCTGGAGCATATTTTACACTTCCAACCGTCGTTTTAAATTTCGGTGAATCTGCATCTGCAGGTACTGGAATGACTATTTCAACATTATTAGCCGTCGACCTGCGCTTGAATTGGGATTTCGCTTTTATCATATATTCCACACGACTGTGAGCATGTCTTTCAATGACGGATTCGATCCAAATTAGAGGTTTAACGTGGGTGTTTAATCGGTAAGACATTAATTCGAATTCACCATCAGGCGGTATAAACGAAATGGTTCGATCATTCTCAAATCTTGATAACCTAACACACTGATGAAACTTAACATCTTCTAATTCAACAGACTTTGATTTACCCCTTCCAGTACTCTCAAATAATACTTTATCATTAAGACCTAATCTAAGCTCTGGCATTCCTGATAGATATACTCTCATTTTAATTGCACCAACTATTTCACTTCTAAGGACATTTCCATTTGCATTAGCCTGAAATTTTTTAAAGCAATATGTTTATTATACAATATTTTAAACGTGATCCAAGTCAGAATAATAATATTTAGTCAGAATTAAAATAATTAAAATGTAAAATACTTACTAAAATATTAACAGATTCAATAACATCCAAAAACACTTCATTTTTCCTATATTTTATTCCCTCAGATCTCCATGAAACAGCATTTGTTACTGCCATAGGTATCCTTGGTTGTATTTCCAGCTTATGGCCCTCCTGTGTTATGTATTCTTGTAAAATTTTACTGTCAGTGGTTTGAGGGTAGCCAAAATCAAGAAGCTCATCAAGCAACTCATATATAACAACAAAATTATCTCTAATACTTTCTTCCTCTAATTCTTTAAAATATTCAATCATAACCTAAAAATGTCATAACTCATAAAATGTCAGAAAATTCTTTATATAAATGTTTAAATTCCACTTTCTGAGTCACAAAAATATCTCAAAGATTATGAGACATTTTTAAATTCCTACAAGTTTATTAAATTAAAAAGGTGCAAATCAAGCTCAGACTTCAAATCAAATCATGCCATTAACCTCATCTTTTGTTAGAAAATCTCACTCCATACTGTATATCAATGACATTATACCATTACACACCATTTTGGGTTTGTCCATTCAACACCACCACACTAAAAAAAAAGTACACTGACAAAAGTGAGTCTAAAATTCCTTTGGAGGACACCACTTCACAAAAACCAACTCTAAGCATTTTGATATAATGTATATCCATATATCAAAATGAATTAATATAAATGAAACCACCTAAGTTTGGTTATAATGGTAAAAGCAGGGTCTAGGCCCAAAAGGAGCTGCAAATGATATATCATATGTGTCTAAATATATCTTTCAAATTATATAAAATTTTTTTGGACTTTGAGGAGTCAATTTGTTGAAGTTAACACCCCTGAGGATATCATGATGCTGAAATTTCTAAATATTGGTGTTGAAAAGGGGATAGACATTTTTGACTACTGGGTCTAAAATGACACAAAAATAACTCAAAGGTTAAACCACCACTAACGAATAAGAAATAATGCTTAATACTATTGATCTAAACATATATACCTATTTATTAGCCATCACTGTTGTTTTAAAAGTATTAGTATGCAAACATACCTGAACTATTTTATGGAGAAAAACAAATACTAAAGCAATATTTGCATTTTTCTTTGTAGTTGAAACTATATACAAATTATTGTACTTAATAAAAGCAAAAGTACATTCATTAGTGTGAATCAAAGGTGTTAGCAATCCTTCTTCCTCTTTCTCCATCAGCAAAGGCATAAATTTTTCAATTACACCTAGATCGATATCGCCCCTATAATTTCTGGATATTAAAACCTTTCCTTTTACGTCCAGGATATATATAGCTGATAATGACATATTGAATTTTAATGTAAACTACATCTAAAAAAGAAAATAATTAGAGCAAATATTACTGAACACTACAAGGACAACAATCACTAAAAAATAGGATGATTTAGAAATTATTCTAGACTGAAGTGTCTAGGCTTTGGGCTTAAAAAGGAGGAATGAATTGGTCGTAAGGTGAATCTTAACAATCAAACGTTCTTGTGCCTTGAACTTACCAAAGTAAGAGTTCAAAATATTCGATTTTTATTTATTTATTTATTACTATATCAAGAATCGACCGAACGTGGCCGCACTGACATAATTTCACAAAAATCAGTAACAAAAAAACCACGCCCTATTGCTGTCCAAGTGAATAAAATTCTAAATACTCCTTCAGAACCAACCAGCACCAGTGTGTGAACCAAAAAGAATAATATTGCTCGTTAACAAGGACGTAGATTGTTGGCATAAAATAAATAAAAGTTATCAGCCATATTCGTACGTAAACCACCAGCCATCTTTGTTCAAGCTCTCAACGATCTCTGTGGTAGTCAGCTTTCCGTCAAAGAATAAATTTTAAAATCATTTTTAAAATAATCCAATCCTCGAATTATAAAACATTTTTATTATTGATAAAGTTCTGAAAAAAATGATATATGCCTTAGAAAACTAATTGTTCAATGATGATTCTTTTTTCTCTCATCCTCTGGTCGGTTGGTATTCGAATCTATTTCCGCCAACTTTCCCGCTTTAAACTTTCAGCCTCATTTACAGGTGAAATGGGTGTGACAAGTAATAAAATTTCAAACATCTTTTCTGCATGGTCTAATAAAAAGAGGGCATAAAACGCTCATGATAACACTATCAGAATTAGAAAGATGACTTAAATACCTTGAGAGATTCTTGTATTCTAACAACTAAATGGTCCATTCCCCTTCCATTATTTAATGGATCCCATTCCATAAATTATGCATTTTACAATGTTTTACCAAATGCTTGTTAAACTTATCACAAAGGGAGAGATTACGTGTCTTCCATGTGGTTGACATGTCTTTCACGTATCGATGCAGGTACAATACGTGTACGGGTAATGTGACAACTACGCGGGTGTCTTACAAGGGCAACAAAGGAACAGCAGCGACTGGTGAAGAACTCAAGGCAGGTTTAAAAAGTATGTTTGCAAATATAAAAAATTTAAATAAGTTCGTTATATTTACTGCACAAATATAAATACGGTGTAAATTTTATAAAAAAAAATGTTTACGTCTAAATAAAACAAGTGAGCTGACTGGCCAGATACTTCTAAGACCCAGAAAAATAGTTCAGGCCACGTACAATTAATTTTAAGTATAACTCTCTCTTTTTATCTTTATACAAAACGGTCCTTTAATATTCACATCAGAGAAGTAAATTATTCCGTTAAAGAAAAAACAAAAGAAGCAAGTAAGACGATAAGTAACGTTAATACTGTATCGAGTCGTGAAATTGAGAGTTACAAATCCTTCTTTCAATTTCACTTCATTCGATTTTTTCCAAAAATTTTATTAATAAAAATTTAGTTGAGTGACGATAAAATAAAATTTCGATGTACAAGACTCTTTTCGTTTTGTGTTGTGTTCAGTTTCATTTGAATATTAAACAAAAATCCCTGCAAAATTAAAAAATGTGCGTTATCTGAGTCTAGAAACGGAATACCTGAGTTATTTGAGTAACGAAGTAAGAAGATTTGAATTATTTTTTTTACATCTGTTATTTATTCTTCATTACAAACTGATGCATCGTATAAATTACTAAGTACAAAGAAGGAAGAGAAAACAGGTTAGGTTTTCCCATTTCAAACCAAAAAAAACAATTTAGACCTTATTATTTCTTTGAAAAAAATATAATTTTGATATATGATGCTTAATATCGCATCCTTAATTTCTCATGACAGTATTTCCGATGCTCCTAGTATAAAAACACCACTTCAGTTACGAATCGAAGAACAAATATGCCTCAATTTTGCCACCAACAACAAAACTTTAATGCTCGAACACCAGTTAAGGGTGAATAACACCATGTTCAAACGGCTTAAAAACATTGCACCACAGAGTAGTCGTTTCAGAAAACACTATCAATGACCCATAATACTGTGAAAACTTTGATTTACTAAACTTTTGCGAACCAAACCAACTTAAAACTGACTGAGCAACCATAACCATATAATTCTGGTAATTTATTTGATGCTATCAACCTAATAATATTCCCCTGAATTTTTTGCGGTGATTACTAACTACTTCATAATATTCCAAACCCAGATTGTTGATCCTCACAGAATTAATAGAGATACAGTCCTAGGTCTCCAACTCAGTCTCAACTCCAAACAAGATAAATTGGACAAAATTGCCAGCAAACGCATACTAAAATTTATGGCTCTTTTGGTAAAGTTCAGTATGAAAAAAGCTGTAAAACAATAGAGTATTAATTAAAGGCAACTCTGTAAATTGTTTTCGCCACTAACTCAGAACTGACATTATTGGACAAAATAAAAAAATTAGAACACAACACAATTATTCAATTCTTAAGAAACAATCATAGTTATAACATTTCAAATCTATACATTCGAGAGGTAGTTTAGTCATTTCATACTTTCACAATATGACTGACATTTTCGTTAAAGTTGTTTATAACATTGGTGGGATTTTCTTCTTGTGCCAACTAGTTTGAACTAACAGAAAAAAACCTATAGAGATATTAAATTAGATATTAAAAATATCTAAGTACTTTTCTAAGTAAAAAAAAAGACAAAAATGAAAGGAAAAACTAAAAATTACAATAAAAAAATGAAAAAGAAAATGCTTCCATTTTGGTTATCACCCGAATAAAAATCGCCCCTTAGCAAAATTTAAATGTTTATTGTCGAATTTCAGTCGAATTCATTGGAATAAGTGTAACAGATAATCTTCGTAGTAAGCGATAACAAACATGACGCTGACTCCGGATAGTAAACCTACGCCTTGTAGTGAACACTGACAAAATGAAGTTTCGAACTCTGAGTGACTGGAAGTTAATTCAGGAAACTGAAAGAAAATAACAAAAATAATAACTTATGGATATTGAAGTTGTGAAATGCCTTTTTACTATTGGATTGGTCACATTTTCAGAGATAAGAATGGTCTTGTTCATCCCATCTATCATAGTAACATTTAAGAAACCCTCCGGGCAAGAGACAAGGATGAGCACTAAGAACAAGATACCTGGATAATGTCAGAGAAGACTTTCAGATAGTCAAACATAACTCAACGATAGAAGTAGAAGAGGAACCGAATCCGGTGGTAGAAAACTGTTGTGAACAAGGTGAGGATCCGCAACGGACCGTTAGGCCACCCTTGATTGACTGACTGTTTTGAATATTTCTTTCCGCAACTAGGGGTCTAAACTAAAAACCGAAATTTTTTGTCTTTTTCAACTTTTCACCAAGAAGACTAAAGACTCGGTTTTTACGATAACTTTTACAGTCTGTTATATGTTACAGTCAAACTGATAATCTGGTATTATGTATGATCCCCGGCGATCATTCATAATCATCAACTAAGCTTGTTGACAAATCTCTGAATATTTATCACATTTACCACCTAGTGAACAAAATTTCCATTCGGTAATAAAAATTTTGTTCATATGCTTCGTTTCTATAACTTCATTTCATGCATTCCCTGCTTCAGATTTGGAGGTTCATTACTGGCGAGCACACCTGCTTGATTTTGTCAAAAGTGACAGAAACCAAGCATTTGAGCAAACTTTTATTAAACTGCTCCCCTTCCCCCTCATTACGAGTTGGGAATTTTATAAAGTAGTCATTAAATGTGATAAATATTCAGTAAATTGTTGTATTTAACAAGTCTAGTTAGTGATTATGTACAACCTTAGTAGATAAATATACAGATATGTAGTTGAATGGTAAAATCGTTTGAATAATGAAGTAATAGTTGAAACCTCGAACCTAATTCCACATTGAGTTACACTCAAGAGTGAAAAACGATATTAAAACATAATATGAATCTAAACAAAGCCTACTTATATAAAATTGTGAAAAAATTGACATTTAAAAATTTTCCAGTGCTCTAATTTTCTGCCACATTTTTTTACTTAAAATTTTTATTTTATAAATATGCCTTCCAAATTTCAACGACCTTAAAACAAATTTTGGGTGAGATGAATAATTAATTACATTGTACATTGTACAAAGGCTCGCCCCAGAACGTCTGGTTCGTTGGGTCCTGTCGGAGCACCCGGGAGGAAAGCGACCCCGTGGCCGTTCGCGGCAGGGGTGGCTCAGGGGGTGAAGGCCTTGGCCGAATCCCGCCTGATAGCCCCGGGTTCTCTGACTTCAATAGCGGAAGATCGTTCCAGTTGGAAGTCCTTGATTGCTTCCCTCACCTCGCGACCCTAACGGATAAGCGGGTCCACGAAAAGTAAAGTAAAGTAAAGTACATTGTACAACGTTTTCGTTAAAGCATTCCAATACCTTAACTTACTCAAAAAGTGATTAACGAATTTACTTTTTACTAATTTAAATCAGGGGTTCTCAAACTTTTTTTTAACCATTGGAGCTTTTTTTATTGTTATTTCGTTATTACTTTTTGTACTCCATTGTTGTCAGCGTATCGATGGAAAACGAAATCTTAAATTTATTCAAACAAAGTAAACAATAACTAAATTTTAGTAATAGCACCAAAACAAAGTCGTACACACTATTGTTAGTGCAACGGACCAATTCAGTTGAAATCAGTCCCTGGCGTTGTTCAGGGACCCCCGAATCAATTTTGATTTTCCACAGACCTCTTGAATGATACCAAAGACCCCTGAGGATTCATAGGGACAATTCCTTGATTCCCAAAGTGGTCTATATCGACCCCTAGGGTCTATGACAACCTGCAAGGAGACCATGTCAACGAAGAAATTGGGAGTCCACGATAGTGGGTCTCAACGTACACTGATAGTACCTATTTACTTACATTATACTATCTTATAATATAAAGACATATACATTATTTATAAAAGTAGCTTTGTTTTTAACACTAAACTTTAGTGCTTTTAGTTGCTTTAAGCCAACGTTTTACCGAATAAAACTAAATCTTCTTACCATGTCGACCAAACCAATATATAAAAACATTCCCGCTGATATAGCGAAAACCCAAGAGGTCGAGTTTGGATTATCCCCGACGAAAATTCCTAAACACATTCCGATGAAACATAAAATGCTGCTTATTAAATTGTAGAAGACGGCTTGCTTTGCACTCATCCCTGCTTTCAAGAGGACGGCAAAATCTCCTGCAAGCGAATTAAAAGAGAAAAATTATCATCGGCTAATTGATTTTTCTTTACACACAACTAACATACAAACAGAAAGAAAGGAGTTCTTCTAAGGAACACCACCAAAAAATATAAAATTAACAAAAGTTAGGTTCTAATGACCTAATTCGTGAGGCAATTCATGACAGAAAACTGCGACCGCTGTTGAAAACCCTCCCGCGATGTTATTTGAGAAGGCAGCTCCTATTGCCATTCCGTCCGTGAAATTGTGAAGTCCATCCCCTAGAATGACCATCCAGGCCACAGAACTAAAAATAAGAGAAGAGAAAGACTTTCTGAGAACAAGCCAACGCATTTTTAAATAAAAATACTTATGAAGAATGAGGATTCGTCACCTTAGCGAGTCAGGGGGCGAATGAACGTGACCATGAGCGTGACTATGACCGTGATGAGTTATCTCGTGCTCCCTAATTATTACGGTGTATTCACCGTCTTTTTTATCACATTTTACTTCACTACTTATACTAATATCCTTTTCGATTAACTTTGAATCCCCTGCGCTTTGTTTCGTATCCTCATCTTCTTTTTGTTCGTGATCCTCTCCTTGGGTTAGCCTTTGCACCTCTCCAGCTTCTTGTACTTCATTGTACCATTTTGAATCACAATTTTTGGTTGTTTCTCTGTAAATGGAACCGACAGAGAAAACAAATATGCAAATGCTAAAAACTCAGGCTTTTAAATCCCAAGAAATCATTATGTAAAATCAACTTACAGCCTTTCATCATGGTGACTAGGTTTAGGAGTTTCACTCACATTATTCCTAAGATGTTCATGACCGTCTTTATTGCTTTTGATATCAGAGTAACAATAAGGATAAGAACTGTATTTATGTTTGCAAAGCTTCTCCCCCACTGAATCCCCCTCTTTATTTCCGTTTAAAATTTGAACGTGAGAATGCCCCTGAACCTGAAATAAAAATAATTAAAAATTAGAGAAATTATCCAGAGGACGGTCTCAGAACAGAACACGTTACTGCTGATTTGGTAACAGTACTGTTAACAGTTTCAAGATATCCCAATAAATGCAAAAAAATAAAAGATACAAGAACCGTTCCTTCTTACCTTTTTACTTCTCTGACGTTTTTTCCTCCATTCAGATCCTAAATTTAAAAATTTTTCAGTGAAGAAAAAGAAAACGATACCGAGGAGTACTCCCAGCCCTTTCCACATAGTGGCAGTATGATCATGATCGTGATCGTTTTCTAACACGTGATGTTCATCATTGTGAGGAATCATCGCCTGAAAATCAAACAATGGATCAAATTCTTGGTTAAAAGCAGCAGCAGGGAAGTTGGGAAAGTAAAAAAAGAAAAACTTTCAAATTTTTGTTCTAGTCTGCATCCCCTTCCCCCTTCTGCATGGTGGCAAAAGAGGCCACACATTTCGCGTTGACATACGCAACGCCATGTGGGTGAAATTTATTTCAAGGTAAGTTGGATTCGATTTTAGCGCTCAACTATGCAGATGGGTTACTTTCAAATGGAAACCTCCCACAACCAATTGATGGTAATCCAAAACCAAAATTTGATCAGTCTAAGCTTTGGTACAAAAAAAATTTCCAAATGTGATTTATCGAAAATAATTCTGTCAGTACAGCGAAAACTCGCGGCGGCCGTTTGAAATTTCATGACCAGAATCATTTTTCATTTCCTATTTTTATCAGCCGTAAAATTTGATTAATTATTCTCGTACTTACGTGAGGTAATAAATGCAGTAAAGCATCTCCACAGAGAGTTCCCACCGCGAGGGCGACAAGAAATTGCAAGAGATGCTGGTAACAGGCATATCCCATAACAGGAATGACTAGTGCACCTAGAAGACCGCATAATGACACCAACACAACGCTGATAACTGCGTACAGCCAGGCAGCTAAAACAGTATTTCATTGATTCGCTTAAAAATACCAAAAAACAATATAAATTGACAAAAAACCCTCCGAATTTATAATTGATTATACCCAATCCATATGTCATGGCAAACAAATGATATCGGACATCGATGCACTGTCTCAAAGAGACAGCATTCTAACACGATATTATGACGGAAGTTTTTCACATATTTTGCTGTCTTTACAGTATCCTTCAAAGAACTGAAAAACAAACCCCAACCTTCTTCTTGTCCTTTACCTTCTCGTTCTGCTCCAAATTTTTCCTTTGCTTGTTAAATCACTATTTACCAAAATAATTTTCCCCAAAAATTTCGTTTTCTTTAGTAAGGTTTTACTGTTTGAGACACCGAAATACAAAAAAAATCGTGTTAGACAGTGTTTTTATGTTTATTTACAAAGATACGTTCTCTAAATGATATACTGGGAGGTAACGAGTTAATAACATTTTCACCAGGGACTCGCAAAGTTGGTAAAACTTTTAGTAAAAGTATCTGCTCCACGTGATGGGAGACTCACTAACCAAAAACCAATAAATCCGAGTACAAATTAATAAAATTTTTAGCGTGAAGTCATACTCCTGGTACTAAAACCAGCACTAGATTTTTGAAAACAAAAGTGATGGTCGTGGTGGGCCGATAGTGCGACATCTTATACAAAAATCAAATCTCCTTAGACCACTAGCAATGTGATAAAAATGTTAATGACCTCTTATTCGCATTTTCCAGTATCGCTATTATAATACTGACAACCAAACACCCGCTTTACAATTCTCAGTCTTAGGCGAAGAGTCTCTTCTGTTGAGCTCCTCCATTATTTCTCACCTAGAGATAAGAAACGAATATTTTTTCCAACAATCGCTTATACTGGTTTTAGATTTTTAATTGCGGAAATATGGCTTCGTTTTTCACAACACTTCGTTTTATGGTGTAAACAATCTCGCATTTAAACATTACATTTACAATCATACATTTAACACTAATCCTACCGACATTTATTGCTTAGCTATCCCTACCGAGCCAATAATTTTGACTGATTCTTAAAAAAGTGTTTTTTATTTATTTATAATTAAATGTAGATCGTAGTCAACGTCTTTATAAATAAATTAGTTAATGAGTAACTTTTATAAAATGACGATACAAATTTCTTTTTATACATCAATTCAATTATAAACTGGAAAAAATAATTACAAACGAACGGTAGCTATACAATCATAAACATGAACTACAAACTGTATACCTTATTCAACTCCACTAGTTTTTACAAACTATTTTGTTCTCCAATTTACACTTGCCCCAAAAATTTTAAGAATTTCGAACAGATTTTCAAAATTTTGTAACTTTAACAATATTTTGTTTGTCAAGGTTTTTGTATGTGTCAATCTAAATTTGTATTCCCTGATGGTTATGCTGTATTTTCTGTTTAGCATATAGCAGAGCAATAAATGCGTCTAATTTTGCTGCCTTTAGTTCCCAACTAGATCTTGTAGGACCGGATACTTCCCTAAAGATATTACGAACGGGTGTCCTTCAATTTTGGGCACTTTCGTCCATTTCCTGCCAAACTGTTCCATCAGACTCAGTCTCAATATCGTTGCCCTTTCCCAAACCACTCCCGCTTTCGGAACTCAATAATTACTTCCTTCACTTTTGCCTTCAATGATTATTTATAAGATTTTCCTCTTCGTTATCACTGTCTGAGAACTCTTAACTCATCTGTTGTACTATACTCGGCAGCCTCTTATTTAGGCTCATTTTGGGTTGGCAATGTGGTAGCAGCAAGCTGTGGTAGGTATGATAGATTATTTTAACATCTCGGGGAAAAAATAAAATTATAAATAAATAACGAAAAATAATGGCATTATTTTAAGAAGAGTCGGAAACTCTGATAGCGATATGATAACGTTGTAAAAACGACAAACGGTGTAAAAGCTTTAGAAGCGATCAAATGGTCCATTAGTTATAAATTTAGTGTTTAAGAATACTTGAAATTTGAAAAAAAATGGAAAGATAAGTGGCATATTTAAAAAAATTATTTTTGGATGTAAAAACATCACTTTTATCTTTAACTCTTACACACTGAAACTGTGAGGACTAACTTCAACAACATTTGAGTTATTACTCACTTCCAGGGCAATAGATCAAATTTGTCTTTCCAACTTGGAAGGCTTTCCTCATGGGGTTCACATCCTATCTATCCAAGGATATTAGATAGAATATATTTATTTTAAATGATTTTCTTTTTCTGTGTAATAAAAGAACTTCTGATAAATAAAAAAATTGGAATTGAAATTGAGGCAAACAGTAAGGCAGGTCTCAACCTAAGCAAGGAAGATCTCATAAGTTATTAAGTAATTACTGATTCCATTAGCGCGAGTACCTCATGTTTTGTTTAAATTTACAAGAAAATTGTTTGAACTGAAATTTTTTAATTTGACTCTTGGCAGAGTTGCTTCTTCCAAAAAAAAAATATTTTTCTTTCACCAAATCAACTGAGCAGACTTAAAAACGGTTTGAAGTCATGTTTGAAAATGAGATGATTCAAAGCAGGTGCAAGCATCTAAATAATAGATTATCTCAGTTTTTTTAAAGCATTTCTTCAAAAAAAAAAAGGAATAAAAATCTTAGTCCAGACTTGAATTTCATTCACTTCTATTTTTATACACATTAAAATAGCAAGGAGCTTTTAAAAAAACCAAGGTGACAAGTTAAAATACTTCTTTTGGGAATTCTTCAAATCAAATTGGTAATTAAATTCAGAAAAATTTGCCAAGACAATGATTTGACATTTTCAAATAAATCCAGTTTCCTTTCTGTGAAACAAATTCATGCTTGCTCAGCTAACTCTTAAAATTCATCAATCAGTCTCAATATTAAATGAGTCAATTACCATTCATTTGATGATGGTTTTGTTTTGCTTGATAAACTGTGTCAAACAATGCACAAACTGATAAAAGAAAAATACAGAATTAGCAATATGCCAAGCTTTACATGATAAATTTTTTAAACTCATTTCAAAACAATGAATCAAAGCCTCGATCAACAGGCTTGATTCATAGCAACATGACTTGTATTAAAATTTTATTCAAGCCCAGCTATTGTGCTACATAGTTACACAGGTTGAAATTAATAGAATGTAAACACAATCTCAACCGCTGATATGACAGTGAACTGTTGGGTAAAGAGATCTATATGAATTTACCACATAAAAAACACATTCAACAAGATACCTAATAACAGGTGATTCATAAAAATATAACCGTTTCGTTATAAAGAAAACAGTTCAGTCAGAAAAAGTTAAAAATTAAATAAAATTGCAAAGGATACGTTTGGGTGGATGCCAATGAGAAAAATATAGAACTCGTTCAATAACTTCCGTTTACTTCATTTAGAATTGAATGCGAAGACAGTGAATGAAATTAAATCACCACGATGTATTTATAGTGAAAATCAAATTAAGCGGGATTTCTACGTTAACACTAACTTAGACGTGAAATAACCACAAATATTTAAAATGGCTCGTTCCAGATTCGTGTCATCTTCAATTCTCAAGTTTCTTTTGATTCATCAAAGGAATTATTCAACATCAGGGCAAAATTAATGTACCTAATAAAGAAATACTCACTTGTACGTGGAACAGCCTCAAACATCAGCCTTTTAATGAAAACTTTGCGTTAATGCGGCGGCGTCGGATTTTCTTTTAAAAGACACTGACTACTGAAATTTCATAGTTACTCTCGGTTCCGGCGATATTTCACAAAGAACATTTTGTGAACTTTTTTCAAAAGGAGTAACCTCCATTTAATGATACTTGACATTACACTTCAAAAAAACCCGAAATGTCTGTTAGAAAAACGAAACAACTGCCACCTTTTAACGGTTTAACTTATGCTTCACAAACACATGTGTCCCGACTACCATGTTTACCTTATGCAAAATTCATTTTTAACGAAACCAAGAAGGCTTAAGTGCGAAAACAGGGGAAAATGTCGTCAATTCAATAGACTTGTGCCGTTTTATCACTCGACCGAACCAATATTTTTTTAGGTGCGTTTGATTTTCTTAATGTAACCAAAGCACTCATTGCTTCTATGAATCCTCATGCACAAGGCTTTGAAAACTGCAACCTGATCTATAAATGCCTCCAACTAAAGTTTTTGGCCGCTAGTATATAGTGAACATGGCTGTTTTGAATGATATATTATGGACCTTAAGACCAGCACGTATTTACATTTCAACCACTGCCTACAGCTCATATACCGTTACAACAGTTCCAACAAACAAAAACTTTTTAATAAATATATAATAAAGTCCAAAGGGGATGTAATAAAAAGGAAAAAGAACTACCAAAATACGAATTTTCAAAATATATGTATAATACTCATGCTGAAGCCAAGAATGGCTTTGACAAACTGAAATTGCTTATTTTGGAATTAAAACGACCCAAAAACTCACTTCACAAGCACTGTAACTCTAAACAATCTTTTGAAAAAGGGTTTCCATCTCAAACCAAAGATTGATTATATTCGTGACAACTGCTGAAGCAAATTTGACGGTAAGACAGTCTCAAATTTGTCCCATACATAACTAAATGGAAGAGATAACCATCCAAGGACCTAAAAGGGAAGAATTTGATTACGGTTAAAGCTCTTCATAATTGTGATGAAAATAAATTGGAAATTATTTTGGTCCTGAATGTACAAACCCTATTTTAAAAAATCATTTCATCGAATTTGTTAAATGAGAAATGTAATTACCGATTTCGCAACCATCCCCATTGGTTCTGGATACTGGTGTGTGAGGAGAGCAAGAAGAGCGGTGAATGAACACAAGCCAGCGGTAAATAGAATAAAGAACGGAAGTTCCTTTTTAGGATATACGCTAACTTCATGAAAAGCTAAATAAAAAAACGAGAAAAACTAAAATTTTAAACTCGGCAAAAAATACTAATAAAAAAACATGAAACGCAAATGTGTTAAGCACTTCAACAACATATTAAACTGTATATTGAAACAAATTTACTTACAAGGCAAGAGTTCACGGTCAGCGCATTCGGTGCATGTGGGATATGGATAAAATAAATGACCTTTTTCCAAAGGATATGGAAGCATTCTGAACGTTCCTTCCCACGTGCAGTATAATAGATTCAAAGCACCTTCCACGTTCTTCCAATGTGGCAAGTGAAAGAAAGCATAAGCAATGGCCTCTGAATCACCTCTCTTAAGGATATGTTCTGGCGGAAGTATCAACGGTTTTGTTTCTAATAAATACTGAAAAGAAAAATTTCAACTTTATTTCTGCTTTTCCGACTGCATGGACTTTATCTATTCTCACCGATGAGACTGAACTGATTGAACTCACTTTAGGTACATGAGGATTAAATTCCACAGCTCTATGAATGGCTTCAACTGCAGTCATCTCAGTCGGAGTCAAACCTCTTTTACTAGCCACGTTCGGGCAAAACCTAAAATGCATCGAATTTATTATTCTAAATGATGTTTGATGTACATCTCAAAAAACTTCTATCTTATTTGTTGATCCATTCGAACTAAATTTTTTGCTTTCAGTTATTTATTAAAGAAGATTATAAGAAACGTCGCACGAAATATTCTTCTTCGAAAAGTTTTTTTACCTGTCAGCAACTGTCCTGGCTTTGAGCAACGCCGAAGTATAACAAATTGTAGCGGATTTCGGCAAACTGATATCATCGTATTTAGCCAAAACGGCTTGAACATCAGCATATGCTTGAATTTCTAGTAATGCTTCAATCAGATTTTCCTGTACGTTTAGAACATTCATTATAGAAGGAACTTCTTTTGTTAGCTGAAAGAAATTATTTTAATAAATATCGGACAATTGCAATAAACTAATTTGAAAATACATTCATTGATCCTTATCTATTATTAGCAAAACAGTAATAACATTATGGTCATTTAATTACTAATATTTTAACATATGTCAATACAAAATATTCAAAAAAATGTTTATTAACCTATACTTACATCACGAAAATACTTTATGGCCTCTTTAATTTTTGATAATTTCCTAGAACACATTGCAAGTCTTCTTTTAATGTATATTAAAACGTTTATGTCTCTTCCTAAAAAAAAAAAACTTTAAAAATTGAAACAGCTTTCAAAAGCACTCAAACCATTTTGAACTATTGAAAAAACTACGAGGGAACAATCCACATGTTCTGTGCTTTTGTGTTGTATTCTAAGGCGTGTGATTTTTTATTGAGATTATTAGATTTCTCATTTTGAATGAGCTCCATTCTTCCTTTTCTCCACTATGGAGCTTATGATGAGATCTACATGATTGAAGATGTAGTTGGTTTCCAAATCTTGTACACTTGAACAAGAGAACTTCCCAAGATATATATCCTTTGCTTAAAAAGCCTGTTGAGAACCCAGTAATGCAATACTGTTTTCTTCTTTCCTTTATGTAGCACCAAGTTACAAGTGGTGATGGTGGTTTTAATCCCGTTCTTCACCTTATTTTTTGGGTATAACAGGATGCGGGAGAAGGATTCAAACTCACGGTCATTGCGTCCAAGTCAGGAACTTTAATCACTACACTACTCGCCCCACTATGTAGCATCAAGTTGTCAATGATTCAATGATGATAATTCAAGCTGAAACCCCTCTTCAAGAAAATTCATTTTTCCACAATTTTTTTTAGTCTTCTCTTGTTGCTCTTGTGCATACAAGCAAATGTTTCTCCTCTTTGAGGAATTTCATTTTGTGGGGTGAAAGATCTTCTCACTGAAAACCACCTGGCCAAGGTTTTCAAGTAGTGCTTATGTATCATTTTCAGCTAAGCAGAAGTCAAAATGACAATAATCAAAATGCAGAACTACCTGCTCTGTGTTTAGCTTACTAGTAAATAATATAATGTCAGACTTGCATCTATGGGACTGATCATGACAAATTTAAAAATCATTTTAGGATGTTGTGCAATCTAATAATTAACATTACTAAGTAAATTAGCTTGGGTTTTTTAAGTAAACTCACAAAAAGACGTCAAATTATTATATACATACATGTATATTAGGGTGTCCCAAAAAAATTAAAAATTTTTATTTAAAGACGCATACCCTCTTAATTTTTTACAATGATGTTAAAACAATCGCAGGTGAAATTTCAAGTACTTAGGACGACAGGAACCCCTGCCGACTTTCACCGAAACATATTACTACTTAAGGCCTTAAGCGAACGTAAGCTTACATGTTGTTCTGGTTGTTATATTGTTAGTAGACGCATTGTTTTTGAATAGTCAGCATGTCAGTGTAGTTACGCAGTTCTACACAAACTATATTTTTAATCGGAGACGCCAAATATCAAATAATGAGCTAGAAACTACCCTCTAAATGGCAAGTTTTGGCAGTACTCTGCTTTACAGTACTCATGAAGTGTATTTAACAGTCAATGAAGACCCAAACTTTGCTATTCATGAAATGCATTATCTATTGGGAAAAGGCGCACATAGCGAACAAATTTTACCTAGTTGTGTGGGGGAAAAAGTCAAAAATGTGTACCAAGTTAGGGGAACGTATAAAAAGATGCTCAAAAAAACACAACACGAATTCGAGCAGCGTCGACAAGAGTTTGTCAACAATTTAAATAATTTGTTTGGTATTGCACATACCTATACGCTTCAATTATTAAAAGTATATGAAGATAAAATCATCTTGCAGCGTCAGAGAGAGCCTGGTCGACCTGGTCATTTAGCTGGAGTGGACAAAAAGTTGACTGATAAAGAGTAAAGAGTGCGCGTCAAAGCTATCGAGGAAGAAAAACAAAGAGCTAAATATTTTTTTGCATCAACTCCTATGACACCGTCTCCAAACCGTCACAAAGCGATTCGTCTTCTGATTCAAACGAAACGTAGATTTACAAAAGGATTTGAATATAATGGCTGGGGATACACAGAACTATTAAAACCCACACTGGGAAGGATTTCATGACTCTAAAATTAGTAGCAGCACTAGACAGGGATTCAGTTTTTATCCTCGAAGCAACTATTGATGCACTTGGACATAATACTGGCGAATTTTCAATAAGCAAGTCCTAAATTCAAATAATTCGTAGGGAAAACCGAAAGAACGCTCTGTTGCCATAAAAGCTCATTTTCAAGCCCAAGTACCAAATGTAGTGGGTGGTCGCTGGGGGTGTTAAAATATTGTCGAATATAGATACTCGAAAATCAAAAGAAGAACGTCTACTAACCATGTGACAACCAGAACAACATGTAAGCTTACTTTCGCTTAAGGCCTTAAGTAGTAATATGTTTCGGTGAAGTTCGGCACGGGTTCCTGTCGTCCTAAGTACTTGAAATTTCACCTACGATTGTTTTAACATCATTGTAAAAAATTAAGAGGGTATGCGTTTTTAAATAAAAATTTTTGATTTTTTTGGGACACCCTAATGTATATGTATGTATAAATGATGGTGAAATCACAAGACCTGTCCACAGACTTGTATATTTCATAAAGATATTACATACTGTGAATTCCTTCCATAATGTTCCCTTGATGTTGTGTGTTTTGTGATTTCTTATAATTCAATTCAGCAGCTCTTAAACCTTGTTTCAAAATTTTTTCTACTTCCAGCACTGTTGTTGCTTCTTCCTCTGCTAAAAGGATATATGCTGGAGCACAGTCTGGGCTTTTTTCTAGTGCTTTGTGAGCAGCTTTTATTCTGTCTGCTGGATTCCTCTCCCGCCAAGCTGTTTGCATTACTTAAAACAAAAAACAATTCAACTTGAGTAAAAAAAATACATTTTCTTACTGAATTAATATTCAAAAACACTCCTAATTTCTAGTTTCTGATAAGACTTGAAAATTGAGAAGTTCATTTTGTGTTTACTTTGGTATTCTTCTTTGCCAGCATCTCCTTCACATGTGAAAAAAGTTTGATGATCCTGTGCAGAAAGATTCATATCATAATAAGTTAAAGGCTCCTTATTTGTTGCCCAATAAAACCTCTGATATTCTGCACCTCTGAACAGGCTTAAAGGATTTCTCCAGACTTTGCATTCTGAAACAGTTTTTGTTTTTTCTTTAACCACAAGTTAATCATGTTCTAAAAATATTTCCAGTTATCTGATACAGATTTTTTTACCCACTTACCAGGAACTGTATGTTGACCACCTGAGCTATTGTTGGAATTATTGCTTTCATTGCTGCCCTCCCCTCCAAACCAAGGACTGATGTGATTAAGGGAAACTTGTTCTATAAATGATGTCCCATATTTTCTAAAATACCACCATTCAAATATCTGGAATTTGTTTAAACATGAATTTTTTTTTAGTTCTTGAAAATGTCAAAAACTAAAATAAACTTCACTTAAAATTTATGTGAACTTTAATAAGAATCATGAACTAAACCTCTTTTAAAAAGCAAAAATAAAGTTAAATCCATTTCAAAGTGCACAAATTAAACCCCTCAAAAATCTAAACCTTTTAATAAATGTTGATAATTAAAAGTTCAGTGTTGAAAAAAAAAGAAGAAACAATTGATATACAAACCAAGATAAGTCCAGAGATGAGGGAAGAAGTCCCTGTCAAGGCAACATAAAACTTTGGTGTCAATGTGCTTAAAAACATATCAACTGAAACAAAACATGAAGAAAAATAAAAATTTTTAACAAACCGACATGAGACAAATAAGAAATTTAATTTTTGGGATGTTACTGAAAAGAACTTACTTGTTAATGCCATGGAGGGTGCTTCTTCCCCATTACCAAACTGGAAATTTTGATTTTGATTGGGTGACACTGACATTCATGCTTAGGAAAATGGAACAATTGGAAGAAATATTGGTCCTTTGATTAACCTTAAATGTATATTAATATTATTATTACCGACTAAAATTTATCCATGGGTTTCATTCAACATTCACAGAATTTTTCAAACATTCAAATAAAAACAAAAGGTAAACATTTCTAAATATATTGCCTAACATAAATAATAGATTTTAAAAAAAAATTTTGAATGAATATCAAGACAACTTTAGACCTAATGCCATCATTTTTCAATAAAACTACTTGTGCTACTCAAAATGAGTTTTTCACATTGAAAACTATTCAAATGAAAAGAGAAAAACCTGATTGACAATTCCAAAGGAACACTTACTTTGAAAAAGCAGAAAAGTTTACGTTGATAGAGTCGCTAGTATCAATCTAAAATGACCCTTCTCACTCACCTTTTTACACTGAACTAAATGGAATACTTGGTAACTTTTACAGAGCCAGATGTATATATGTTTTGGTAAAGGTGACAAAAGTGCAGAAAGACAAGAGTCGGAGTCTTAGCAAAAGTGGCATTAGTGTAGCTGTCCCAGTCTTTATTATTGCCACGATTTTTCACACTCCCGCTCCAAAGCCCCAAAGTTTCAAAGACTTATTTCTACTTCGATTTCGGTCAAAAACAACTATATCGCCCTCAATTTTTGCTGTCATTTTTCGTTTTCTTGGTACCTTTTCCACCTCTGTTTTGCATACCTTATTTCTGTTTTCACTTTGGGCTTTTCTATGAAACTTCCTCTTCGTAACCATTTATTTTGTATTTTACTCAGTCACGCTACTTTGGTTTCCTCTTTTTTTTTTTGCAGAAAGAATATTATTTGCTTTGTAATCCTTCCATTTTCTTCTCTCCTGCTATATCTGTATAACACTAGCCTTCAAATTCCAGTATTTTTCGGCTGACAGAAAGATTGTTCTTAAAAAATTCTTCTTAGTAATAAACCATTTATTTTGTACGTAGACGGGAGGAAAATTCGTCCTTAAGAAGCTTTTCCTTTCTCTAAATCTCTTCTATATTCTCCCATATAATAGTTATTGCCATTATTAGTATTATAGGTGTTATATTATTGTAAAAAAAAAATCTTCTCTTTTTTTCTTATTCTCTTGACTGTTCTATCTTTTCACCCTGACCAAATTTCCAATTACACACTTACCTGAAGCCGGAGATTAAGACAATGGCCTCTAAGGTAAAACCCCCGCAATCTAGATCAGATACTTCTTGTTGTGAATCTGAAGCAGGTGCTAGTTAACCAGAGAAAAAAACTGTCTTAGCATCTTCTCTGATGTCACCTTGCCTCCTTTTTGTTCAGTAAAAAGAGTTGGGTAGGGAAGCCATCTTGGTTCGTTATTTGGAAGAGAATTTCTGCCTAGTAAAATAAATCCTGTTAAATTTCAGTTTTTTAATTTTCCACCAGTGTTGTGCTCCCAACGCTTCTAAAGCTCCTTTTTTTAGGTCAAAAATAAGATTTCATCGACATCCTCAAAAAATGTCATAAATCTACATATTCAAAACCTATAATAATTTAATTTTGGGGTTGCAGGACGAATTAGAGTTTTGTTTATTCTCCAGCAAAGTCAACATTTTGTCAGGTACTCGACAAGGTCCATTAAATGTCCGACCAAGAATTTGAATTTATTCCTTCAAATTTTTTAAGTTCATCGTCGATTGATAAAATACTTTGTACTTTCCTCTGAGGAAAGTCCCTACCATTATCCTGAATCCAAAGAGAACTGGACTTCAATTCTACTAGCTTATACGGAACAATGCTGTTTTTGATAATTTCAAGCGTTCAATGTGGGAAAAAGTTGAAAATCCTAAAAGATCAACAACAACAAAACCGCACTCTACCAGATTTCTCACACTTCACTAGTTTCAAAACTACCAAACAGCAATCAACTTTTTTGTTAAGACTAATTCTACTACTTGAGAATAATATATTTTATTATACGTAGTGCAATAAAAGAAAAACAAATGAATAAAATGGAGAAACCACAACAAGAAAGAATATTAAATATTACTTCTGATTCGAAATTTATTTTGAGTTTTTATCAACATCAACATCGCAAGAATATCTATTGAACTTTTTTTGACTAGTTTACACTAATAAAGCACTTAATACATTTCTCAAAATACTCTGCCACACCATTTTTTATATAACAATACCATAATATACCATAATCAAAATTATAGCTTGAATAATTAAACTATTGGAAGCATAAAAAGGTCGTTGAAGGGTATCTAAAAAAAATCACGACTTCTTTTAATGACAAGAATAATTATTAACGGTTAACTTTCCTTTCGTTATTGTATCTTCGAACAAAAAAAATCAAAATCAAAATAAATTACTGACCAAACTAAATTATGTCAAATAATATTTATGTTTCCTTCAGATCTGTTCTCTCATACTTCCAGGCATCATGTAAATATATTTTATTTAAAAAAACCTATATTTAAAAACAAAATCAACAAACAGAGATTACGTCTAAGAAAAAGAAATTATTGCTTTGATTCAACAATAATTTTAAAAATTATTATTATCGTTAATACTATATGTAAATTATATTTAATCTACAGACAAAAATTAATTTTATTCAGATTCATAAATCAAAATAATATGATCGATTGGGATGAAATTCGACAAAAAATATCCTATATAAGTTTATTTCGGGAAACCAAAACAGAAGAACAGCCAATGGGTGTATTATGAATTTGGTGTTTGTTGCTCCAAAAGTTCCTTTCACACAGGTTTTTCATTCATCAGTGTGAATAGCTACTCAAGTCATTTCCTGGTTATACTCCAGATTTTCCTCTTTTTCTCACTGTACAGCTTGTAGTCAGTGGTAATACAAAAGAAATTTTTGGAACATCTCAAACTATGTTTGAAAATGAATTCGTAAAAATCTACAGATAAGGAATAATCGAAATCATCTAATATGAAATCCCTCAAATGAAAATACTTCTCAAAATCTTCCTTCTTCATTCTGCCAAATAATTATTAAGGCGCTTGGGGTGTAAAAAGATGAAACTCCGAAATGAGCAGCAGTAGAGCAGTGAGGATGATGTGGATTATGCCAAGATTTTCAGTTCTCAAACAACCTTGAGTACAGTGGACAACCACTTAAAATTAATCCCAATTCTCATCCTAAAGAAAACTGCTATAAAGAATTTTTTTATGTTACAAAGCTTGGCTTCTGATCTAAGGAATACACAACACCCGACACAACAATTACTCAGTCAGCACCTTAAAAAAATTTTTCAAGTGACGAGTACACCTCGAGTACAATCGTTACCAAGCTCGATAGTTTCAAAGAGAAACGACTAATTAATATATTAATTATTAATAATCGATTACAATCAATTCGAAAAAAATGATTTATATCCATCTAATTAAAAGTTCATTATTTAAACAAGGAAGTATGAAAAAAGTTGAAAGATGCAAGGGCTGAAGATGAACGAAAACAAAAAATAGACTTCAGTCTTCCATTTTAAAATTTGGCATTTTTTTAAATTTAAATTTTCTCCCTTTTTAAAACCGGAGATCTACACTAATCAAAAGATGTAATTTTTTTTTAATGTCGGTTATTTTGGCACGTCCAATTTTAAGAATAAAAACCAATGTATATTAGCTTAAGGCACTCGTCTAATTTGTTGTCGTGCGGCCACATCACCTACACTTGAAACTAAGAATTTTGCAAATTTTTAAACACATCTTTTTTTTTAAAGTTCAAATCTCATAAGTTGACTTTTTAACACTTTATAGATTATGCTACGGGTGAAACTCCATGGCATGAGCGGAAATTTTAAATGAGACAAGATGCCACCTAAAACACCACTAAATAATTAAGAGGCCCTTTAGAAATCGTAACTTACAGACAGTAAATAAAGCGATAAAAGACCAACAGAGAATTTGTTAAAGGTTAAAAAGCAAAAAGAAATTCTGTTGATAGCAAAGACCCATCGTACGTATAAAAGGTGAAAGGTTCATCTTCAGGCCTTTTGAATTCATTCGTACCCAAATTATATTTTCATCGAATGTATAAAATGAAAATTTCTATCTACTGTTGTTTATTGCTTATTACTGCTAAATTATTGATTTGACTGAGAATTACTCACAAAATAACAGGAAATCAAGTGTTAAACGTTGAACAAAAAAAAACTTTTGGATGTCTGACTATCCAAACTTTCAATACCAAAGCAAACAGTAGTGAAAAAGAATGAAACCCAAAAGTGGAAGCCTACAAATGGATTCAAATTGCACGTTTGCCTGCTGCTTTGTTAAAATTAAGTTGGAACATGGTGCTGGTGGCGTAGTTTAGGTTTAAAACTTCCGTTTTTGCTACAAAAATCATCAGCCATTTGGGTTTTGGTTGGACTGGATACTTCGATGGCAGTTGATTTAAAATACACCAAAACTGGCACCAAATTGACTAATTAAAAAAACAATTAAACTTGGGGCACATAAATATTATAATAAATACTATTGCACACTTATTTTTATCAAAAAATCGCAGCAAGAACAACAGTTTTTAGATACAATGTCACACAAGACAGGGTTACAGTCACCATAATTTCTACCGTTTGGCAGGTATTGAAATTCCTCACTTCTGATGACCACACCCATATCCTCATTTTCCGAACAATTTCGGAAATATAAATACTGAGAAAATGTTCCAATGTTCTCAGTTTAAAATTTTTTGTCCAGTAAAACCCAAAAGTAGCTTCCACAGACGCAAATAAAAAAGAAAAAATTAAATAATTTCTCATCAGCAATTCAGCTTGCTTCAAGCCTGACTAGCACCAAATACTTTATTTTTATTTTTTTTTAATCTCCAGATTAATTACAAAATAAAAAAAAATTAATTAATACATCAACAATTTAAAAATGTTTACAATCTAAAATATCAAAATCGGCAGAACTATTTAACTACATAATTCCATTATCAATAAGACACTATTACGTATATTCATTTCAAATTTTTTAGACTCTACTTTGAAAATTTGTTTTTTAACCCACATCCGAACTCCCCCCTTCCTCCATCCAGCCCCCAAATTTCTCCTTCAAACAACCAAAATTTGACTCAAATTCCTTAAAAGCAAAATGGAAAAATTTTAATTCGTCGCTTTGCTGACTTGTTACAAACTGACTGGAAAGTTATTTGTACTCAACAATTCAAAATGGCATCACGCGAATCTTAGAGGTGATTTAAATATAAAGACCAGAATTCACTTTTCCTTTATTTTTTTAATGGCACTAAAAAATTCTCAGTTGTCTGTCCTGTGACTGTTTTTTAACTGTTTTCGTGATTTTTCACCCTTTGTGGGAATACTGTACTATAGTCAAGCTGCAGTTGGAAAACTTTTTTGATTATTTTAAATATTTAGTATATTTGAAAATGAAGTCAAAGCGAAGATTAAACGTAACAGTTGAGAATTTGTTACGTAGAGGGATGTTATGATAAGAAAATAATAATAAATAAATAAATAAAAAAGTTAGTCACAAAGATTGTGAACTAAACCATTTTTAAGACATAAAATCCTGGTCAACAATTTTGGCATTAAAAGTATCTCATTATCTTGTGTACAATTATTTAAGAGATGGATACCGTCGGCGGAATCGTTTGCACTCTCAATCGCTATTTTTATTTACAAATTATATTTAGTGTATCCGCATTTGGTTGTACATTTCAGATTTAAGGTGGAGCAACCAGTTTAGGAGCAACATAGCTTTCTAAAGCACAATAATCCTGTTTCATTCAAGCCCAGCCCTCCATAAAACTCAAATCTCAAGTCTTAACACTTTACTCTCGAAGAAATTTCACTCAGGCACTGACAGGTATTGACCACTTAGCCATACACAATTTCAAATTATTTTTCTATTTCTATCATCTTTTCTACATTAGTCAGTACTTGAATACATATTTTTAAAACACCAGAAAACACTGTATTGTCCTGCGTATAAGTTAATACAATTCGTACTACTACAATATACAGTCAACAATATTTGTATTCTTAAGGGAAATAATAATCCCAAATAATGGCAGACGATGTTTGAAACACTTTAAAACAGTCATTAACTGGGGTGGGGGGCCCTGTCAACTTCTAAAATTTAAGAAAACTTCGAGTGCAAAGGATTAATCATCGAGAGAATAAACTCAAAATTAAATTACAATTAAATCATCGAAGCCTCTTTGTCATGAAAGAAAAAAAACTTTCCTTTACAACCTTTTTCACAAAAACAACAACAACAAAACAAAAACGGTTTCGAAATTCTTGCACAAAAATTCCTAAAATTTGACTACAAAGAAAAAACTCTTTTTAAATCTCTTTTATACACATGAACCTTGTAAATTAGTACAAAATACTAAATAAAAAAAAAAGTAAATAAAATAATTATTGCAACAGACGCGAATCTACGAAAAGATAAAAAAGTTAATAAAATCAATACTTAATTAACACCTTCATTAAATAATAATGATAATAATGACGATAATAAACATGAGCGAAAGAAAAACAGTAAAAAAAACTTAAACGACATATTTTAAATTTACTTTTTTAATTTTTATAAAAATAACACGAGGCAATTTCACAAATAATAAAAAAGGGAGAAAAATGTTGAAATTTGCCCACAATACAATATTTAGGTTTACAGCTGACCTAATTAGTACCGGTATCAACAAATTATTGCTTTGCAAATTTGTTAAAAAAAAATAATTTCATTCCCAAGACTAGTCTCTGATATACCGGAACGAGAAAAATAAATTATTTACAAAAGAACAGATTCGAGTGGAGTATTATTAGGTACTTCGGGAAGGAGAACTGGAATTGAGTTCTCATTCGTTTTCTTCTCCAGAGATGATAGTCATTTGGGTACTAGGCGATGCAGTCTTTCTTTCAACTCAATCCAGCAAAAGCTGATTGAGCTATATGGCTAAATGACAACAACCACAAGCATTTTAAAGTATGTCAAGAATCGGTACTGGGTTTAACCTGGACACGAGACGTTTATACATTAATTTACGAGACACTGATTAAATGAATCTATTAACACTTCTAAAACTCTCCAATTATGACAAATGATGACTCCCTTTCCCCTTCCCTATTTATCTCACACAAAAGAAAACTAAAATACTGATTTATACTGAATTGATATTGGCTCTCACAGCTCATGGCTCAGCGAGGGACAACAGGAAAATTTGATTTGCTTTTCTAATTATTCCACCCAAGCTCATGTTAGCTCCGCCATCAAGTCTTTCACTTCATACTTCCTCCCATAGATCATATTGATCGGTTATTTAAATAAGTCATTTGGGTTCTGATAAATTATTCAAATACTGTACAAAGTTAACATTAAAACAAAAGCGACAATAAAATTATGCAGCAAACAAACCATAAAACTCAACGACTCAAATGAAATACTTTGAAACAATAAAAAAAATTAAAATTAATTTCTACGATTACAAAACCAGATTCCAATAAATAAATATGATAAATAAAAAAGCAATTTGTCTGGGTTTTACCCCTTCGCTGAGACCATGTGAAGTTTTACTCGGCACCTATGAAATACATTTATTTTCATTTGGGCTTTTAACCTGTTAACCCGGAGGACTTACGTAACGAGGTCGTGATAGACTAACAATACCAACTTGTCCCCTCTTTGGGAGCATCCACTTGCGATTCTCCCATTATGAAAATACCCGTTTCTAATTTTCTTCCCACGAGTTAACTGCCATCTGTCTTTTCAATTCAATTGTCAAATTCAATTTTTAGGTCGTGTTTGAGGGGTTTATAACTGGCGTACAGACCAGCACCGTTACCCACGGGAGAGAGTAAAAAGAAGGTTAGAAGGAGCGAAGGGAACAGAGAGGATATATAATGGGAAGAGAGAACAGTTGTGATTTAAAAGTAAAAATATTTTGTCAAAACAATTAAGACTAATAGGTCAAAAACAATTTTCCGAACTCTTCTATAACTTGAGGTGTGATTCAATGTTAACTCCGAGTGAGATAGGACTTTGACTATATTATGTCCCTAAGTTAGGGAAGATTTCGGAAGTGTAATACCGCCTGAGCCTAACAGACGTACCCAAAAGGTTTTTAGTTCGTGCAAATCCGACAAAACCCCTCTTTCCTCCCCAAAGGAAGAACGGATACCTTCGAGAGGTCTCCTCTGGCAAAAAAAACGTTAATTCCGGGTAACAGGTTAGTTCAAAAAAGTGTCATTCCTAAAATTGTTATCTTTTGAAAAATCCAATTAATTGTACTTGAGGGGACAAAAAACATATTTAAATTTTTCTGAGAAAAAATCAACATTAAAAAACTGAAATTCAAATTAGATATACAGAAAATCATAAACAACGCAAAGAGATAAAATACTAAACAACAGCCGTTGGTTGAAGAAACAAAAAAAAGCTTTGATTTGCAGTCACGACATATATAGTAAATAATAAATAGTAAATTCGATTTGTAAAATAATTAATCAATTCATTGGTGTAATGAATGAAAGCAAAACTGGTTCCATTCAGGTTTCAAAATTAATTCAGCGTTTATATGAAAATATGAAATTGAAGTTTTGAACAAAAGCTAAGATTAGACCTACCGATAAGAAGAAAGAGAGACAGTAGTTAACCTCTCATTGGAATTTGATTGTTGCAAAGATTTGCACCTGATTCAGTAAAACTAGTCACAGCTTTTTATAACGTGGCTAACATACGGAATACAGCGATGAGTCTTATAGACCAAGAAGGCTATTGTAGACAGAAGACTGAAAAGCAAGGAAATAATTAGTTTTGACTCTTACGAGAAACTCTAAACGAAAATAATCGCTAGGTCTAGAGTTAACTTTTCAAGCAATGACAGTGTAAACTGTACATCGATCATTTGCACCTTCGACATTTCAACGACCGATTGAGACATCTCAATAAAATTATTTCACGGTAGTAAGGTAATTTTTAATTTCCAGTTAAGTCGGCGTAACAAATTGGCAAGCAATGCTTTCATCGAACTTCTAATTAAAAATAAAACAATTCGCATTTTGATTAATAAAAAAAATTTCTTAAAACTTTTTTTTTAAATTTTTTAAATTTGTTTTCTTGTTTTTGTTACTATTCATTTAAATATTGAGCAAACTCGGTTGAATCTAACTAAAGCCTACGCTATATGACTAATTAACTACTTTATGGTTGAGATTTGACTGGTGTTGGAGGTCCTGATCCAGGCGGCTGAGGGTTAGGCGTCCGCGAAGGAGGAGTGGGAGCTCCGCCGCTAGAACCAGTCGAGCCCGGGCCTCCTGTTACTAAACCTCCTTGATTTGTCGATGTGTCCAAGTCTTCCGCATGTGGAACCGCGCTGAAATATCTCTCTGAAATCAAATCCAATTTCAGTTCTTCCAGATAGCTCTTTGTCTCATCGATACAGATTCGGTGAAGAGTATTCAAAGCAACCTACCGTCCGTATCAATAAGAGCACCCTGATCGGGATTGGTTCCGGGCATTAAGGGCATCATGTTATAGTCTTCGTCCAGACTGATGAAAGGCGCGTTCCATCGAGGAATCGGCGTGGATCGTGGAGCCGACTGAGGTCGTGACACCGACTGCCCAGTAAACAGACTTAGGTTAGTTGGACTTATAACTCCCGTCATTCCACTCATGTTCGGATAACTGAAAAGCTAAAAATTTGACAGGATCACCAAAAAAGAGCTTCATGAACGACAGCAAAATATTCTTTTGGATATAGTGAGAAGTTTTTGTACCTGTCCGGGTTGAGTGTGTATGTGAGAGAAGGTGTATTCACGACTGACCGCAAACGGACTAGTTACCACCGAACTAACTCGTACCGATGGCATATCAGTGCCCAGGTTGGGTGGAGACGGACTAAGTGTGGAGTCGTGACAGTGTCCTTCCGGGGATGAACTATTAGTGATGGGGGGCGTCGAAGAGGTTGGAGGTGAGTTGGCAGATGACATGGCTAATTCTCCCGTCGATCGAATTATCGCCACGGGTCGAGCCATTGGGGGTGGTGGAGGCGGCGGTAACATCGAACTTGGATAGTACTGAGTTAGTTTAGTCGAATTTCTCGAAATACTTCCCTGAACCTAAACGAATCAAAGTAACACTTAGATCAAGATTATGTTATTTTGAAGGTGCTGATCGTCGATGTACACACCCCACATTCCCTACCTGTTGGCCTTGTTGAGTATTTTCTGCTTCCTGACATACAAACGTAACAAAGTCGGAGAGAGTATCATGACCGTTTTCAGGATATTTCGGCGAATGGTGAGGAGTCTGTGTTTGGTAATAGCCACCAACGCCTAAACTTGAAGCCGCTAATGATGTGACTACGTTGTGCTGAGTACCTATCCCTGAAAGATAAATCATTACTTTCAAAAATTGGGTCAACAGAAAAAATGTCGGTTTTATGTAGACATAGAGAAAGTGTAGGAACAAACAACATGCAACACTTAGTAGTAAACAAAAAAGTCGAGAGAGTGAGACAGGTGTTACTGAGAGATTATTATCATTATTAGCGAAGAGTCAAAAGAACAGAGCTGAGAGTACTAAACCAAACCAACCAGAACTAAACATCAACTAACATAGAATGACTATGACCAATGTTTATGTGAGTTGATAAGTTTTAGTAGGATAAAGGCACAAAATTTAATTATTGTAATTAAAGGGTTCTAAAATGGAGGCGGAATCAAAAGAAGTATTGGACGGAGAGAATGAAAAACAAGTCGAAGCTTGAGAAAAATAAGAGTAACATGAAACAGACAACAGAGGTGTAAAGAATCAAAAACTCTAGAAATGAGGTGGTGTCCTGGCTCACTGTCTTTTATTAATGAAAATAAGGGAATTCAAAACAGGAAACAAACATTCCAGAGTGCAGTACACCAGTTCAATTTTAAGCAGCAGAAGAGTAATTACAGACTCATGCCTTGATTGGGTAAAAGACATCTAAAACTACGGTTGTCCTCAGCTTCAACGACAATTATTCTTAACTAATACATACCTTCGTTTACACTACAATGTGATCACTAGCAATAACATCAGCAAGGGATTAAAAAATGGATTCTAAAGAATTGGCTACTAGAGATAAAGCACAATACTTATGAATGATATATTATTATATATTTTATTTGTTTTTTGCCCATCCACAATCGCTACGTGTTATGTATGTGCCCCCTGAAAAGCCGAACTTTTATATCTACTTTCTTTAGTGAATGATCAAGATTCAGTACGTCCGAAAAATTTATTAAATGTTCGAGTTTCCCGTCTTTCACAGACATCTTTGGTATGTGTTGACATTGACCAGAGAAAGGCAACATTTTCCCATTTTAGTCAATCACGGTAACATTTACATAACTATTAACTATTTCTGTCTTCGTGATTTGTAATAATTGAAAAACTGACAAAAAGATATTATTATTGAAATTAAATACATTAAACACTGGGTTAGGTACCGCGTTATTCTACCGTTAATGACTACCGAGTTTCGCACACTTTAACGACAGTTGACATGTCAGGGTAGAAACGATATTGAGTAGGAAACTAATAGACACAAAAAATGTGGGCAAAGGCACGAAAGTAGAAAGGGATTAGTAAGAAACAAGAGAAGGAGAGAGGTTAAGTATCTAAACAAAAGGAAGAGTAGAAGTTTTCAGCGCTATTTTGGACAGATTAGAATTAGACACTTTCAGGGGTATCCAAAAGGGAGGTGCCAGGAGTCCAAAAAGGTGGCGAGGTGGTCATAGGAAGTAATAATAGACACCAGATTAGACCAAGGGGGTAGCACTGGTCTGGTGTTGAAACGGTTAAGATTTTTGGCAAGTGACAAATTACTGGCCATTTATTACATTTACTACCTAGTTTATAAAATTTCAAACTCGTAATGAATTGATAAAATCTCCCAACTCGTTTGGTTTCATCACTTCTTTCGCTGTTATTGGCGAGTACACCTGCTTGGCTTGCTTAGCTTTTGTCAGAAAGTGACAGAAGCCAATCATCTGAGCAAAATTTTTATCAAATTCCCTACTACGAGTCGGATATTTTACAAACTATCAAATAAATGTGACAAATATTTAGGAATTCGTCACATATTACCAACCTTAGTTGGTGTTTATACATAATCCCCAGGAATTGTAAGTAATACCTATTTATCATTTATCACTTATATTGTAATATATATAATTTCAAATTTGACGATGATTGGAAAAGTTGAAACTCTGAATACGGTTATCATTTTCAGTGATTATGATTCCTGCTACCTTCCAATCGATTCAAATCACAGTAAAAACCACGCATCAACAAATCGTAAGTTTTTAGTAGCCAAAACTTAGAGACTGTTTAAAGAGTTGACAAACTACACACAATTACATTTCATACATAAATAATTCCAAGCAAAATTAGAAACCGAAGGTTAGGATCAATCACTGGATATCTATAATAAGTCACGAAGAAAACGGAAAAAATCAAGGGATAGTTCACAGTAAAAAAATAAATAAATAAAACAAAAACACTATGTACCATAGGAGGTAACAAAAACGACCGAGAGGAATGAAAGAGAAAAGGCAAAAGAGAAGTGAACATCCATCGAGAAACAAAAAATGTTCGAGTTCACCGGACAAACTAGAACTTAAGCCATGCAAAACACCATACATCAATGAAACATGAGAATGGGAACTCATTCTAACAAATCTGATTTCTTTTCCCAGCTAAAAACTTAGGCAATTTTGTTCTATAAATTTTCCAAAAGCAAACTTTATATTAAGCTTTCTACTAACATCAAACTCATTTCAATAGGCGAAGAACTTCAAGCAATTCTTTCTCAAAGTAAATAAAAAGTGCACACTTAGAATCGGTTATACATAAAGAGAGAGAGAAAGAGAAAGACAGAGACAGAGAGAGAGAGAGAGAGAAATAAGACATCGAGAAAAGAGATAAACAAAAAAGTATGCAAAATAAACATGTAAAACGGAGTGAAGTCACTCCTCGGCTCACACTCCTTCCAAAAACAAAAAAGTTTACCGAAAACAAAAAAGGAAAAAGATAGAAAAGACGAAAAGGAAAGGTAGAGAAAGGTGTAAGGAGAAGCAACTTTAAAGCCCGAGGCAAAAATCCGTTTTCTCTTTTTTTTCCAAAAACCGATAATAACACTTTCACGTATATAGTTAGAAAAAGCAGGGAAGACATGTGAGCAGAAGACATAACAACAAACGATCGTCATTTTTATTAAGGGATGTTATACCTGCAGTTTGGCTAGAGGTGTCGCACACATCATGCAACTCAACTTAAGAATGGGACTGAAACAAAATGAGAGAGTTAGTTAACTCGATTTGTTAATGACCCAAACTAATTGGTGGCAAAACTGTTAATAACTTTGTTAAGTTAATATTAATTAAGTAATAAATAAGCGTCGGCCAAAATCAATAATAATAATATTAATAATAATAATTCTTTGTTTTTTGTTTTAAACATGACTAAAAATATTTCTACGCACTAGTATCTCTATGTACAGACTAAGAAAAACTAGCAAATTAGCATTCATCTTCTTCTTCTCTTTTTCTTTGTTTGGCTTGGGCCTCGTCATCCAAAACCTTTCTTTGTCTCTTTCTTATTTATAGTTGCTTGGATGACAAAAGCAGAATTGTAATAAAAATGATTATTATTACCTTGCCTCGACCGAGAGCCACCAGAAGGAAGTGGAGAACCAGATCGAATAGATGATACCGATGTGTGACCGGTGCTGACTACAAGGGTTCTTGGTGACTGAGATGACCTGACACCACCTGCAAAGGTAATTCATTTATGTAACCGACACTCCAATTCAAGAGCTTTGTTAGTAAGAGGTTTGAAGTATACTAACCGTGCTCCACATCAGAATGCCAGGACGTTTGACTGGAGAGCGAAGCAGGACTTTGCCCGTAATACACAGCCTCCGTTTTTTCTCGGACTAGTTCCATTTCTTCCTCCGCCGAACTCAGCCTCCGTAACCGTTTGTTACGAGGTTCGCCAACTCCCGGGCTGTGAGTGCTTCTCGGTAAAGACAAAGGACCTAAACAGACCAAGAAAAGTTTTCTCATGCCATCCAGGAATATGCACACATTCTGGAAATAGAATGCAATGTACTTACTGTAAGTGCCACCGGTCAGAAGGGAAGAGTGATCCGTTGCTGGCGGGGTGTAACTACTGCAGTAATAACCGGGATTCTCTATCTTAATTGTGTTGAGAGTAGGCTGAATACCGTTAACGCTTGAGATGATTGAAGCTAGAATAGAATAAAGACTTGACAAACTAATATAACAATATAGAGGAGTTATTACGAGGATGTGAGAACTGCCGGCTTGGTGTGAAGCCCAAAATAATGCAGCAAAAAAAAACAAGACCAATACAAGATTTAGGGAGAATAAGAACATCACCAACAATGAACGGAGCTCTTCTAAGCTCTAAGAAGCAGAAAGACCACAAGGGCATTAGAGAGCTGGTAGCTACAAAAAACCGTTCAACACAACTTCCTTTCTTCTGATGTAACAAAAACGTGAATGCAAGTAAAAAAACGTTCTGACGGAGAAACGGTTTTATTTTCGCTGTCGGTTTATTAATAGAAAAATATATAGATCGTCATAACAATATACTCGGTGTGTTTTGTAAATGTCGATGAACTTCCTTCCGCTTTCTGGTATTGAATATGGTGTCTAATAATACTTTCTCTCATTCAGCAACCATCACCGTCTTCCTAGACTGAACATAGTCGACGTAATGATGATGACTGCCTCTTAATAAAAGTGAACTACCAATTGACATTACCTTTGGACAATCTCCATAATTCTTTTGAAGAAAATACTCCGGTAGCAAGGATGGTGTCGTTGCAGACCACGCCGTTGTAAGGATTGTGAGTGTAACCTGAAACAGTAACAATGTTCAACGATGTGATGCTACCTTCTCAATCATACAAGTCTAATTACGTTCTAAAATGAGGTTTTACCGATCTGTCACTCACTTTTAGCTTTGTCTTTTTGGAATTTTTTATCCCATTAAGAACAGACGATGGAGAAATTAGGACAATATCCAATGTGGACAATAGAGCAAATGATCAGTCCATCGAAGAAGAGGATCAATTTTTAATTATTTTTATGTCTCAAGTGTGTATGTTACGGTAAAGGTGATAAATCGGGCGAATGTTTATAATCCCGGCGATTATTCATAATCACTAACTAAGCTTGGTAAATATGACAAATTATTGAATATTTATCACATTTAATATCTAGTTTATGAAATTTGTGAGAAAGTCAAGCGGCCATGCTCGCCAGTATCAGAATCCGAACCTCCGAATTAGAAGCGACAAACACATCAGATGAAATGACAGAAACTAACATCTGAGCAAACTTTTATTAAAGTCCCAATTACGAGCTACAGATTTTATAAGGTAGCCGATAAATGTGACAAGTATCTGATAATTTGTCACATTTACCAAATTTAATGGTAATTATAAATAATCACCAAAAATTATATACATTCGCCCTATTAATACTCCTACCGTAACATTTATAAATTTGTTATTACTATAGCTTGCAACTTATTTCGATATAAAAATTTGGTTTTTCCAAATAAATAAGTAAGCTCTATAAGACAGTGGCCCCAAAACCACGAGCCGCTAAAAGAGCATAAATTGCTAGAAGGCAGGAAAAGAAAAATAATGAGAACAATTCCAGGTCTCGTCAAGGGATAAGAAAATCTCAGATGAGATCGGAAATTGAAGATAGGGATTATACGTTCATATAGTTATAGTTATAACTGAGTTATTATTCCGTTCTTCACCCTTTTTGGGTATAATAAGATACGAAAGGAGGATTTGAACTCGCGACTATAACTCTGGGACTGGGACTTAACTCTCTACATCACAGACCCCCTATAATACGTTCATATTAGGAGAGTAGGGAGAAGAAGGCTTACCAACTGAACGGTATCTTTCTGCAAAGCCAGATAACCAAGGAAACGTGTTTAAATGAGACCCAGAATGACCTTGAAGAGTGATAGGGAGATGGTGAGAGAATTATGGATTGTTGGCGTGAAGTGACAACCGGTATCATTAAAAGAGAAAGGAAGTGAAATCAAAAGATACGTTGGAAAGCAGCGTTGTCTTTAGCTCCCTGAAAAGTGGGAAGAAAGAAGAAAGGTAAAATATAAAGCAATCAATGGTCTCCCTCAGAGGGTCGTGAGCATTTCGCGGCTACAAAAAGATTGAGAACCACTGCTCTAAGACGCCATAACAGTTTTTTCTACTGACCATTAAATCTTCTTCCAGAGATTTATTCACCACAAAGGTTCGGAAAAAAACTTTTAATATATTTATAAGAAGAAAACTTACTTTTAACTCCTCGATCGTCATCTTTGTCATTATTATTATCACAAATTCCACTTAGCAACTCTGAAAATAAAGAAAAATAAGAAATCATTATACAACCAACAACTTAAGATAATTCAAAAAAAGAAGCAAAAACCTGTGACCATTTGTAAATTTTTTTTAAAGAAATGATCACAGATGATTAGTGTGCATGTGTAGAGAGGGAGGGGAGGGCGGGGAGAGAAAGGGGAAGAAGCAGATTATGTCGTCGTCGTCAGGTTTAGGAGCCGCGAGCCTGGTTAAAACATTTCAATGAAGAATGGTTTCCAAAAGCATAACATAAAAACCGAACCCAGATCCCATTATTAACATCTAATATATTCCCTTCAATGGGTTTAATGTTCTCGAAAATTATTTTATTTATTTGTCTCCGGTCGAAATTATTGAGAATTTTCTTTTCATATGTTAAAAAACTAGATTTTAAATTAACATATAAATTTTCGCGACATCCCGACAGAGATGACTATAAGGCGTTTGTTGGAAACATCCGGTGGGTTATCACGGATCATCTTCTCCTGTGTTCCGGCACACTTTTCCCAAGGCTACGGAAAATATACTGACTCCTTATTACCCTTGAGCATAAGAATGTGAACGAATAATTACTTAAAAATTTACATAAGTCTGCGGTTGAAGAGTGAAGTTGCTTGGCTATAGCAAAGCAATAACTAACCCCCTCACCCCCTGTTAGGTTAAAGGGGTAGAAAAAGGTTAAAACGCTACTCGACTAAGTTTACATAATTATGTTACTGTAAAAGTGACAAAGCGGGCGAATGTATAATTCACAGCGATCACTTACAATTCAACTACCAGGAACTATACATGTTACTCGATTTATCAGTTCTGTAGTACAGTACACATTGAGTACACAAATTCATGCTCAGCATGATCAATTATGTTCATTATTTCAATGCCTGCGTTGTGTATGTGGATAGAGCAAATGTTGTTCTCCTGTTACTCTAGTTGTTCAATGGCTGTGACTTAAAGATCCTACTCACCAACCACACAACAGTGCAGTAAAAGGATTCGAAGAGGCCGGTACATGGAATATTATATCATAAAGCGATTGTAGAGGAGTCATTAACTATTACTTTCATCCTCTCAGATCCAGAGAGTATACTGGCAAATAAACTAAACTGGCAAGAATCATGATCACAAGCACACACATACATGTGAATGTAATATTGAAGAGTCTCAAGAATTTTAACCAAGCTTTTCTACATACTATAACTATTACGTAAGATATACTGTTTCTCTGTTGAGGCTGAGGTTGTGTTGTTTCGGTTTTGAATTTATGACAAACATTATAAATAAATAAAAAGTTCAAATGAAAGCACGGATAATTTAGAATGAAGGAGATAAAATGAGAGACAACAAAAAGTTTGTCTTGAGAATTGTTATGGCCAGAGACCTGACTGGCAGGATTTCCCGACAGCGGAGCAATTGCAACGGCCAATTTGCATTCGTTTCGGGGAAGCTGGAGTGTTGTCAGAATTCCAAAATCAAAGATGGTCAGGGATTTTGCTTTTCGTTCCAAAATCTATTAATCCGCATTCTTTTCCTTCCATTTTCGAAGCTTTCAAAATTGTTTTCATCTTTTCGATCCTCTTTTAGCCTCACTTTTTGTACATTTTTCTTTTTCGTTATTTATGTCCTCTCTTTAATCTCTTTTATATCTCTTATTTCACTCTTCTTAAATTCTTACTGTACCTTACTCTACCTTACTTTTTATACGTTTTTTCTCGTTTTGAGTCAACTAAAGACCAAGCTCCTTCCAAACCTTCTTGTCTTTTTTATATTTTTTTATTTTGTGCCAATAATTTTTCATTCTCTAGTTATCGGATTTTTCCTTTCTTCTCTCCACCTTGCTCCCGTTTTTAATTTGGGCTTCTGTATGAAGTGCTGGTGGAATCCTTGAAATTCGTAGATACGAAGTAAGATATAGTGGCTAAAACGAATTCTGTTAGCGGCCACTTGTGCACGATTCGCTCTCGCTGAATACCAGTTCGAATCATCTTTGTTTTAGTTCATTTGCTAGATAAGTCTATCTAATTTTAGTGAAAAAACCGGAGAACCAAAAAAGCGTGAAATGGACACGCATAAAAATATGGGATGCCTGTGATGAAGTGTTTAAAATGCCCGACTATAGAAGCTATGGTCTTGAAGTCGAATCCTCTGCCGTATCCTGTTATACCCAAGGGTGAAAAACCGAGATTAAAACTCAAATAATAAAAATAAACAAAAAGGAAAAGAGATATGCACGCACATGTTTAAAACTTGATGTAACATAATCGGACAGAACTTTTCGGTAGACCCGATATAACTTCATATGTTATAATTATAACTCTTCGAATGGATTTACTTGTCTGCAGTTTGCAACCAGAAACTTAAAAGTTGTAGAAATAAGTCATTTTTATAACTATTGTACGCATTAGGCGGGAATCTATTTCAAAAATAACGCACAAATATAGAGAGCAAAATTCCACAAACTGTGCAATGCTTTTGCGGTTAAATATTATTTTTATAAACGGAATAAAGGCATAGCTCGTAGGTTTTGCAATTGTTAAAATTTTATAAATTTATACACGTATGTTTTAATGTGGTGGTGGTTTTAATTCCGTTTTTCACCCTTAATTTTTGGGTAAAACAGGATGCGGGAGGAGGATTCGAACTCACCACCATATGCGTTCAAGGCAGGAACTTAACCACTACACTACTCCTCCCCCCATGTTTTAATGTTATGATATTAGGTTACGGGTAAGAAATTCTTCAAAAGATATACAAAGTCTCTAGTGCTCGTTCATTCCGGAAAAAAAAAGAGTCCGGAAAATGTTCAGTCCAAAGGTGATGCAATCGTTTTGACTTTCTTTTTCTACGGTAAAAAGGCGATTTGTTTTCTGATATGAGCCTAGATAGCTAGTTTCGGATTCTGATCAAATATTAATATGAGTCTACCTTGCTTTTCGCTTCCTATACTATTCGCAATTTTTCATTTACTCCAAATCTAGATAACCTTTTTATAGTCAGAATAACAAAAAAGCGGTAAACGACCAAAAGAAAGCATTAAATACTTTTGAATATGGCACTGCAATATATGCAACACAACAAGGCCCAAAACATTTGGTGTTCACTCAGGATGTGTGAATACCTCTGAAAGTGCAAGAACATGGAGAAAAACGGAGACAGGTCCAAACCTGAAGAATCCCCAAGCTTGTGTGATATGACACAAGGCCTTTTAAATGTTTTTCATTTACGTCATTAATTACCCGTTAAAAGTAACTTTTTCATGTGTGACACAAAAATGTTTTGAAACCTCCAAGAAACGGGTGCACGAATTAATGAGTTTTGCCGTTCAACTGTATAAAATATAAGTGAGCATAAATTAGTCTAAAAAAATGGCGTCGTTTGCCGCGTTATGTTGACTAAAAAATGTCTTTGTAGTCCGACAACACTTCTAAATTTATTAAAATAAAATTAAAAACTTCTAATGTAGTTGAAAGATTTATTCGCATTAATTTCCCCGACTGTTCCACTTGATGACCACGTGGTTCCCTTTCTGCACATTAAGGATTTCCTTTCTCCAGATTTCTGTCCAACCCCAAAAAAGGAAGAAAAAACTTTATTTCATTGCCCAGAAACCATAAATTTTTCCTCCTATGGCTAGAAACCTAGATAAACAAAAACGGTTTAACAAAAGCACAACTTTTGGTTAAAGTTAGGTACTCAAATTCAACCTTGAAATATTCACCGTCTGTCGTCCTCATACAGCAAAACAAAAAGGTCGGACAGACAGGTCGTGAAAAATATCCTCAAGGAGCCAAGAGCAAGTCGACAAAAAATTTGAAAGATTTAAACGCGGACTCTTGGGCCGGTCCTCCTTCTCTTATTCCTCCTCCTCCTTTCACCCACCACTTTCTTCTTTCACCATAAAACCCAGTAATATAACAATTCCCAACAGCTGCTGCGACGATAGACTCGAGCTTTTATACATGACATCATTCGGGAATGACGTCACGTGATTTTTTTTTAAATCCGAAACAGAATCGCCAAGAAAACGATCCATGTCATTTTCTCTCTCTCTCATAATTTCCTTTGTAATTAAATAAAAAAAAAAATGATTTATCGGTTTTGAAGTTAAAGTTCTGCTCGTCGTCGGATTCCACCATCTTTGCTTATATAATAAATAAAAAAATAAGTTTTATCAGCATTATAAATTTAGCCAGTCATATCCGCCATTTTTTTTTCTTTTTGGCCTTTCCTCACTCCATAGACCAGTTGAAGAAGCATCCACGGTCAAAGAATCCTGGATCCCTCAAGTGGTAATGCGTCCAGTTATCAACCTTATAACACGAGGAGTAATAATCAAGTTAAAAGAAAGCTCCGAACGCTGTCGGTATGAGAACTTTTCCGATAGTGACATTCCTCGCCTTCGCCACGTACAAATAACTGTCCTTTTGTTTCTCGGTCATTTCGAATAGTTTCGACATCTGCCAACTATGTACAACTGCAAATCAGACGGGTGGAATTCTAGTTCAAAGTTTCCACCCGCAAAGAAAACAAAAGAAATGATGGCGTTCGACCAAAGGACAATTACAGTCTTTATACTGTATGAGAAGAGAAAGCGAGGCGTTGACCGGCGTAAAAATTGGGAGACTTACGAGTTGTCTAGGGCCAAAATGAAGGAGGAGAGACACTCGGTCTGAAAGCTTTCTTCATTTCGTTCCTTCGTCACGAGAACAGGATTTAAAGAGCGGGAGCTATGTGAATTTAGGCAAGAAATGATCGATAAGTACAAAATGGAACGGTTTCAAATGGCCTGGACCCTTGCCAGAAATCAATAAGATCAATCTCCCATGATGCACGAGGAAGGCTCCTCCGAGCCAAATTCGATATTCTTTTACCTGCTACAACGGACTAAACCCAGTTTTTTTTCCTTCCTTCCTCATTTCCAGAAGAAAATTTTTTCGTATGCATATGCCCTCCCTTCGCTCCTTACCGCCTCTCTTAATGTCTCCACTTCTGACTTCCTTCCTACTACAAATCCACTAAATGGGGGATAACATTTTTTTTGCTAAAACTTTCTGGTCCACGCCCGTCTAGAGATATAATGAAATTGAACCGCCCTTTCCAACCCCAAAAAAATATATTTTATCATTTCTGGTTATCTAGTTTAAGAAAGTCGACAGAGAAAGAATTTTGTCTGTCCAAAGATGGTATTTTCCCCTCCTCTTTCTCCTTTCTCCTCCTCTACGCTTTAACTATCTCTTCCTTCTACGGTCTTACAAATTTTTTATCGAGTCAGTATATTTATATTTACTTTGCTTTACGCTTTTTCACCTCGACGTTAAATTCTCACATCCTTTTGGCCCTCAAACTTGCTATAAAAAGAAGGAAAAGGTCACTAGTCCCTTCCACCGCAGCTGATGGAGTCTACAGCTAATCTTCCTAAAGTTTTCTTTGGTGAGAAACAGTAAAAAGTAGCACCGAGTCTCGTAATTCTACGAAGATAGTTTCAGTCTTCAAAGTTCGCATGTAACTTTGACTCCATTACAAGAAATATAAGAAGAATTGAAAAACAAATATCTGTCTCAGCATTATTAGAAAGGCTTGAATGATGTCGTGTAGAAGTCTTTTAATGTCGTACCCACCCAGCCGGGGTAAACGTACAGTCAGGAAGAAAATCGTTACAGCAACAAAAATATATTTATTAAAATAACGACCTAAAATCTTTCTTCAACCATAATTTCAAATGAAATGAGCTTCTCAATTGAATTGAGCCTATGATAGTGTTAAATTTTCCGTGGTTGTTCTGTATACACTAAAATTTAGTCATGTTGGTACTCAGATTATGTCAATAGCTAAACTTAGCGAGACGTTGAACTTTTTCTGAGTGTTGTCTCTCGGACGGTGTGTTATTTATCCCTGTAAACTGACATCGTGATTGTTATTAGTGTCCGAAGTGCTCTTCGTTTTAGAAACCTTTGGCGGGGTCTATTAAATAACCCAAAGGTTTAGTGATTTCAGTTAAAAATGATCACTGTGGCCAAGGGCAAAACATGTTTTTCTCAGAGTTTTCTGAGTTTCTACCTATAGAATTACACAATAGAGCTCAAACTGTTTTCTTGCGTAAAGCAATTATTTAACTGAGTTTTCGTTGACGGTAAAAGCAAACAACCCCATATGCTTAGCGAATGTTTGTACGAGGTTACCTTTCTCCTAAGTAGAGCGATGTTTCACATCAAAGTTTCCGTTCGTTAAAATTTGGCCGTCCTTTCAATCTCGAAGCACTCGAATTGCAGCCTTTCTCAAATCAGGTTGAACGTTCTAACTTCAAAAAAGGAAATTAAAAACATTATACACTGGATGTAAAAAACCAAGTGTATAATGTTTTTAATTTCAAGTCTGTCTGACTGCCGCACAAGCTCAACTTCAATAAATGCTAAAAGAAATTTTCGTCCGGTGCATTAAGTTACTCTCGCCACCACCTGCCACCTCATGCCGACTTTAGAAACGAGTAGAAGAGAGTTGCGTTGTCAGGCTCGAATGTTATCGACGTTTTGAACGATTGTTCACATACGCATAATTCATGTGAGCGGATTTGGCACGCATCATGCGTTCGAGTGAAAAAATTCCCAAACGGGCCCGGAAATGGCTACACGTTCATTCTTTAGATATTGCGTCCGTTTACTTAACATAGAGATGTTAATGAAAAGTATTCAAAGGAATTTGAAATCTGATGATATTTCCCACAGAGGTAAAAATAACAAATGGATGAAGAACAGAAGGTTGACTCTTATACTATAAAACTTTTGGCTATTACGCCGCTGTAATCAGAGCTTTTGGAGTTCATGAGAGAAATTTGTGTTAGCTAATTCAGACATTTTTGTTTACCTAGATTAAAGAAAAGGACTGAGATATTGGAAATAAGTGGTTGTTAACATCTCTGGGGTTCAGATCAACAATAATCAAAGAGTGGATGGTTATGAAAATGTTCAAGAAAAATTTCAATATCAAGAGAGAACATCTACATTAACGAAAATTTTTGTTCTAGAAAAACAATGCGAGTCGAAACTGCCCTATTGCATCGTGAACATTAATAAAGACGGCAGTGAACTAAAGCGATCTTTTTTCATTCGTGAAGGCTGTAAGAAGGGTATAAATGGGGTTTTCTTGAACAAACATATTTGTGGACGACTGTTAATTTTGTTGATGTTTTTTGCGCTTTAAATGTATTTATTTGTCATATTTCGAAGTATTTATCAAAAATACTTTCTGATATGAGTATTTTGATAAATAACATAAAAAATTAGAGAAACACATTCGACCAAGTTGGTCAGTGACTTTTTCAACGTCCCAATTTTTAATTTCTTCCCATTTTTTTATAACCTACTTTTATTATATTCTAAATTCTAAACTACAGATCAGGAAAACCAAGATCCTCCTATACAAAATGCTGGGGAGACCAGTTTTAATATAAGTTTCGGAGATCCGGGCACTTATCAAATCCAAAGAAAGAAACCTCGGAAATTTCGACGAGAAAATTCTCCAACAAATCTTTGGGTCGACCAAGAAAGATGACTCCCGGAGGAGAAGGACCAATCACGAGATGTACGAGCTCTTCGAGGAGAAAGATATCATCACCTACATCAAAGTCAGTAGATTGAAATGGGCAGGCGACGTAATAAGAGGAGCTCATCCTCAAGGCTTCTCATCTTCAAGATGGGAAGCCGAGGGAACCAGATGAGCAGGCCGCCCCAACTTAAGATGGGGAGATGGAGTCCGGGAAGACGTCCGAGCATTTCTCCTCCAAAACTGGAGATGTGAAAAGAATAGGGCAGAATGGAGGACACTACTGCAGAAGACGACGGCCCGCACAGGGCTGTGGCGCTAATGATAATGATGTTGACAACTTTTGGTACATAATATGAAAATAAACTCACTAATCAAACGATTGTATATTTTAAAAATATTGTTAGTATTCGCTTTTATAAGTACCTAATAGAAGGGAGTTGCGGTTTTGAGTCAAAACCAGCATGTTTCACAATTTTTTGGTTAACTCATTTCCCATATATTGTAAGTTTTCATGGCATGACAACCTTTCCGTTCCCTGACTGCATTCCTCAAAAATTTCTAAGAAATTTAAATAATCGCTGTGCCCAGAGTTAACTCGTAAACAATTTTTCCAGCTTTCATTGTGCTCCACTTCAGAAATAAAAAGAAACTGTTCGAAAAAAATCTGTTAACATGCCAAAAGCCCGTCTAAAAGTTTTAGTTTCTTCCCGACTCCAAGTTTCCTTTTAGTACATCTCTTCTCTCGCCTCCTTCACAACAACCTAACTTAAGGGGTCGCTAAATTCCTGCTGAAAGCATTATGGGAAAGAAAACAGCAAATATGGTTTAAAAAAAGGAAACAATTGTATCAAATAGCTTATTTTCTTAAATGATTAGCCCTTGGGCACATCAATATATTAAGATATTAATATATATATATATATATATATATAAAATATTATATATATATCTTAATATAACATATATATATATATATATATATATATATTCTAATAAAAATGTTATTATCACTAGTTAGCTAAACCCTTGAATGCACGAATTTTTTTTATTGGAGTTCGGAGAGTTGATATAACTTGGTGCAAACTACATCAAACCCTAGTTGTGTGAGCGTATATGCATTTGAATAGGTGTCAATTTGTTAACTTTTGTACTTTTGATTAGCCTGTAAGAGGCATAAAAATTAACCTTTGCATTAATTCGGGGTACTTTTTGCCCCAGTAACCAGCTTAAATGTCGTCTACCTCTTGTACAAGTTATATTTCAAAATTATGATGTCATGGTGTCCTCAACGGCGTTCATTTACACAAATTTTTGTATTTCAACCCCCCAATTCTATGATAAATAAATAAATAAATTAATTAATAATAATAATAAATAGTGGGTCCCAATGTACCCAGTTTTTTATTAATAACGCAAAGGTTAATGGACGAATGCGTTTACGATGATACTAATTCAATAAGAGCGAAACCTAACAAAAAAACCTAAAACATCTGTTGACTACTAAGTAAAAAAGTAGATTAGTAACCAAAACCGATTAGTGACGACCCAAAAAATTTCTAAAACATTATTTCACAACTTCGATTTGATTATCATTTCGAATCACGGGTGACAATTCCTCACTCCTCCCTCTATCAAATCAACTTGATTATTAACATAGAGAGAGAGAGAGTTCATCCAACGATTTAAAGGTTTTCGACTTACAAACGTGTCGTATTTAGATTTCAACATCATTCCTTCGATTATTTGCGATTGATAATCAAATATTCCAATTCGATAAAAGAAAATTTATGGAAGTAACATCAGCAACAACTTCGACGACAACAACAACGACCGACACGTCAACGCACATGTTTTAGCCAATTTGGCTTAAAACGAGTTGCAAGCAAAACCCGATTATTGAGAATTGAAGTCGCTCACAGAACTGAGCCCCCCGGGGTGTCAACTTCAAGAAACGCTGCTTTATGCTAAAATTATTTCGAATGAAATCAAAACCAAACCAAAATAAAATAATAGAGAGTGAAGGGGATAAATTCAAAAAACGTTGGCCGTCGGTCGAAAGCTTTGAAAATCCGCATTGCTAACGCCCCGTTCACTTACCGTTCGAAGCAGTTTACCCTTATGTCAGTTACCTACCTGCTTCAAGCCCTGTGAAGTAAAAAAAATAAGGAAAGATATAAATCGATCCGTTCATCAAAAAATAAAAATTGTTGAGGGAAAAAGTTCATGTCTCTGTTAAGGTGCGGCTAGGAAAGTAACAGAAATGTCCACGGAATAGAAAGTGTCGCCAATTCCATAGCCAAAAAGGATGCCACGTACGTATCGAACGTGACCGGGCTTCTTTTGTATGCTTTTTGAACAAATTAAATTCTCTTAAAGTCGGTTGAAACTTTCGAAATTCGTTCTTTCGGCCTTGACGGTAAGTGGGTCAGCAACCGGACGCATTTAGAATTGTTTTTGTCGTTCATGATCAAAAAAAAATTTTTGTAATCAAAATTTCAGAACGAAAAATTGACCGAAGCTACTGTCATCCTTCAGAAAGTCGAAACAGTTCAGGAGCGGCTTGTTCGGAGGGACCGGTTAGTCGAATGTGATGCGGTACGCGGTGAATGAACCCCGGGATTGGACATGTTAACCAGTTTATTGGGAGTCCATAATGCTCGCAAAACAACAACCAAAGCCACGAAAAAGGAAACAGTTCCCTCCCCCCACCTCAAGACAGATGAAAACCGCTGAAATAATATGAGATTCATTTGGAGATTTGGACTTCACCAATGTCCTTCATTTCTACAGATGTTGCGGGCTTGTCAAGCTCCTCAGGAATATATGTTGAACGAAATACGGTCGTTACGACCTCGTCTCAGGGCTTTCAACTGTAAGACTATTAAGAACTCAAAACTTGATGAAGAAACCGTCCAAAGTGAGTCGAAGACAAAAAGAGAATTATAACCAATAAGGAGTAGAGAGATGATAATAAAAGACAAAAAGAAAAAACAAGAGGTTAGGGAAACTGGGTCTTTACACCACGTCATTTTTGAAGAAAAAAAAACCAACGTTACGTCCACTTCGATAGCTGTGGATGAAACGTAGTTTCATTTCCCAAAATGACGCGGTGTAAAGACCCAGCTTATAAAGTTTTTAATTTCAAGTCCGACTCCCGCGGAAGCTTAACTTCAATAGAAGGGTAGGAATGTTAAACCTTTGGCCATTACCCTGCTATAGTCAAATATTTAAAAGGTAACAGAAAATTTTCACTTAGACGTGTAACTTTCCTGCTAAAGGCCTCAGACGAAGTCAGAATTTAGAAAATGATTTCTTCAAGGAAGTGTGCGTTATTTATGAAATAAATATCATTAGAAAGTTTTGAGGATTTATAAACTTAGAGGCGAAACTAAACTTCCTTTCACTGGGATGCCTTCAGTTTTAAGACCAAACGTCTGAACACTGCGAGAAAAGATTTTCTTACCCAAACATAAATGTGAGAACAGCCAAAAATTTAACACTACTAACACCCGCGAAAATTTCAAATCTCACAGAAAAGACAAGTTTGGAACATAAACACTAAATAACTACCAAAGTGGAAACTGAAAACAAAATCCCCAGGAATGAACCTACCTTGTGGGTGGAGAGAGAGGGAGTAGACAACAAAACAGTTGGGATGAGTCTCCTTTGTCTCCTCAGTGAACACTGTTTTTAGTTTGAGGAGACTTCGTTTTGTATAAGAGTGGACATCCAAAGGAACATCTTGTCATATTTAAAGGATGCTTTCTCTATAGTGTCTTAAACTCTCCAATAAACCCAGGAAATATTCAAATGTAGAAAGATACCTGGAAATGTCGTTAAGACATTTCAACAATTTTCAGGAGGACGAGAAGGAAGGGGAGGAAGAGGGGTGCGAAAATACTAAAAAAGGAATTTATCTGGTCAACAGCGAAAAGACAAGAGTTTGGAAGAATAAAACGTCAGCTACAACCTAGTGCGAAGTCGTTCTTCATTTGTTCTGTGTAAAAAGGAAACTCTGAAAAGAAATTTTTTAGAAGAAACAAAGAAAAGCACGAGCGGAAGTAAATCGGAAGACTGAACGAGAGAGAAAGGTGGTGACGGACATATTGAGAAAAGAGCATCTTATGTGGTGGTCCTGAGACATCTTAGAGCGTGATGTAGTGGAACATGACGACGCTCTATTAATAGAACGAGTTCATCAGGCGAACGTCTTTAACCCAATATCTTCATCATTTTTGTGAACTTCAGTTTCATGGCAGCACAATCACCTTCCAAACTCTATTCTCCTTTCACCCTTTTGCTAGCTCACTAAGAATTGTTAGTGAACGCCACATCGGCTTTTTCAAAGACATTTTTTAGCAAACACAGAGAATACTAGAAGGGTATAGATCTTCGACGTTGACAATTTCAATAAAGACAAAAGACCAGAAATTTGTGCATAAATCAAGCTGTGGATAGGTGAGGGCACAGGTGAAAAGGGCACCAAGCAAAGAAAAACTGTCTTCCATTCTAAATGTTAAATCATACCAATAAAAAAAAATTTGGTCTCAGAATACGCTTCACTGTAATCAGTTGTGCTAATTGAAGGAAAACAAAAAAGTCCAGAGAACAAACGTGAAAGGACTCAAGCACATCGAATAGAAAAAAATGGGGAAAAGGAGCGACGGCATATTGGAAAAAAACAGGTTCACCAACAGTCCCAAACTCAAGTAAAGTGTATAATTTATAAAATTTTATAAATAAGAAAGATCGAAATCGAATACAGGTACCATTGCACTCCCTTGCATAAGATGGTACTCACGCGGCAGTTTCCCAAGCTCAGTACATTCGAACTAATAAAGCCGTAATAGCACGAAGGCTCTCACAAATTCTGGCTTTTCAAAACATTATTAACAATATTAACAATTTTAAATATTTTTTTTTCGATGAATGAAATTTATAATAATTCTTACCGTGGCTGTTGATGAAATTGGCCAGGTACAGGTCTAATTCTCGGACGGAAACGTTTATGTGGTACGGGTTCACGCATAAACCTGGATGAGCGCATTCAGCAGCTTTCTCCAATCTTTCACCGTCCGTGCTTTCTAACGGGATGGCCTTGAACAATATGACCATAACGAGATCCAATCTCCAGACCTGAAAAACCAAAGTTATATTTTGATTTGTTAGTACTAAGCATCCTGAAATGATAGCAAACCCTCTCCTCAAGTCTACGAATGATAACTAACTCCTCTGGTCAAATAAATGGAGGAGGATTTAAGAAAACTATTAGATGAACGTTCAGACAGGTTTTGGGTGAAAAACTTCACTTCTTTGCACGCCAAAATTTTCTTTTTTAATTTTTAAGTTATTGACCCTGAACAACATGTTTATCAAGCTTACATTATACATATTAGACAAAAAATTGCATATAGGTTTTACACTTTGAGGAAATAGAACTCCTCTTCGGAACTAATCCACGTAGCAGGTCGGTGAAATTATTGTACATCGCTGAAGTCTCTGCCTGCCTCTGGTTATTAAGTTTCTTACCTCACCGTTTTGGTGAGAGAATAGGCGCTCTAGGTGCCCCCTAGCCTACATACGGATTTCTTCTTGCAGCGTCTTCATTTTTAGATCCCGCTGAAGGTTGTAATTTTGGACGTACCAGTGAGCATTAACGGAGTTCCTCAGCACCTTATTTTGGAAGCATCTTTGCATTTGGACCTTTGGACCATCAGAGCATTACTGCATGCAGCACCATAACTGTGCTCGATAGGTCAAAATGAGTTTTAGAATTTGTTACGAAGAGACAAACCAGACCTTTTTTTCTAACAGCCAGTACAGGTCCTACCAGAATTGAGTTCTTGTATTTTCTTTTTTATACGTCCCTTCAATCTGAGTCAAACATCTTTTGCACGCAAAATGAACAATTAGTACTCGAAAGTTAGTAAGCACCTTTCAGCCAAACACAGAGTAGAGGGATAAGGACATTTCCGCGAGAAGAAAATCCAAGGCATATTAAATAACTACCGACAATTGGTAACGATAAGAATTCTTCTTACAGTTCAATTTGTAAGTTTACTTCTTTCAAGACCAGACCTCAGTCCACCAAAAGCTAAGTTCATTTGTATAAAAAAACTACTTAGCTAAGAATTCAGAATCAGGGGCACATCAAAATAAAATAAAAATGGCCGACCAACCGAAAATTAACGACTCTCACGTAAATGACTAATCATTCTATTAAAATAAACAAAAATATTTTTATTGCGACACCTAGTGACAGTAGTCGCTTTGGCGACCTCGTGCATCCAGGCACCTCGATCATCTAAAACGATATTGTTACATTGTTCTTTATCAATCATCAGAAAAAACAGGTTTTTATAAATATCTCAATTTGTTAAAAGAAACATGTGTTATGTCCCCTCATGACTAACCATCCACAGAGAAAAAATAAAAATGAAAAGACAAATAAGATAAATAAAACCACGACGCCAAGTTTGAAATCCATTAGGTCCAGGCATCGGGAATAGGAAGTGGATGAGAAGAGCGGGGGCAAGGACAGGGAAGAATGAAACTTGAAAATATCAACTTATTGTTTTCTTATTCAAAATCAAATGACAAAGATCACGAGGAATGTGGCTACTCCCAAAACTTGCCCTCCCCGAAAATATTTTGATTCAATCATTTTTTCTGACGTCGATTTTTTAAAACGTTTCCTCCCGCTTTCTTCTTCTTCCTCCCTCAAACATCACATTATGTTTGAGGGAGGAAGAAGGTTTAACCCATTATTATCAAATTATTTTTTCCAAATTTTTTTGTTTTATATAGTTGCACTAAGTAAGCGGAAGACAATGAAAAATCACGTCCAAAAGTGCGCTTATTTTTAGTTATATTTTATTTATATTAATATTTATTTATGATTTCTATCTCTTTATGAAGTAATTCACAGTTTCTATAAGTGTAACTGTATTTTCTGGTATTAACGGCTGTGATATTGTTTTGTGTATTTCATGTTTTTATATATGTATTTATTCGTATTTATCAGGCCAAGCTCCTTGATAGTCCGACCCATTTTTTTAAATTTGAAAATTTTCGCGAGCCGCTATTAAATACGCATTTCTAGGGCACGCCAAAGAGACATTTAAAAAAAAATTTTTTTCAGAAATTAAGTTTAATGAAAACAAAAATTAAAGTACAAAACATGTGTATTCGATTTAAATATTAATGTTAAAGGTGAAACACATTTATTTGACTTTTCTTCATAATTATTTACAATTAGGTGAATAATTGGTGAGAGCTTTTCTCAGTGATCCTTTCTGATGCTGGTTAGTCAATACTGATTGGTGTTTGGATTTCATGAATTTTAAAGTGAAATAAAATGATTCTGATAAGTATTTTAAGAAATAATTCGACAAACAACCTTTTTTTACTTCAGGGTACTTTGATTCAGGTACTTGAATTCAGTTCTCGACGTCGACTTATATTTTATTTGTAGAGCTAAATCTTCTTGCATCTGTATTAATTCTAATTTCCCAGATGCTTTTTGGGGCGTAATTATATTGAAAATGGACACACTCACATTGAATTGTGTTTATTTTGTATTTTAAAATTTAAAGTGTAATAGCAAATGACACAAAACATGAACACTGACACAAATGAAACAAAAATGAAGGGGAATTCGGATACATTTATCAAGAGCCACAAATAATCCTTTAAAGAGAATTGGCCCGCATTAACATAAATTATATTTATGTTAATGCTTATTTTTATGTAAAATGCTTATTTTTGGGCATTTGTGCCACTCTAAGAAAATCAAGAAAAACAAGTGAAAGTGAAAATTTTATTGGAAATTCAAAAAATGCTAACTTGCACATAATAGAAACTTCCTGACTTCCCATTGCTGCAAGCTTTTTTAACGCGTCTTAAGACTAAACTTTTATCTATCCTCTACGTCTACTTTCGAGAATCCCTCTACATTGTTTTCTCTCACTTAGCTTCTTAGTCAGTCTTGATTTTGCGTTGATCAAGTCAGCACCCGTTAAAGTTGGCAATTAGTATAAAAGTGACTCAATACTTCAACCCAGTGTTCAAAGTTAATAATTTTAAGATTTAAACAAAGGAGTCTGTATTGACAACACACAACAAAAGACAAGTGCGTGAAAGTATACATACATTTCGAATCTATCATGTCTCATCTTAGAGACCTGAGTGGAGTCTGATGGGACAAACCAACGCACTGTTATTATTTAAAATTTGGGGTTTCCACCATATATTTTTTTAATAAAATTTATAAAGCTTCAGTCAAAAACATTTAATGTGGACAACAAAAAGCAGAAATACAGTCAAAACAACGATTCAACTTTCAGCTAATCAGGAAACAACAAAAGTGACTTGTAGAATTCTACAAACGATTCACCATAGCTTCCGTTTGAATTATTTACCACAAAACATTACTATAAAATAAAGGTAATATATTCATACTATATTAATCAAATGGATAAATATAAAAAAGCACAAATTTTTTTCCTCTTTATTCTGGGCCGCCATTTTTATGGTTTAACAGTAAAAAGGAAATTAAAAGCGTTGAGATTACAATCTTTAAACATGTTTCTCCGTTTAGTGTAACGTTTTATGATTTTCATTTGGATCTTAAAATTGAAAACTTTGAGAGCTTTTGAAAACAACTAATAAAGCAACGTATGCGCGAAAAAATGAAATTTTTCTTATTTCCTAGCCTGATAAGGTGTTTACCATAATTAATTTTTAATTGTTTACCCAGGATTATTGAATCCATAATCAAATTGAACATAACCAAGTTCATGGGGAACTGTTCGTCAAAAATACTCACCTTATCAGCTTGTCGAAGGCAGTCGATCCTTCGCATCTTGCCTTTTTGATCTGGGTTAGAAAGAACGCACATGGCCGGTTTTTTACCGGTTATGCCTAGTACAAAATCCTCTCTACACTCTTGAGTTATGTCTTTACGTAGTTTTCCTAACAGTCTAGACGCCCATTTTTGTTTGACTTCGACCTTTTCATTCTGAAAAACAAAAATTACAAAATTACAAAGAAAGTCTGTGACAAGGTATGCTAGTCTCCAAGATGAAGAACCCAGAAACGCAAAAGAAGATAGTACTAGATAAAATAAACCCGTAGATAAAAACGAAGGGTAACACCAAATCAGCCTTATATAATGGATATTCATTTGAGCCAAGTAAAAAAATACTCAAAGAAGTCACCTGGTCAGGAAAAGGTCACATCGAGACTTGCGAAAATCCAACACGTGGGAAGGAGAAGACAATAACAATAAATCCACCCATAAATCAAGGATTCGAAATAGAAAAAAAAAAATCGGAGCAAACCTAAAATAAAATCGCATAAACAAAAAATAAAATCAAATTAAGAGTCGTGAACTTTAACGAGTCTCCTACTTCTTTCCCTTCCCTCCCCCGATTGCCAAATCCACATTCAATTATGAAGAGTCACACATGTAGGGCGATGAATAGTATAATAATATGGAACCAACTCGTCTGTAAGACAGATACACTCATCCAGGAAGAAATCGTGATCATGATAGTGGTGGTTCTTAAGAAACAATAAGCGATTCCTGCATCACCGGAACAAAGAGCAAGAGCAAATCTGAGTTCATAAAAGTTAAGTCTACACTAAAGAAACGTTTTTAAAAATTTATGAAACAAGACAGGCTAACAGTTGAGTTCACTATAAAGAAAAGAGGCCCTAAGTGAGGAACCAAAACCCAGAAGGTGTTACTTGAGACTTACTGCAGTTCTTGAGATGGTGAAGAGAAAGACAGGAAGGGGGAAGGGATCTCCCGCAGTTTCTTCGTCCAAGGATACTAAACAGCGGGGGGCGGGGGAGCAAATTGGCCGCAGATGAAATCCTCCTGGGGACCTGTGGGGGTCGCATGCCCACGCCTAACGCACCACACCACTTTTGTCCTCATTGGAACATTAATTAAAATATTTTAATTTATTTAATTAAATAGGTTTTTTTTGCTATTTCATAATCCTTCAATTAAAACCATTTACATACGACATAATTGACAGTTAAACGAAACAGAGTTTGATCTGCACCCGTGCAGAAAACTGTCAGAAAAGATTCGAGGAAAGTTGCTGATGTTGGAAAATATTGGTGTTCGGCTCCCTCTTCCTAAGAGATTTTACTTGTACCCAAACGCTTTCGTCTTTCTTTGGGGGTCGATTTCTGCCAAAACAACTCATCAATTATGCAGGGTAATAAATGCACGCATAACCAGGGCGCCTCGATGTTACCGATTCTTAGGCGCGTGCCTGGCTTTTAACTCCAACACAGTACGCTTTAGAAAAAAAGAGATTCTAACAAGGACACAACTGGTTTTGCGGCAATATGACAGCCTGATTTTCTGGTCAAGCAAAACGCTCGCAACGAAGCAATTTTGACGGACTTCGATGGACCAGTCCTCCAGAAAATGTTATTTAAAAGCAGGATGACAAAAGAGGGCGCGCAGGCACGGATTTTAGACCATTTTTATAAATAAACATTTTTTAGGTAAATGAGATTAATGAACAAAAGAGGGAGGAGGAGAGGGAGGAAAGAAAGGCATGACCGGGTTTAATTTATCGCCGGGTTAAAACGATGACACCGACCAAATGACATGTCAGTAGACAAACTTTCCGACATATTTTTTTCACACTTAAATGTTAATACATGTCATTTGGAAAGCGCGATTTGAGTATCTTCCCAAAAAGCTTTCTGCTTTGATGTGAGACAAATCACACTTTCCATTTTTACTGTTACTTAATTTTGTCCAGGGAAAAGGTTACACAAGCACAAAAATATTGCTTTTGGTAAATGACTAAGACGTTTCAAAAGTTCTTTGGGTAGTTGGGAGAAAACTATTAAGAACTAGATAGCACACTTACCATAAGTTCTTCTTTGCATCGTCGCTCTTCCTCCAAGGACATGCGCTTTTCATGTTTTTTAAAGTATTTCCTTTTGGCCGCTTGGAGATTAAACCAGGTGTACGAAAATGATTTGACAAACGGAAGCAGTGCCTCGATAAAGGGATGGAATTCATCCTAAAACAAAAAAAAATTAAAATGGTTTAGTTTGACCTGATATAAGAGGATTGTCAGCGAACAAACTGACATGTTGCCCGCTAAAGTCACCTTCATAGCCCGTGTGAGCCCTATATAGAAAAAAAAGTGAGCGGACACAGTCCAACCTCACTTTTATTCAAAGCAGGGGTGTGTGAAACGCCTGCGGTCTTACAAATCCTTATTTTTACATTCTCGCCTATTTCACCGATAAAACAGTCAAAATGGAATAAATACCACTCCTTTTAGGTAGCCCCCGAGAAAAATGAAACAGAAAAAACCGAGGCAATCTATCGCTAGGACCTGGTCAATAAGGCAAAAACGAAAATTTCTTGCCCCGTAACAAAAATCATTTCGCTTCGAGCACAAGTAGGCGGTGATTGCCACCCTTCGGGCTATCGACTTCGATTTGTTTCCATATGCCATAGTAACCATGTCACTTGAGTTTTGAGATTTTACCAGCCTCTACTAGTACCTTGCTGGTAGAATTAAACTTTGGGTATCATGTCCCCATCTTCAATGAGGATGACTAACTAAAAAAGAAAACTGGTCTCTTGAACGCCTGAAGCCCGTTCCTTTCCACCACACCACTTTACAACTCCATTCCTTCTACTTTAATCAAACCTTTCGCAACGTGAAAAACATTCGGGGAGTGTCGAGCCAAACACACTCACAACAATGCTTGCTAGGGAGTGGCAAGAAAAAAAAAACATTTAAACAAACTAGAGATACCTTAGTCTAATACTCAGCATGTGCATATGAAATATTATATATTTTTTCAGGTTCGCGATTTACCTGTTGACCTTCTCTGCGAATATTATGGGCACGCCCGCTTTGCTAACACCTTACTGAACCTAACGCATTAATTCCAGCCTTTTTTTTCCCTTTTTTTTTGCTTACACAAATCAGAGAATTTACCTAAACGCTTGACACAAGTGAAGCTTACACAGCGATAAAACGAAATAAATTTAAAAATTTGAAACTTTGCTGCCTCTCACACACACTCTCTCTCTTTCTCTATTTGTCGCCTCGAATTCCATTAAGTAATTAAACGGAGAAATATGCCGTTAAATTTTATTTCTTAATTTTTATATTATTTTTTAGTGCGATTAAAATATCAGTGAATACTCTAAGTATATAAAATATTAGCGTAATTTAAAGTAAATAAAACTTGCGGGTCATTTATAATATAAATTTTCAGAACTGTATTTTAGATTTAAATTTCTCTTTTGGTTATTTATGCATCCAAATTTTTTTTAATTTTAATTCGGAATTTATTATTGTGTTTCGGGTTTTGATATCAAAGGTACTAACTTTTAATAGTCTCACAATGACAAGGAAACGGTAAAAGATTAAAAATCTTGAAGGAATGCTTTGAGTAAAATGTCCGAGAAACACTATCAAAAGAGAAGTTCAGTTTTTCCATGGCACGTCATCGCTTTAATGCCATAAGTGATGTTTCAAAAATGTTGGTCTTTCCTCCTGAATTTCGTTCCTTTTCTTGTTTAACTATTATTCGAGTTGTTAAAATTTGTTTTACTATTCTTCGTACCTTTTTTTTTTGCTTCGTTCGAAGCATTCGACCGCATAGGTTCAGGCGGGACCGTCTGCTAGGGTGTTGGATGTCATCTTTTTCTGAAGTGATTGTGTTCTTCCTATTTTGAAAAGGATTTTTTTCCCTTGTCAACTGCCATCTCTAAGCGAGATATTTTGCAGTTGGTGTGGCTTTAAAGGGGCTTTGTACCTAGGGGACAGACCAGTGTTTCAACCCCACGGATGGGATAAAAGGATGTGACTGTAAGAGGAGTCTTAAGGATGGGAATTTTGAAAAGAATGTACTCAAGACATCCCGAGACCATCTGTATCATTCTGTATGTAAGGAAGGTATGTGTCATCTGTCGATCCAAGCAGAATTGCAGTTCTGATGAGCTGAGAGCCAGTTTTCCTAGTTCGTAGGGCTGTTTTCTTTGCACCTGTACTTGATTTTCAAAGATTTTATAATTTATATTAGTCATAAAAAACTCTGTGAAAAAATTTTTTATGTACAAAAAAGCACAACTCATAGCGAAAAAAGCAACTCTCTTTGACATTTCCTGTATCCACATCCTCGATCGACAGCGACCCTTTTCTTCGATTCTCGTTTGAAACATTTGTCAGTCTGCTTCTATTTTTCAATTAATAGCTATTGATGTCACTATTTTGAGTTTCCACCTCTTCGGACATGTTCTTACCGTCAAAACACTGAGTTTGGTTTTGTATTCACGCTCCTACTGTTCATGAGGAATTAAACATTTGCCCATTTTCTCATACAAATTACTGATGAAAACATTCGGTGTTCAATTACTGTGGTAATTAACACCAGCAGCCGACAACCTTTCAGGACATTTTCAGATAGGCTGGAACCTTTCTAATTTACTCTAATCCAAATGAGTTACAGTTACTTACGAATTGTGAGCCCATAAACTAAATTTTCATTTCCATTTCAAAACGACCTTCATGTTCTCGTCTGACAAGAGAATTTATTTCAGCCTTTCGCCTTTTCACATAAACAAAAAAGTGGAATCAGGTGCGATTAGGCTCGAGTTTTTATTTTATGTTTTTAACCAGAAAATAATTGTATTCAACTTCTACGTCGACGAGGAATTGTGGAAATGGAGCGAGTCTTCCCCGGTTTCTCTTAAAACTGTGTTTATCTTTCTTGACCAAATGGCAACTGCAGGTTGAAATGTGTTAGAGTGTTTTATAAGAGTCTTCCATTTTTCTGGCGCAAAATGAATACACAGTAGTTACTGTTTAATATATTTATTTTGTTATGCACTGTACTTTTGGAAATACTAGTGGCATTCACTATCTTCCACACACTATGTCGCCCATTTTCACCAATCATGGTGATTTAAACCAATTGTGGACGGTTTTAACAGTTATAGAACCATCCCCGTACACAATACAAATCAGTATTCTGTATAGTATCATCTTTTTTGAAACAATGTAGCATATGTAACATGCCGCATATGTCACCTTTTGCTACCCATTTTAAGGCTGTAGATGAGTTTTAAAAGAGACAGTGGTACAAACGAAACATAGAGTAGGAGAGCTTTGGAAAGATTGAAACTCATGAGATAGACGTCCAATAGACAAGCCTGTATGTTTGCACCAGTAGATCCAGAATAGGTCATTCATGGCGCGATGAGAAATAAATTTTTTGAACACCCTATTTCAAGAGCAATCGGTTGTAAAGAGTTCTGCAGAGTAAGATTGTAGGGATCAGCTCTTCTAACTGACAAGAACATCTCCGACAACCTCCTCCTTTCTTTAAGGTTTATCAGTTCCCTTCAGTGATTTTGGATTCACCAGAAAACCAATCACCATCAAGGGTGGCTTAAAAGTCCCTCGACGACTCTCGCCTTGTTAACAAGAGTTTTTTATCGGGGTCGCTTTCCTGCGTCTTCTATTGTTGACTTTGATTTGACTATTTAGAGATGTTTCCTAATACAACACAGACATCTTGCTCTTGTCGCTTCCACCAGCTAGCCACTATCATCAAGCCTATTTCAAACTTGCTTCCTATACCACAACTTGGTGGTGATGGTTAATAGCTCATCATTTCCAGCACCGCCTTGAGCAGACATTTTGCGATGTCAGGTGAGAATCAAATTTTAAAAAATTTGATTTCAAATGCAAGAACTTGATGCATCCATTTCAAAAATCAAGCAAAGCAAGTGACTTTGATCAGATTGTTCTTGATCATTTTGACTTGCCGACGACCGGAAACTTCAAAACTTCGGATTCTCTTGTAATAAGAATTTGATTACTTAAAAAACATTCTCTGAATTAATTATGAACCTGTATTTACATGAAACAACAAATGCGAAAGAGAAAAAAATATTTGATTCTTATATATTATTCAATCGAGCTATATTTTAAAAAATTGTTCGAAGGGAAAACAGACACACAAACACACCAAAATGAAAAAAATGGAGGCAGTTTTTTTTGTAAGCGGCCTGCAAAACCCATTAGCATATCAAGTAAATAAAATAAACATGGAACGGCGGAGTTGATATACCAGCGGGATGCGTGGGCTTTGGTATTCCATCGACACCAGCAACCGAAGCGGTAATTATATCCGACTTGGGTGCAAAACCTGATACACCACAAAATAGGCCCCGTTACATAATTCCGATTTATTAAACTTTTACCGATCGATTTAATTTTTTCGCAAGGTCGTTTTCATCGGATCGACAAGCCGACAAAAAAAATTTTCAAAAAATGCCGGAGGGAGGTGAACGAGGAAGAAAACTCAATATGAATGACGGGTAAACGGGAGGCCCCACAAAAAAAGCGTCCGAACGTATATACGGTTCGTGCGTGTTTCGAAAGGGTCACATGGCAGAAGCCATTTGGACCAAAATAAACCGAACGTCACGCGCGTGGCTCCCCAATGCGCTCGCGTTCTCTGCCTTCAACCATCTTTCCAAATGATCCAATCCTTAGACACCAAAAAAAAAGCTTCTTTATTAGCCAAACGATTGAAATATTGCTGTTCAACAGTATATTATTATATCTTTACAATATCACACGCCAAATTAAATTAACTAATTAATTAATTATTATTGCAACAAATTGTTTTGAAAAGTTGATCCTGGTTTATCGACGTTGTATATGGTCCAGCTGCAAACTGACAGTTACGAGAATAATCGTAATCATCGGCTCGGTTTTCATTAACAACTACAATAATCGTGGGTTTAAAGGCCGGATACGACACTGATCTTAGTGGCCACAGTCAACATTATTTCGAATAGCCAATCATAGCAAAAAGTTGCTCAGGCCGTCTTCGACTTATTATTTATGTCATTAACAACAAAAATACTTCTTGTTAGCGAGTATCAATTTTCTAACGCCAACCATGGTCATCCTTTTTTTTAACACTAAACCTACGACATTTCATTTAAGTTGTGACCGATTAACTGGCCACTCTTTAAATTTATAACTTAATGTTGTCCTGATTTTTCCAGAACTAAGGTAACAATTAACTTTTACGTCATTTTTTGGTACTTCTGAATACAGAACACACTTTTACCAATATAAATAAACTCAAGTACTTTTACCCATAAGAATTCAATTATATATTTATATTAGTCCTACGAAAAAGTTTTGTCTTATAATGTTACATCAAGTTTGGCATACTTTTCCATTTACTCATTTTTTGGTTCTCTCGTTTTATCACTTATACGGTATACACACTGAGTTAGCAAATGAAGTAAAACGGATTGGCTGATTGACATATTTGACGTTTGTATTTTGTACAAATTCCAATAAGAAAGAAATGATACAAAAGGAGTGAATGATTTGTCCAACGTGTCAGATGAAGGTACAGTTTCTGGACCATTTTCTACAAGTTTTACTTTTTCTCGTAAAACTTGCAGAAAATGGTTCGAGAAATTTCAAAATAAGTGATTTTGATCTTTCTAATGAGCCTCGCTCTGGGCGACTGTCGATACTGTCAAGGTCATGTTAGAGCAAAATTTTGACAACATCGGACATGGCCGATATAAATAAATAATGATGGCAGTTATATTACTGGTTAAATTTTATAAAGATCATTTAAGGAATTTATATTTTAAGATTACTTAAATCTTCGTATTATTGAAAAACTGGACAGAACTTTTCAGTAGACCTAATGCATTATGTCAATATATAAACTGTAATGCAATGATTATACTTAGTTTTCAAAAAATGGTGTTTTCCAGAGGAACTTCAGGCTGAGGTAAGTTTTTAGCTATCGTTTTTCGTTGTACCTACAAAACCCATAATAAAATTAAGACGACTGTTGTAGTGAATTAATCAAGTAGTAAAAAGCATTACAAAAAACATTTTTTCGACCCAAATAACATGAGGCCAAGAATCGACACGGAGGTGAACAGAGACTCCAGAAGGACAAGCATAAAAAAGAAGGAAATAAAATTTTCATGGGATTTCCATGAACGTCACCGAACGTACGAAATGACAAAACAAAATTTGAGATTTACGTTCCTTTTTGAAATAGTCTTTTATCCGCTCTTGAATTTGCTATATACCCTAAATCCCCGATCGTCCTTTCATCTGTTTTCTGGTGATCCATCTTTTAATCTGTCCCGACCACAGATTTCCCGTTTTTAAATGTGGCCCTGTTTTTATTCGGAAAACACGATTTCATCTAGAAATCCGTGTTTGTTCTCCCCAATTAAACACGAATACTTGTTTTCGAAGGAGAGAACATGGACGACCAGTGTCAGCTACTTCCCCTCTAGTCTTTATTTTCTCCATAAAACCCGAGCTTTTCTCTTTGTTTCCTGTCAATGAAAGTTCTTCAAAAGCTACCATTTGAACATAAACAGCGATCGTAGGAAACCTCCTTACCACTCACTGTAACACATACGATTTTACTCTGAAGAACAAAAACGCAAAAAAACCATTTCAAATAATAGAAGCGATAAACATGAAATTCTATTCTTACTTCCGGTGATTGATAGGCTATCAATTTTTTTTCTTTAATGAATAATAATCGATTATGCGAAAACGAATTTCTTCGAGTCGAGGCAAAATTTACATAAAAAGGACACAATAAACCAGGTACGCGTGTTTCACGTCTCTAGCCAACACAGTCAAAATCCGTTTGAAGTCGTGAGGGTTAAGTACAAGCCAACGGAAGCCATGATTTATTTTACAGGGTGCCCTAAAAGTCAATGGGTCTTGACCGAAGGCGCCAGAGGCTGTCGGAGACGGAGGGCTAACTCCTACAAATCTGAAGCCGCCATTTCTTTTTCTTTTACAACAAATAAAAGTGACAACCTCTTAAATAAATACGAATTATTGTGCACGCCAGGCAGGGTTGTTCATTTAAAATATCTCGTACAAGTGCACCAACCATCTCTGCAGTAAGTATTTATTCAATGGATATGTTACAGTAAAACGCCTGTCACTTCATTTCACGTATTTGTTGCTTCTAATTTGAAGATTCATAGACTGTTACCGGCGAGCACAGCTGCTTGGCTTTTGTCAAAAAACTAAGAAAGCAAGCATCTGAGCAAATCTTTTACTAAATTTACCATAAGAATTGGAGATTTTATAAACTAACCGATAATTTTGATAGATATTCGCCCGATTTATCACTTTTCGTTTTACCGTGGTTTGCACCAGTTTTGAATTCGGCGCAAGTGGGAGACGGAATTTGCAAAAGTTTGCGAAGCTTCAGTGCTTGGAAGCGTGATTGCAACGCTTCCAAGTACTCGTTATTCGGCAGTCATTTGAGACCGGTGTTGTGTATTTCTCAGCAAAATTCGTTATTTTGTCCGAGCCTTTTCTCAAGTGTACCAGTTTCTAATGTTTCATTAGTGTACAATGTACACTAATGGCCGATGAGAAACTATGTACAGTGTACATAGTTTATGTACTATGTACTCATCGGCCATTATCTCAGTCTACGTGATATGGTCTATAACAGGGATGGCGAACCTTTTTTGATGTTCATGCCTCAGTCATAAAAATTCTGTTTTTAAATAGGTGACGTGCCACAAATAATTTTTAATTAATTTCTATCAAAAAAGAACTTATTAAAAAATTAAAATTTTGTTTTTGTGCGTGCCATCAAAATTTTCAAACGTTCGCCACGTGTGCCATAGGTTCGCCATCCCTGGTCTATAAGAATAAGCTGTCTAGGACAGGGATGAAGAACCTATGGCACGCGTGCCACAAGTGGCACATTTGAAAATTTAGATGGCACACACAAAAACGAAATTATTTTTCTTAGAAAGCTAGTTTTTTTACATAAATTTTAAAATTTTAAATTAATACTTATTAAATTAAAAATTATTAATCTATACTTAATTTATTCCGCATTACCCAGGTAGATACGCATTCCAAAAAATTGTTTAAAGTAGAATTGCTTTTTCGGTATTTGTTTATTTATTACTTATGTATATTGTATTATAACTTATATACTTATGTATATTTATTACTTATATTTATTTATACTTATGTATATTTTTACCACGTTAACATTTCGAATGAAATTTTATTGTGAGACGTCACCTATTTGAAAAAAGAAAGAATTGTTATGACTTTGTGGCACATACATCAAAAAAGGTTCGCCATCCCTGGTCTAGGGAATCCTTTTTTTTTAAGCCAGGGGAAACCGCTCAAAGGTTGTCTGTCCTGCCTTTCGATAGGCAGGAGGGAGTATGTCCATCAGGTAGTCTTCCCATTTCAGTATTTTTCTCTTTCCGGATTTCGCTGGGATCGAGAACCAACAACCGCACGTTGGGCCACGCCGCAACAACCGCAACACATACAGCTAATGAAAACTTAGTAGGATTATGTAGAGGACGATGAAAAATTCTAGAAATTCAATTTACGCAAGAATACAGACTCCCAAATTATTTTCGATTTCAAAACTAATGCTAAAGTTTACACCTAAAAAGTTAACTAGTTTTTCGCTTCCTCTCTAGGAAAATATGCGGAATATAGACTAAAGCAATTTCGAAGATAGGCTGGGCTAATTAAAAATATTAGAGAAAATGTTCCAGAGAATTTATTTTTTTAAGATGTGGCTTACGGCTTCTAATAACCGATTTTATTATTAGTATATGATTAATTTAAAAAATACACGTAGGCTCTGGTCTCATCTGGCTCCCCTCTTCATGTGTCCTTCTTAAGTCTCCAAAATCCCCCTGTCTCATGACGTTTTCTGATTTCTGCGGCTTTTCATTTTAAAAAAAAGATAAATGAACGATTGTGTCATCAGCATTTCCTCTCACCTGACACTGGTCCCTCCCGTCTCTCCTACTCCTTTCGCTTCGACACATTGTTTTCATTATTTCCATGAACTTAATTTTTGATTCGAAAACTTTTTTGGGTTTATCTCAAACCAACTGTGCACCAGCGCTGATCACCAGTTGAGCTAAAGAGCTCAACCGACCATTTTGTCCAAACCTTTGTCCTCTGTCCTATTTCACCTTATTCACCTCATTCATACTATGTATTGAACCCTACCTTTTCTTATTCTCAACCCTGAGTTTTTCAAGCTCAGTCTTGCCTCGACTCTAGAGCTCTAACTTGGCGAAACGTATGTGTTACGTCTACAGGAAAGTTCGGCTCGGTTTTCATTCTTGGATATATCAGGAAGCATGAAAAGGTTCTAACACTCGCTTTGCTACCATCTCCTACATGTTCTATCAAGAAACTTCACTAAATACTTCTAATAAATTTACACCGCTTTTAAACCAAATAATGCACCCAAAAAGAGCGCGGGTTCGTCAGATAATATAGAACTCTAAGATGGAGTGCATGATTAAAGCATAATAACGAAAAGATTCACAATACATCAGGGGTAGTAACGTTCTGTAAACTGAGTAGTTACGTTGTTAATTAAGTTTTTATAATATTTGTTTAATCGCTGCATTCAGTAATGTCTAGATATCGTACAATACAGTCGGCTAGTTCATTTCCTAGGTCAACAAATACAATATATACTAAACTACAGTACTTCTATTTCATCCATCTCCTCGACAGAGATTGGAGATCATCATGGGTATCACTCGGCAGAGTCCATGTTAAACTCTGCTTCTCGTAGATTTTTCAGCCACTAGGTCTTTCTTCTGTCGGGCATACGTCTTCCTTCAATTTTGCTCTTCATAATACATCGAAGAAGTCGGTATTTTTCGCTGCGGTACACGTGACCGAAGTACTGAAGTCTCCACCCTTTGATGCTATCGAGCACCTCGTCTCCTTGCCCATTTGGCTTGACTTTGTCGGTCTACGAGAGTTGTTATTAGAGGATATACCTAGGCTAACGGTCGCGAAAATTTCAACAATATTATGAATCTAATTTTCTTTCTTTTTTTTAAAAGAATTAATACGTCAACATTCACCCTTCTTTCTCTGTTTCCCTTTCTTTCGGCTCTCAGCTTTCTTCCAATAATAATTTTTTTGTTCTCTTTTTTTATTGCTTTTATTGCTAGGATTCTCCAGAAATGGATTTATTAATGGAGCGATTATTTGCAATGGCTAATGAATTGTAGTTATTCTGAGCAATTTGCATATAATTCTTAAGCGATTTTTCTTTTTTTATGTTTCTTACTTCCCACCCTTTTACCATTTCATCTTTCTTACTGGTTTTCACGCACGAAGTCAAACGATAATGACGACGTTAAAATAAAAAAACTGAAAAACTTTTTTAATATAGAAATTCGTTTTGTAAATGTAAATCACCAAGATGGTGGTGAATAAGTATTGAGCTTTGAATTTTTGTAATTGTGTGATCGAGTGAAGACATTGGTACGCCTTACGAGGTTAGCCTTTAACCCTTAACGTGCCGATTTTCCTTTCTCCTTTAATCACATTTTTACCAATTTTGATAACTAAATTCTTCTCTGAGATTGGCCTGTTATGAAGATAATGTGTCCTTATTTTTCACATTCTTCTTTACTTCCTTTTTGTTTCTCTCTTATTTTTTCCCCGAATCGGCCCACCACTTATATTCAACAACTTTCGCCCAGTAGGCCTTCATCATCTTACTGTCGATTTCCTTCCTTCCCTCCGTCCATCTTGTTTCCGTCTTTTGCTTCGACTTCTCCTGTAAACTTTGCTGATCGAGATTCTTCCGTAGGATGTCCCGTTGTATAAGATTCTGTCTAGAGACTCCCAGTTCTTTGAGTTCTTTGAGGTCCTTTTCAGCCTCACAGAACCAGGCCCCTTTGGTCCTCTTGTTCTAGAAGAAAGAAACACGAGATAGGTGTTTTAGGCCATAGAAGGTCATTCTTCTCTTTCAAATAACCTCTGACAGTTTTGGGACACGCTGGCAGTCTTGGAGGTTATGTCGCCTCCCTCTTTAACTGGTCCAAGGATTCTTCTCAGGATCTTGCGTTTTTTGAGCTCGAGCTTTTCCGTCAAGCCTTTTCTGTTTAGATGAGGCACTCCTCTGCATAAAAAGCTTCCGGACGGACGACAGTGCAAAAACGGCGGATGTTACCTTGATGGAAATGATCCTCTGGTTGTAGATGTTCTGTAGTTGTTGCAGATGTTGTAGATGCCCATTCTAGTCTAGTGGTTCTGTTTTTGAGGGATACGTTCTCGGCGTTGGTGTGCCCGATCCATTTCTCAATATATTTGAAGGCATTTTCCCTTTTTTCTTCTTAGTTTTTCCTCTTTCTTTTGAAGTGTTATAATTGTTACCTTAACAATATCAATTATTAAAAAAACTAAGATTTACTAAAAGTTATATGTGATTAGCATAACGTTTTTGTTGTCAATACAAAAGCTTCGAGTCGTTCAAGACCATTTCAAGGGAATTGAAAATAAATAAAAAAAAAAATAGAAAACAATATTCAAAAAATGTCTACTTTCAAGAAATTTATCTGAAAGGACAATAGCTTTTTCCTCACTGTCATTGCGATAAGAAAAAGCACACGAGCGATCAAATTGGAAGCTCAATTACAGCTCATTACTCAAAAATAATTTTCCGATTGATATTAATAAACAAACATATGTGAGTGGCTTATTAAGAAACGCGAGAAGCCATAAAACCTAAAGTTTGCGACGAGGTTACAATGAAAGTCCCGCTTGGACGTTTTTATTTTACCCGCTTTTAATTTTTATCTTAATAATTACCATCTTTTAGGTTGTCAAGCTTTTTTCCCCTCTCTCTCTTCTGTCCCCCAGGGGCGTGAGTGTTCAATACATGGAAAAAATGTCAGTGGACTTACAAAAAACCTCCAAAAAGGAAAAAAAACGGAGATACGTCAGTGGTCATGCTTGGACGAAGGACTCAAGACCGGATAGAAATAAAAGAAAGTTTTTCGGGGGAAGAGAGGAAAAGAAGTCTTTTGTCTTTTCTTTGACATGACGTTTGAAGGAATGAGGGAAAAAACTACTTTTTTTTGTAAGAAATGAAAAAACAGGAAAACAACAGAAAAGGAAAGAAAAGGAGAAATAAGGAAACATCGGAACCGTTAAACTTTTATAAGAAGAGTAATGGCTTCCTTGAAAAAAAAATTCTTTGAAAAGTACTTTTGCTGCCGGTCCAAATTAAATTTTAACAAATAAAAGGAAAAAATATGCTGTCTGCTGTTGTCGGATTTGATAATTCATAAAAATTTCTTTTGAATCTCTTTTCTTCTGCCCTCGCCACCCGTACTCTTTCTTCTAGAAGAAAAATAAGTTCTCAGACGAGAAGGAGGAGGTGAAGTAGAAGAAGAAGCCAGAAGTTTCGTCGCGATCGTCAATCAGTAACGACCGCCATTTTGGATGTGGATGAGTGACCATATGGTGTTTGGTTAGAAAAGGGGGCCCAAACGTCTGTATATTTATGACTGAACTTCATTTTCAAATAACGAAAGAAAAAAAATTTTCTCCACATAAGTTTTGATTTTTAAATAAGTCGAGATCATCATAAGTTTGTTAAAACGTCGCGCCCTGTTGATTCAGGCTAGGTCATGCACTGGGGTGCCATCGCTTGTGAAAACCAGGTTTCTCTCAAAACTGACTATGAAAAAATTGTCCAAATCCACGAGATTAGCAGAATCAAATCATCTTCAATTCTAAAATAGATTTTCACAAGGTGTCGGATAAAGGTAAAGTAACTCATAAAACCTACAGAAGATGGTTCAAGACATTTCAACTAGGGGATTTTGACCTTTCTGATGAGCCTCACTCTGAGGAGCCGTCTTTAATTAACGACGATACTGTCAAGATCATGTTTTTGACAACGTCGGACATTTCCGACACAAATAAATCATAAATAATGAAGGCAATTATAATAATTGATAAAGATTATTTAAGGTGTGATAAGTCGATACTTTCGTATCATTCTAAAAACGGACTAAACTCTCCAGTAGATTTCATATATAACACACCATCACATCGCTGTAATACAATATAACACAAGTGGACCTCTCGCAGGTTTAGGAGCTCTTTCCGTCTTTAAATGTGTTTTCTATGTTTTCCTCACATCCTTACTTACCTCTTCGACAGTTCATTCAGAATCGTTATTTTTGGCGCCATCTCTGATATAGGTCTCTACTTTTGGGAAATAATCATGGGAAAGGAAAAATTAACGGATTCCCTACCCATGCAATGTTTAAATAACACATACGAGGAACCATTCTCTTTCTCTTGTCACTGGTTATACTACGAATTTTAGCAGGCGGTTACCACGTTCACCACGTATTATTATGTTAGCTACCGTTTAATGATAATAATTATTTATTTGCCCCAAGCCAGGTCCTCTTATGTTGGCTTCTTGGCGATCGTTCCATTCTAAACAGTTCACTTTGAAACAGTTGTATCAATAGAACATGGCTTTATACCTCGCCAAGAACAAACGATTTAAAGCACCCGAGCATGTTAACATATTTAAGAAATTACACAGAGAAAATGTTAAAACAGCAAAAAGTTTATAGCCTACAGTTAATTATAAACTAAATCACTGAAAAGAGCACACCCAGGTTTGAAGCTTTTCCTCCATCTTCTTTTTGAAAGGCTGCAATAATTATAAAAATGAGAGGAAACTTTCCATCCAAAAGTTAGAGAAATCTTACCTGTCCCGAAGAAGGGGTTTGAAGATACGTCGAAACGTCAGGTTCAACCATGCAACTCCTCAACGTGTCAGGTATGAACATGATTCAATTTTAATAAACCATGAAACGCTTCTTTGGGCCACGCACTCAGAAAACAAAAAAATTAAATTTTTCCTAAAGTTTCGTTTTCCATTTTATTTTCTTCCCACGCGATCAGTTCCGAAAATGTGTTTTTTCACTTTTAACTTCACCATTTTCGTTTTTTTTATGACAAAACAATGCAATATCTTCTACAATATGAAAAACACAAAAACAATTAAAAAAAAAACCAAAAATGGACTTTGCCTGGAAATCACGATACGACAGAACGAACACAAATTTAAAAACCGGGGAAAAATCACTTCTCCCCCGAAGTTTTAATCTCTGTGTGTGTTTGTATATATAGAAAGATGAGAGGGGCAGAAGAGGCAGAGTGGGAACGAACAAAGTTTTCCAGGCAGAAGGAAACACCCACAATAGCGAAGGGTTCGACCAACATAAAAGATGTTCGAGTTTCCTTCATCGTGTTTTGCCTATCGGTTTGGGATAATCGCCAACAAATTTTCGACATTTCGTAAATTACAGATCAAAAAAAAATTTTTTTTGTAAAAGGATTTAAAAAAAATTAAAAAGCCTTTTTTTGCAGACTTGAAATCTAGGGGTTGGAAAAAGGAAGGGGCGATTTTCCTTAAACCATTAACGTATTTATAAGGATTAGTCGTCGTCAAAAAAAAATTTTTTGAACGGGGCCGTGGAGACATGAGAGGAAAAAGAGAAAATGGAGAAAGAGGAAAGGGGGGAAGGTTTCCATAGAGAAACTCATTTGCTGAGTATCTTGTAATTGAATAAAGGGTCGACATTTCAATTTGGGGAATTTTTTTAAGTTGTTTCAATTTAAATAAAAATTCACTGTGAAAAGGAAACAAGTAAGAGAGGTTTGATTGAAAAATAATATATCAGTATAGCTTCTCCTTCTCGAGACGTCGCTGTTACAATTATTAATACCCAAATAGGCGATCGTTAGTTCATAGAAACCGCCAGTGCGATTTGACAGAACAACGTAACACTAGTTGAGTCACAGAGTGTAAATATTAGCAATTCAAAAAAAAAGTTACTAGAGAGCGTCACACTTCTCAAATTTCGCACGCAACCCATATTACACACTTGGCTAGAAACAGACGTGATAAATACCGGAACCAGACGGAATGCCGCCAAAAAAATTAATAACAGTTAAACAATATTAATAACGATAATGATATTAAAAAAAAGAAAAAAAATTTTGCTTTTCATATGCGGGAGTGTTAAGCGCGAGCCACGCGTCACTCCCTTTCCAGTGACAGGCAACAAAGGAAATAGCGCTAATAGCAATAATAATAATTACCATAATTCTATAATTAATATTGTAACAATTAAATACGTCATTTATACAAAAAAATGAACTTTCAAATTTTCAAGGTTTCATTCCTACCGGAGGGAAAATTTTCCAAATCGAAGACAAAAAAAATCCAAATACAGGTTCGAGCCAGAAATAGGAACCAACCACGTATGACAGATGTTTTGGTATCCACATATTCACATCTATAGTTTAAGTTTTGTGCTGAAAAATGCTCACCCCTGAGTTCGCAAAAAAAGGCGACCGACATTTTGCTCACCCCAACCCTCTACCCCCATTTTGTACAAAAGCTTATAGTTTTTTATAAACATTTTTTAAAAAGAAAATTGATTTCGTATCGACTGATCCCAGGAACATTTCCAAAGGCAATATTTCTCGACTCGCATACACAACACAGACACACACAAAAAAAGGAAAAAAGAATGAAAAAGTCTCACGCGTAGAGGCACTGAGGGCGAAAGACACCCCGACGACTTATTCACATTACACTGATTTATGAACCTCCGGGCCCCGTCTAAACCATGGAAAACCGAAGGAAGAATTCAATGGAGACGTCACTGTGAGAAGAGAAGAGAGAGAGAGGATTCGGGGAGGAAAAGAAAGAGAAGGGGCACGTGTTCTCTCTCTCTCTTTTTGTTTTTGACGTGACGATGAGTTTATGTATCAAGTAATCTTTAAAACGACCATTATTTTCGAACGTGTCACCCAAGTTTAAAAATAACACTACACGATAATCATCGTCTCATGCTAAGAATATGTAAATATAATTTTTTAAAATAATTATAATGTAGGAGGGAGGAAGAACGACGCTCACACTCCTGGGGATTAAACACCTAAAGAGTTTAGCCAAACATTGGTAAAAAGACAGAAATATCTTCCCGTGTCTTTAGATTTGCTAAGAAAGCAGAACTAAAGACAAGAATTTTGGTTATCGTGAGACAAGAGAGCGGAATATAGAATCATAAAAAAATAACCTATTTTATGGATAATAAATTTCTTAAATACTGAAAATTTTTTAGATGAGTTCACTTAATAAATACTATATATTTTGAAAAATAATTTATTTCATAAATTTCACACACTGTACCAACTCCTTTCATTCACCTTTGAGTATAACAGGATGTAAGAGAAGACTCTAATCCCACGATCATAACTTCCCTAGTTCGGTGATCTGACCACTCTACTGCAAAATCTTCCAATACAGAATTAACAACTCGAGGAGAAAACTTGTAACAAGAATAGAGAATAACCGGTAACAACCGGTCAAATAAAACAGATCTGGATTACATAGGAACACAAAATAGACTTCTCCAAAAAGAAACACAGTAAAACAGTAGAAGGAAACCATGCTACAGTACCAGACTTGGTCATAATCTTAGACCGGCAATTAACAAGGCCAGAATAATAGAAGACACTACCAAATGTGGAACAAAGAAGGCCAGAAATTGGAAAAAAGTTTTGACCATGTGGAACAGCTTATAGAAGCTGAAATGAGTGCCTGACGACCATTTCTTGGTCATCTTCATTGATTGCTCCTTCGAGAACGCTCGCTTTTCCCAGCAAAACCTCTGCCTGTTCGAAGGTCTTTATCGCCATTAGAGAATAAATAAAAAAAATTCAAGGCTATGACATAAACCTTCCAACTGTTTGCACCGTAACTTTTAAAGTTCACCAAAGGAAGTAAACATTTAAAAATGTCATGTTCCGTTCTGTGACAAACGCGAGATTAAAGCCGGGCACGGGGCACGCCCTAATATTACGCTTACGCACCTTATCTTAATTATATATTTATAGCTACCACTTCGAAAATTTTTAAATTCTAAAAGGCGATTTCTTCATCGAAGCAAGTGCACCCAGTATTTACAAACGACCGACAAAAAAGCAAAAACAAGTTCGGAATACTCAGAGCACGGTCACAGGTTCCTCCGACCGGCGACCAGCACCAACAACAACGCGCACCTTAAAGGACAAACTTTTTTATTCTTTTCGCGATGGACCGAAAACGAAGGTGGAAGGAAAAATTTTGCCGTTTTGAAGGACGTCAACTTTTTACCGCCGAAGAGGTTGGGTAGGTTGGCGCACAAGACGGAAACGCAAAAGTGGTTTCGCTCTTTGGGCATAAACCTTCGGGCCCTTTACGCCATTTCCAGGTATTCGAGCAAAAAAGGTCCGCCCAGTAACACTCACTAGTAAAGATGTTGATGTCAGGCTACAGAAAAATCTGTGACGTGTCAACTAAGTAGACCTTTTGTATTCTACTCTTTTGGTGCTCGATAGCCTAGCAGCACCCGATGCTGCTTGGCCAACGGCTACGGAAGTAATCAACATTTCAAGGTCCTCTCTTATAATTTCGCTCAGGGTTTAACATCCGAAACCAAAAAAAAGCTCTCCAAAAGCTTTCGAATTTTATTCAGGCTCTTTACTCGCCCTCTCCCACAATATCACAGTAACCATAAGAGTGTGAGAGCAATTTTCCGTGTTTTGTAATCATTTCGAGATTAAATATACTTTATAAGATATTTACTAAATTTTTAAGGGATTTACAAATATACAGTGCTGGCCTGAAATTAGGACACCTCAGTTTTTTGACGATAACTTTTCAGGTTTGCCATGAAACGACCCAAAATTTTTACTGTCTTTGCCTGTGGACGAAAGACAGGTTTTGCCATGGAAAAGTTAAAAAATAATTATACACAGTTATCAGAAAAGCGGAAAATAGTCAAATAATGCAGGTTTTAACTTGGTCACGAAATTAGGACACCTACAGTTTTCTACAATTAAATGATCGTTATACTGTTGTCTGCTGGCAAAATCGGTTTAAATTAAAGACTTTTGTACTTATTGATTTTAAAAAAATTAGTTGTAAGTTTATATTTGTTGACTGGACGGAATGGGGAGGAAATCAAGACTAACGGCTGTCGAAAAACAAAAATTGATATTCTTAGAACTCATGGCCAAATTTTAACTCAGATTTCGAGTGCTATAGGAAGATCTCAGCATGCTGTTACGAATTATATTCATATCGGTGAGAATTATGGCTTGAGAACCCATAAAAAATGGAAAGATTCCTTAACAGAGAGAGAAAAAGGATGACTGTTCGCAAAATCAGCAACTCTAACACTTCCGCTGCAAAAATTAAAGCTAAGTTTGTTTCAGGGGTGTCCAGGAGAATCATTTCGAGTTCGAACATCGCCAAAAACGATCAACTATCAAAAAGTGCCACGTAAACCCTCCCTGACTACAAAACATAAACTGGCAGGGCTGACATGGGCCAGCGAGAGGATGTCTTGGACAGACAATTGGACGAAAATTGTCTTTAGTGACGAGAAGAAAAGGAATTTAGACGTCCCAGACGGTTTTCGCCACTACTAGCATGATTTGAGAACGGAGCCGAAATTTCTCTCCAAACATCAATGTTGGGGGTGACTCACTAATGATATAAAAAGCACACTGGCTTTTGCTGCTGAGGATAAAATAAAGTCTGAGGACTATATAGAGATCCTTCAGAAGCACTTGGTTGGGACCGGCTTCAAACTGGCTGGAAGAATCTGGATTTTTCAGCAGGACAACGCCCACACCCATAGTTCGCAGTTCACAAAAGCGCGGTTTGCTGGCAAGAAAATGAATGTTTGGCCCTGGCTTCCAAGAAGTCCTGATCTGAACCCCACAGAAAATCTATGGGTTGCCTTGGTTCGGCGAGTGTACGCTTAAGGCCGTCAGTTTTAAGCCAAAGAGGAGCTCAGAATGGTTATACAGCAGGAGTGGGATGAGATAACCGTACCAAAAGTCAAAAATTGATTGAAAATATTTCAGCACAAAATTTTAATGTTATTAGAAGCAGGGGGATCAGACAAAGTATTAAAGTTTGTTTCAATTGTATTTAAAATTAAAATAAAATAGAATTTTTTAAAGTGTCCTAATTTCGTGCTCAATGCCAAAATCAATTTTTCTGTAAATTAAACAATTTTTACATGCAAATTGGCGGGAAAGTATCTTAAAAGGAAGGTCTTGGACAACTACACCCACAGTAAAAATTTGAAGGATTTCGCTTACTTCAGTAAGTAGATAATCAAAAATTTATAGGTGTCCTAATTTCGTGACCAGGACTGTGTACATACTTATACTGGTTTCCCTTATCTTTTCAATCATTTGCAGTGCTTATAGAAAGTTAAAAGTACATCAGTGCTCTAAATTAATTTAACTAAAATACACTTTCAAACTACGACAGGAGACGCGATTTCAGGGACCTCGATAGTGGAAGATCGTTCCAGTTGGAAATCCTTAGTTGCTTCCCTCACCCCGCGACCCTAACGGATAAGCGGGTCCATGAAAAGTAAAGTAAAGTATACACTTTCAAAATTGTATCGACTACTGCAAACGTAAATCGAGTTCAACATCTCCCGTCTCTGGTGGTAATTCTTCACAAGCAGATTTGATCAGTTGTCGTTTTTTGCCCCTTTATTTCTTCAATGTTCCTGCTTTTTGTCTGGCCTCGGCCTTGATAAGAGGCAAAACTTTAACAGGAGCTAGAAAAGCCATAAGGAAGGAAAAAAGCGAAACTGTGCCCTAATAATGTCAACAGCCGTTGAATGAATTTTTTTTTTTTAAAAAGATGACGCGGTGTAACAATCCAGCGTATATGTAACGTATAATATGTAGTTTTCAGTTTAATGAGAATGATAGTAGTGAGTAAGGATGCAAGGAGAAGAGAGAGGATCAAGAAGGAACAGGTTGAGAAAGAGCCAAGTATTAGAGAAAAAAATGATAGAAGAGAGAAGACAGAGAGGCTAATAGAAGCGCGTTATGGAGTGTAGTGGCTAATGTCTCTTAAGAGGTCTTTGGTCTTGTCGTTCATTACGAACGGATGCTACATGCTACTAAGTTTGAGATGAAAACTATTCGTTCAGCAAATATCATTGCCAGCCAAATTGGGTTAAATCAAACGCAAAAATACAAAATTGATGGATTTTACACCACCTTCCCATTCTTAAAAACAGTCTACCTAATGAAAAAATAATTTCAATACAAAATGGAAATTTCAAATTAAGGGTAGAAAACTTACAAAGTTAAACTTAACAAGAGTGAAACCTACTCTAAAAAACCACTTCAATTTCTACCCTTAAAGCGTCAAGTAGGCACTCAAAAAATCATCCCTCTTTCCCTCGTATCTATAATTCCCCCACTCGTAATTATAATTTTTGAAAATGATAACATCATAGTTTGGAAATAGAAAGAGGCTCTCATTTCGGAAAAAAGGAAATACATTTCGAGAGAACGGAATAGTCTGTCCAGAGACAGATAGGAGGAAGACAGAAGGCGCATGGGTGGCGGGGGCGGGGGTGAAGAAGGGAAGCCCTATTTAAAACCACCCCACAAAGGCAATAAATTGAAACCAGAAATTACTTCAGTTTGAAAATTTTCATCCGACCACGCAAAAAGAATGTAAATTCGCGACGAATTATTTTCTGCTTCGCGGCCTTGGGAAGAAGGAGAAAAAATTATCTGACTCACGGACGCGAGTGCGATAGATAAAAGTAATCGCTGTTTTTCACCAGGATGGAAAACAATTTCTCTTCTCTTTCTCTATCTATAATTATTTTATTTGTTTATATCAACCTGGTGTTGATATATTATTTACTTAAGTGCGCATATGTGGAAATAGATTTGTTGACGTCAAAATGACGAATTGTGGCTTTAGTCTGACTGATGCTTCCGCAACCATAAACCCAAGAGTTAGATAAACGGATGTGGGATAGGAGAAAGAAAGAAAGGAGAGGAGGGAATATAGAAGAAGAAATAAGGAGAAAGTAAAAGGGGCATAGAGCTAATGATAAGGGATAGAATGGAAGAGAGAGAAAAAGTGGGAAGAAGAAATAAGGAGGCAGAGAGAAGGGAGAGAAGAAGAGGAAAGTAGCAGTCATTATAATATTAATACAGTGGGTAGAAAGTAACAGCAAGAGGACAGGAAAGAGAGAGGAAAAAGAGGAAAAAAGGTAGGAGGAAGTAGAGAGATGTTAAGAGAAACGTGTCATGGATTCAAGTGGTTTATGTCTCACAGGCGAAAAAGTAATCAAAATTTTACAATAAGTGTCGTACGATTTCATAAGAAAAACAAATTAAGATCTGTTATTCATTTTTCGTGCACTCCTCTCTCATTCCTCTTCTCTCTACATCATATGTGTAATTTATAAACCGCTCAGCCGTTATTTGAAGACTAGGCAAAACAGAATCAAACTATGTGATGAATGAGAGTCACCTCTCGAGTGGAGAAGGTTAACGTTTAAAGAGGTTAGCAGCATATACGTACAAAGACAAATTAAGAACAGAAACTCAGAAAGCAAAGTAAAAAAAGGCAAAGTTGGAAGTAAAGCCTGTTTGGCACTAGAAATCTTCTGGAATGGCGCCATTGAGATTTTTCTAGCAATAAAAATACATAAAAATACGGTCATATGAAAAAATGGCAAAGGTTCACCGAAGAAAGAAAAGGCAAGGATTGAAAAAAAACAGCAACCAAGATATTTTAAGTCGAGGAAAAAAATTAACAGAATAATGTCACGGTGCAAATGAAAATGGCGCCGAAACCAGGTTGAATGCTAAAGTTGCAGTCAAACATGTTAAATTTACGAGAAGTTTTTGGGTATTTCTGTACCCAGTATTAAGATGACATAGTTGAAATTGGATGCAATCATTTTATTTTAGTTTCATTAGTTTTATTAACTCTTTGCTAACTTCTAAAAATCTAATAGCTAACTTTAAAAGGAGTAGGTAAAAGGAAGAGAAGAAGAAAAGGAACTACAAAGGTGACGAGAGGGCTAGTAACAATAACAATAATACTAATGATACTTAAAATTATAAGCATTAATTACAGACTGATTTATTACACAGCGTTGTGTTTTTACTATTCACCGTTTCGTCAACTTTTACGGCTGTTGACTTCGTTAGGGCACGAACGAGACTGAAAAATATATTTTGGGAAAAATTATCACTTTGTTTCAGGTACTAAATATTTTTTCCAAAAAAACAGAAATTGTACAAAATTGACTTCAAATCAAATTGTAAATCCTTCCAAATTCGTGGAGTGGCTGAAAAATTTAAGAATCACACTATAAATGTGAAGAACTTTCCAAGGACCACCACACTTCCAGTGTGGGTGTTGGGTTAAAATTACGAATGGTTGTGCTCATTCTCTCTGAGATCATGTTTTTTCTGTTATAAACATTATCGGTGTCCCTCCTGTGTGGGTCTTTTTTTCTAAATTCATTTCCATTAAAATGTTAATTACCCAGAATAAAAATCACAAAAAATTTTTGTCTTAAGGCAAATATATACTATAAATGCAGTTACAAATCGCGATCGAAAGTACTAAAAGTAGTGATTGTAACTGATACTCGAGACTACAGTTTCCGAATCAAAGCTGCAAATCTTCTCACTACAAATTCACCGAGCACAGCCACACATCCAACTTAATTAAAAATGATGGTCCATAAATGGGCTTTCCTATCATAATCAGATTAACGATTAAATTCATTGGAATTGTTTCGAAAATTCTTTCCACTGACTCTTCCGGTAATGCAACTTTTCCGAACGTCCCAATCAATCTCCTTCGTCATAATTCAAATCATTTGCCTGTGTAAACATTCTATAACAACTGGTACAATTTTTGCATATCTATCTTCTTGTCTTTTCCTCGACTAAGATCCGGGGAAAGCCCTCGTCGACTAAGTTTGGTTACGACGACTACCAACCACGTTGATGAATTCAAATCGTGATAACATCAAAAGACGAAGGCAAAGGGAGAGTTGGTAGAGAGAGGAGGGTAAAATTTGAAAAGGTTACTAATGAACCTGCAACGCTCCAATCATGAAAAACAGAACAGAAAATAAAAATTCAGAATTAATTTAACATAATTAATAAAAAAAACAAATATAAAAGTAATTAAAAGGCAAAATATATTTGTTTATTAAAATGTTAACGTTATTATATTAATATATTAATAATATGATATTTTAAGGTGATTCTGAGTCTCTAATTACCTTTCATAAACTTAACGAGTAACTTCTTAATCTCTTTCTTTCTTTCATTTTATGGCGAAAATGATTTTCAGGTCTTAAAATGTCATCGTCGACTCGAGAATACACATGCAAAATGATTTTATTATGTTTATTAGTATGATTTCTGGGTCAAGCGACTTCAAGTCAAGGAGGGAAGCAAGGAGGGAAGGGGTGTCAGCTTGCAAGGTACCAAGTAAAGGTCTTGCATGTAGTCGACGTAAATCCGAAAACAGCAAAAAAACTGGCTTAAATAACGGAACGTGACGGGAAGAACTGAGAGAGAAAGTCATAGTGTCGCTGGAAAAGCTCCTGACTTTCAAAATTAAAAGAAAAGGTTCGAGGTGATGTCCAAAATTTTGTTCACTTCGTGGTTTTAGACTAATTTAAGATTCAGTAAATTCGTTTATGTAGATCTAATTCCCAGATATAAAATTATACTATTAATACAATAAAAAAAATTTAGGGTTCTGTTTCACAGAAACAAATCAAAAATAATCATGTTCGAGCAAAAAATTCGAAAAACAAGCGAGACGTCTGTGGTATAGTGGTTTAAGTGCCAGACTAAGAAGTTATAGTCGCAAGTTCAAATCCTCCTCTCTTATCCTATTATACCCAAAAAGTATTAAAACTCAACTATATAACTGTATAGAATCGAATTCGAGTTACAAACCAAGATGTGAGAGTCACCTTTCGAGTGCAAAGAGTTAAACGTTATTCACTAAATGTGAAAATTCGCATATTCAATCACTGAATTTGCTACAGAGAATTTGCCAGTCAACCCTGTGGACAGAATCAAAATTTATAACGTAAAGATAACAACAAACAATATGATACAAACATTTGTCATCAGCAACTTACAGTCTTTCGTCACTTATAACATAAATTTCCTTGTTGAACAAAATACAAATTCTCTTCTTCCCCCCTCCTCCCACCCATCTCCTCCTTAGTCTTCCCAAATTACTCAATTACCTTATCAATGTGTGTAACACTACTACAGAGGAAAACGAGAAAAAGTCACCCGATATTTACAGACAGTTGTAGGACACTTAATGTGGGTTAGAGACATTAATTGATTGAATGTTTGACTGATTGATTAGCGAATTCGAGCGCAGGCAAGATCTCGCACCCTCTTGCGGTATAACTGGTTCAAATGAAAAATCTAAGACCATTTTAAAATATTGTAAACAACTCTTTTGTTCTTAGTGGCGAATTATTTTACTACAAGACCTCATCCTTGATTGGAAACTAAAACATTCGAAACTTGAGCTCTCAAGATGTTCTTTCAGTTTTCAGTGTCACTGTTGAGTTCGAGCACCATTCAAATGAACCTTTCAAATTTATTATCCAGTCATAATTATTTGTCTCGGAGGAGATATATAATAGATATCAAGACCGGGATGGCCACACCTCGTTCCGAGTGTATATTTTTGATCAAATAGGCAAAAAAAAACTTCCAGAACGTAGGAAAAAACACAAAATGAGTGGCATCCTCAAAGCAAACGACATATAGTAATGCATTACAATCACCTTTTAGTGTCACATACCGTGAAAAGAACGTGACACACCAGCAAACATACAAGAAAAAAAGTTTCATCGCCTCGTCAATGATTTAGCAACTGTATTAATAACCTACCAAGTTTTATTTATTTATTTATTTAAATTTTCAGCTTAAAGTCATAAAAGCAGAAGAGTAGGAGGAAGAAAGAAAATAGAGGAGGAGGAGAAATAAAGAGCCGAAGGGAAGATGAGTTTGATTGCCACCGGAATTTATTACCATCAAAATCAAAATACATCAATCACCCCGAATGCAAAAATCTATCAAATTTATATTAAAAACATTGATGAATGTATTATTTATATAAACTTCCCTCTTATCTCTCTTTTTCCAATGGAAATCAAAAAAAATAAAGGAAAGGAAGGGAAGGAAGAAATGGATGCTGAGCTTTCACAAGCCTTCGTAGCCCCTCCGGAGACTTACAAGACCTTCGCCTCGAAAGGGGGCTGGAAACACCATAAATCCTGAAAAACTACATTCCAGTCACCATTTATCAGTTTTCTCTACATCTTTATAACCTTGTGAGTTTCTCTTGGGCTCATTGGCTCTTTCTTTTGCTTCCTCCTAACATGCCTCCTTCTCCCGCCGCCCTCCCAGCCCTCCAACCCACTTCTGACATCGGATTCATAGGTCCTTCTCCGAGATTTCTGACCTGTACAACGGTTTTTATACTCCAAAGCCTTTTTCTTTTTCCTCATCCTTATCAGAACAATTTTTATTTTGAAATACTGGTGACCTCTGAGATATTAATCTTACGTTTTATTGAAGCTAGTTTTTGGGAAGCGGGAAGAAGGAAAGAAGGCAGGAAGAAAATTTCTGGTAATTTATTGACTGGACTCAGAAGTTGTTATATTTCTATAAAATATTTTGTTAAAATAAGAAAATAGCTCATACAGGTGGAACACACAATCAGAGTCTTACCACGATATAGGATATAAAATGGGATTATAATTCAAGATTAGTATTCTATACATGTATTGGGACACAAGTTAAATGTTCTTCTTAAACTTTGGCCTCAGGGACAGGAACAGCTTAAACAGTTTTCCAGCTTTTGTCTTGATGGTATTGATATTTAAGCACAAACACTACCAGGAGCTCTTTTGCGGTATACCTGCTGTAGCTGATATTACAAAGAATTTTACAATCGCAACTTTTGCACAGTTTTCTTGCAGTCCTGTCGGAAATAAGCATGTTTCTTTTTTTCAGGAATTGTAAACTATATCTCATAATTTCACCTCATGCATTCATAACTCTAATTCGCAGATACGTAGACTGTTACTGACTGGCTTGCTTGGCTTTTGCCAAAAAAGTGGCAGAAAGGAAAGCATACTGTAACATATATGAAAACATTATACAGTGAATTTTTACACCGTGTCATGTTTAACGAACTAACCAGGGTTTTGTCCACTTCGATAACTGTGAACGTGGTCTGGGTGAAACCTAGGCTACAGCTCCCTCCAGGCGCAAAGCGTTGTAAAAACCCACTGTATAATGTTTTTTGTCCAGTTTAATGATGACTGCCGCGAAAGCTTAACTTCAGTATTACGTAACATATATAACTTAAGACATGGTTTTAGTTTATGTCAATACAGTACTCTATCAGTATTATCAACTCATAATTAAAAAGAATATTTCAAAACGGGACATGACCTATGTTTTTATCGCGTTTGATTAAAAGAGCTTTTGAGTTTGTTTCCTGCCTTTTCCATTCTAATTGTATTCAAAATTATTCTCCATTAATCATGTTGAATTTAAGAAGAAAAAAGCTAACTATTCTTCATTAGCGAAAAAGACTGGGAGACAGTTTAATTAAGAAGAGGGATCAAGTTAAATTTAAAAAAAAAGTAATTGGTTGCTCATGTTGGTAGCCCTGCCACCCCACTATAAAAGAATTAGAGAGAGATAGAAAGAAGCAAAAATTTTCCTATTTACTTTTTTTTCTTAGGCTTAAACCAGTAAATCAAATATTTACGTCGACTAATTTCAATTCAATGTCAACACGAGATTTTAGTTTTATAAAACACTGTCGTTGAGATAATCCCCTGATTTAGATCTAGGTTTAAAACGGCTTAGCGTAGAAGGTTTATTCTTAGAAACCATAAAGAATTCAACCTGTTGCCCGGAAGGCAGGTCTTCTACCTTGGAAGCTTTAGCTTTCCCAACAGTCCACCGTGTTTGACGAGCGTAACGATAAATAGGTTAATGCTTATTATGAAGGTAAGGAGATAGTAGCCAATTCTTATCACATTTGAATGGAATAGATTGTCCAGGAATCATAAATTTACAAAACCTTTTTGAGTCATCTTCCGCAAAATTCAAAATGGCCAAAAAACAACGGAGTCTTATGGAAACCCCTCTTGGTAAACAGCATTAATTGCAGGACCAGAGGTATGTTAAGGGTCAACAAAGTACTTCGGTACACTACTATATTTCAAAATGATTAGGAGTGTGTTATGAGAAGGATGGCTTCGGTTAAAAAGCACCAGGTCAATGGCTGCTGAATAAGGATTCAGCCAAGTCAAAACCTGGACCCACGATTGCTGGCTAAGGACTTCTTTTAAATAATAAGAAATTCTAAGTCGCAGAAAGAGTCAATTATAAGTCATGAGACAGTGAAGAGTTAGTCAGTAAGTCATGAACATCACTTATAATTTTTTAGCACTAGTTCTTGTTTAGGTATGTAGCAATTTAATTTTTATTTATTGTGTTATGTATTTTTAGTTCTATACCTTTTAAATTATTTTTCGGGATTTGACTTCCCGAAAAATAATTGTGTAGAACGCTCCCCCCCCATACAACATTAAATAACGTAGTCGGAAAACCACACAAGAAAGTGTGTCACTCACAAAAATCACTGCCCTAAGGTGTCAGTAGCTTTAGTTCTTATTATTTACAATATATTTAGAATAGCGACTTGAAATAAACAAGTGAAACAAACAAGACAGAAATTTATTTTAAAGAAAAAACTGCATTTTATCTAGGAAAGATAAAAATGAAATTTCAAAATGATTTGAAAGAATGCAAGGCAATGTCGCATGTGGAAAATAAGAGAATTGAAAGAGAGGAGGAGAACGGCGGGAGAAGAGAAGATGGAGAATAGAGATGAGGGAAAAAAGCGGAAGGAAGAGGAGGTGGAGGAGGAGGAGGGGTGATAAATAAAAGAAAAAATGGTAATACGGAATAACAGCCATCGAAAGCGTGCAAGATCCGTATTTTAAGGGATTATATATACTTTTGAGATGAAACAATAATTTGCAACTCATTCGCCGTTAAAATTCAAAATATATATTTTCAGTTTTCTCCAGCCATAAAAGCGGGGACCGCCCGACGGGATTCCGCCAAGTCGGAGCCGCCGACAAGGGTTCCGCACCCAAGCTTTTATCTGCCAGGCCTTTAACAACAGAGTTTCCCTCTTGTTTCTTCCCCGAACATCCTTCAGGAGCTAATTGTTTCGAAATTTTCCCCGCACTGACTTTTCCTCCCAACTTTAAAGTCACGTTTGTCTTGAATGTTTCTTCTTTCTCAAGTGAATGCGACATCTATCGTTCAAATCTTCGGACTCCAATGAATGAGGTGTCGCTTTATTGTTTTTTTTCTTCTGCAAAAGGTACAGAGAGGTTTCAATGTTGGCAGGGTCGCAATATGAGTTATTAACTTACTGAATGATGTTGGACTTGGAAAGGTTGAAGTAGAGTGTCCAGAATTCGACCTTTCTGATGAGCCTAGCTCTGGGCGACCGTCTTTAATCGACGACGATGTTGTCAAGAAGATTGAGAAAATGCGGACAGGAGCTTTTAAAATGGCCTTTAGAAGATAAGAAACAAAAACCCTGGGCAAGCATACATGCATGCGTGAAAGCCCTTCCATCCCGAACCTGATTTTTCCCCGCTGCGATCGAGAACACGCGTCGGACCTCAGATCAGAAAACATTGGCATGGCAAACACTGAACAAAAAAATCCTCGACAAGCACCCACGCGAACCTGTAATCCCATTCAACTCTAACCGAACCTGACAGGCACCCGCAAGGAAATTTCCGTACCTTCCAAAGCGAAAAACTCGTCTGATGCCGTTCCAATAAAATAAAGGAAGACATTTTTTTTCCATGTGAATGACATAAGAAACTTCAGTTTTAATTAAGTGTGGGATATCGAAACTGACGGTTTTCGCACAAAAAGTGACAGAATGACCTTAACCAATTAAAAGGCTGCAAAAAAATTGGGGGCAAGGGTAATGCTCAAAGTTCTACGTCTGCGTTTGCGATTTGATTCGGAAGAAAAAGAAACTCGAGCAAAAAAGTGAGAAAGAATTTCGAAAGGCAAATTGATACCGATCAGTAACAACACCACCACCTTGGCCACAATTTACGAAAGCTAATGCATCCATCAAATTTTCAAAAATTTAACATTGAATTTGGCAGAAACGAAAAAGGAAAAATAAAAACAAAGCAAAAATTCGATGAAAATACAAGAGTCAGGTTTCAGAGAAAAATCAGATAGTAATAAGTTGTATACCAATATTAGACCGTGAATTTTCTACATTTGGGGTAGTAGTTCCCGACCAATTTACGGCATCGAACCATTCAAAATTCGGTAATTTCACTCCGATCCAATGAGGGGGATGGGCTGCTATATTGCTATTAACTATATATAATAGTTTCAACATTTCTTATTTCTCTTTTTCTTTTCTTTTCTAGCCCTCAAACGTGGATTACTATTCTTTGAATTGACCACGTTCACTACTTTTGTCAGAAACCTGACTCTTGTATTTTTCTATTCAGCTTGTATTTAATTCATAAATTATCAACACTTTCTTGGAGGTATTAGTTTCATAAATATTCACACTTATATGGAGAAAATAATTCCAAAAGTCTTGCACACTTTAACCATAAGCATAACTCATGTCATAAATAATGCACACTTAATCAACATCAAATTAATATCGTTTTGTTAAGATTGTAACTTTTATACTTTTCTTTTCAGTGTCGCACTGTTGTAGGCCTCTAGGAGTGATTCCTAGTGCTTTACAGCAGAGGTGCGCAAAACCAGGGGTCGCCAAATTTTTGAAACTTTCGAATTTATCGCCGAACATAGATGAGATAAGTAGAAACTTGCGGCCTCATACATCTCATTAAAGGGGAATTCTACTGATTTTTATGATGTATAAAAAATATTTTCTATAAATTATAAAAATTTTAGACAATGTTTGTATTCGATGAAATGAAAGAAATGCGCGAAATGCATCGTATTTGTGAACATCTGTTTCAATGGGTGGTAAAATTTTTCTCTTTACTGAGGGGTCGCCGTAGGAAAAAGCTTGTGCACCACTGCCCTACAGGACTTACAAGGTTCTTTACCTCTAATGCGTATCGTATTTTGCAGTGTTCGAGTGACCGGTTGAAATAATCAAACTACGTGATTATTTAAAAATAAAAAAACTACAAAGTGTAAACAACTTATAATAATCATGAACGTTTCCTCATTTAATTATTGCAGAGGGAAAGCATTTACCTGATTTTCTCTTTTATTCTACAAAAACGAAAATCACGAAAGACAATGCCGACTTGCCTCCACGCTAACAGGTATTCAATACGAATTTCTCATAAATCATGGCTCATGCTCTAACCGTCATGACTTTCGAGCTTCCTTCTGCCTATTAATAAACAAATTACTCTTCCAAATTTTTGCAAACAGGCCGCCAATTTGACACCAAGACTTAACTCCGATTTTTTTTTGCTTCAACCTGATTTATTACACTCGATATTAATTACCTTTTTTTTTCCTCTCCATTAAATCCTATAAAACCGTGAACCTGTTTCTTTCTCTTCTCCCACCACGGAAATGTTTGTCGTTATTGCCTCGAGTCAGTTAAAATGCGTTTGAATTTGCATACTTGCAACTTTTCGATTCCCTTCTTCTACCATGGAAATGGCGACTCTTGAATGACAATTTTTTTCCTTTTTGCTCCCTGATTTGTATTCTAAAGATCATCCCGTGGTTATGGTCGTCTTTTTTTTCCTCTCATTGCGAAAAAATTTTCCAATCGAATTTTTGTCCAAAGGCTTACTACTCGCGCAACTTTAAACGTGACTTCAAGGCCGAGCAGTGAAAAAAATTTTTTTTCAGCTCTGCCCTGAACCTATAAACACCTATTATGAAAAACGTGGAAACTGAGTGCCTGTTTTTTTGGAGGGAAAAGAATGTTTTAAACACTTTTCCTTTTGTCTTTTTCACGCTTCTTAACTTTGTTTTTCCAGACTAAATGAAAAATCTAAAAACTATGTCAAATCTAAAACCTAGTTGGTCTTGCTTTAAAGGGGTTTCTAAACAGGGAAGAAACCGGTGTCTTAGTCTCAGGCCTTGGACAGAGAAGTGACTGGGGAAGTTAATTAGAAGGAGAGAAAAAGTTGCAACAACAATCCTCGGAAAGAACCCACTGCTTACCATCCCCAGCACAACACGCTAAAGTACCCAAAAAGAAGCAACAAAAGTCAAAACATCAAGAAACGGATAAAGGAAAATGGAGAAGAAGAGAATGGAGGATCCAGCTTATCGTGGCACCCATTCGATTACGTCTACAACGACGGAGAGAACGTAGCCACGGAAGCCTAAGAAGGAATTGATTGCCTATTTACATTTTACATAATGGGCATTTGTATTTTCACTGTAGTATCTATTATGAAAATATTAGCCAATATAAATTATATTTTTCAACAAAAAGAAGGAATTGAAGGATGAATCTAATAGAAGTTATAAAATCTACAGTTTAAGTTTTTCACCTAGTAGCTAGTCAAAAATAAACGCTGCAGAAAAACGAATATATCGTCTGTAGACGACAAACGCGTTTTGTACTCCGAGTGGAAAAAACCAAAGCCTATTTCTATAATCTACTCGGTTTTACTTGATGAAAACCATTGATAGTACTCGATTTACTTATTAAATCTAGGTGTTTATTATGATATTATATAGAGTAGTATTGAAATTCAATGAATGATTAAAAAAAAGTACGATAAACGATTTCCTTTTACAGAGGAATGAAACCAGTTTTTGCATCATTCGATATATGATAGAGGATTTAGGATTTTTTTTTTACAATATTTTGATATATTTAGGAACACACACATGTTTGATACACCCACTCTTTTCATTATAAGGACACAGATAATGCGTTGGTAATTTTTTTGCTCTTTTTACACAATGTAATCGATTTGCAAATAAAAGCAATTAATTTCATACCGGAAATGTAGCCAAAATGAATTTTTTGCACTCTCCACGATTTAAACTTCTCATAAATATCATACATCATAATTTATAATATTGATAATACAAAACGTTAATTAAATACCGATGGAATGAAATAAGGAATGGTAGAGTATTGACACCGAAATCGTTCAACTCAGTTGACACTACCGCATGACAATAAATAACGATTCGGCAATTAAGATTGAAGGTCTAACTACAATATCCGCAATAATATGGCTGTTCCCACTGTAGAGGAGGAAATCGCCAGATTTTCTCTTAAATACTACAACATAATTAAGTTGTACTAATTGCTGACTCATCCCGACCTGGGCAACCCGCACACTCAGGACGCACAGCTGAATGCCAGGGGACGGTCCACGGGTTGCGGACAGTGGGAAGGCCTCTAGATATGGGGGGTAGCTGCGAAATAAGCGGTGTAATGCTGACGAATAAGCAGTTTTAGACAATCAGCTGTGGTGTGGATGACGAGAGGCCCTGAGTATGGCAGTTCAGGGAACTAAAATTGCTAGTATCCAGGGAAGAACTGTGTCAGGGCGAGAAACGCGTAGCCCCCTACTGCCAAGGTAATAGGCCAAATGCGGATGGGATAGGTCAAAGGTCTCAATGGCAAAAGAGAGAGAATGCCTATCCCTAACGGCAAAGAAAGCAGTAGAATTTGCCCGCCAGACACAACTGCTGCCTTTCAGAGAAAAGGAATAACTACAAAGGCTAACGAACTCATTCTAACTGAATGGGCACCTACCCGAAGAGCTGTAGAGAGGCAGCTTCTCAGAAAGTTATACGTAGGGCTAATAATCCTGCCACAAAAAAATTACGAAATCGTAAAAGCGAAGCCGTCATTGCGAAGACTAAGGCTTCGAATGAGCTGTAATGCCCAATAATAATAATAATAATAATAACAATAGCCAACTCGTCTGGAAAAGGGAAAAGCCAAAATCCTTGGTTAACACCTAAAATCTCGGAACAACAATGGCCAAAACCTTTAAAAATCTCGGGGAGGAAAGAACCGTTCAGACCCACATCAAGTCTCCTTTCTAAAATATTCTGTACGTATTTTAATGAAATAGATCCTATCTATGTTTATTTATTTAATAAACTACTTTGACGTCCAACAAGGCGTCCCTTCCTCTCCCTTTTTATTACTCTATATAAAAAAATATATATTTTTAAAATTTTGTACCATTAAATTCCGATTCAACTTCCCAAATTTGGTTTTACGACCTTAATTAAGTCGCCTTTTGAACGATTTAACTTTTAAGAATGAACCAGAATTTTTTTTCTCTCGCAAAAATTTTTCAAGTTTGAAAAAAAAACCCCGCTCAAACCATCATTATAATAACTGTCAATCACATACTAATAAACATACATAAACATACATAAACGAACAAACATAAATCATACATAAACGAGACACCAAAACGGTTGGAACTTCCCTTTCCAAGGGAAGAAAAACAAGTTCGTACTATTTTAAGATAATCTAGAAAAAGCTCTTTTATAAATGTATAGAGGACACTGAGAATTTTGTTTATTTTTTTCAACCCTTAAGTTTATTAAAATTCAAAGATAAATTTTCCAAAATTGCAATCTATCGAGTTGTAATTTACTGTAGGCCGCAATACATTGCCAATTTATCTGTTATAAAAACATATTGGCTTATTCACTATCCAACCTAAACTTACTTGTAATAGAAACATTTAAGTTGAGTAAGGGATTTGAGTGTTGTTTTAGCGTATCCGTGATTTATTTTTATATTTGGTTCAAAAAAATGAGGACCCGAGTCAAAATTACAATGAAAAGTTAAGGAAAATGTTAAATAAAGATTTAGACAGGTTTTAGATGAAAAAATTTATGTGTAGTAAATATATTTTGTCAAAGTTGTCTTCAGATTAATTATTTGTAAACACTACCTTACAATAGGTTACAGCATTAACGAAAATGGAACTACGAAGTCTAGGGTCCTGTCAAAGACAGTAACGAATATCGGAGACATCAAAATCACCAACTCTACGAAGATATACTAAAGATTACGGACGTGACCCGAAAAACAAGAATCATCTTCTACGAACGCCTGGTGAGAATGGACTCAGAAAGGCTGACCGACCAGGCCTTCAAACATTTCCTCAGCAGGAAAAACTAAAGCGGAATGGTTCATGGAAACTAAAGAAGACCTGAGAAGCAGGGGACACAAAAGAAGACGTACAAAGGCGGAACACCCTGAAGAAAAAAATAGAAAACACGGGTTTCCAAAACAGTCGAGAAACTTTTATTTTTTAAAATATATGAATATATAACAAACAATTAACAATCGCCTCCCCTTGAAAAAGACATAAAACCTAAAAAGAAAAAAAATTCCAGACAAGGAAACTCGAACTCAGATTAATCAACGTTCACTTTAAAAATAAATAATCAAAAGTTAGGTAACCAGTTACCAAATGTGTTACCAGGATTATCGCGACAGTTTTAATCCGTAAAATTTAGTTTTTGCACAAGACCAGTAGTCAGAAGAAGAAAAAAAAACCTTTTTGTTGTTAGATGCTATAAATCATGAAAAATTCGCGGTGGTCCCAGACGGCTTAAATTGAAACTATAATTAAAGCAAGTGGAATTCTAGTTGTGAGCACACGACAAGGTTCGACAAGAATCGCCATCTAAAAAAGGTAAAATGGATCCGTCTTCTTCTCATGGGTAACAGATGGTATAACATATCATTTTTATGTTAGCCTAGTTACCTAACTTAAAGAGAGCTTTTACCTAAGAAATAAACCGGTTTATTAACTACAGGAACCGGAGAGCGGATATGCCTGAGAGTTGTGATAAAACTATACTTCATAGTATCACGTGATTGAAAAAAACACAGCGGTTAGAAAGAAGAAGAAGAAAATAATATTAGGTCTACAGGAAAATTCTGTCCGATAATGTAACAGTGAGTTTGAAGAAGTTTGTGCCTTTTTTTTAGCCCTCTCTTATAATTACTGAATGAATATATGTTTTAATATAAATACTGACCTAAGATTCGTGTTAGTATTTAACAATGGCAACTTATAAACTTCACCTAAACTACTGTATTTTAAGATAAATAGATGCTGTTGGACATAGTGGATGAGAAAGTATTATATTGACTTAGACAACATTGTTACTACTCTTAACTGTTTACCGTTAGGTTATTATGCTTTATTCAAGCATTTAATCAAGCACTCCACACTAGTCCTCTCTATCTATTAACAATTGTTTTGGTGCTAAAAGTATTTGTACGAATTCCAAGGATGGAAGGGTAGAGAAGAGGTGAAAGTTTGTTGGACGTAATTAGGGTAATTTCTGGATGCAGAATATGATGGGAAAAATTAAACTAAAGTTCGAACCTTTTCACGCAGACAGTTATAACCAGAAATGAAAACGGACAGATCCTTCTGGTAGAGGTAATCATTATAATATTAATGATCACAGTAATTGATGGAATCTAGAATAAGAATCAAGATAGTTATACAGTAAGAATTTAAGAAGAATGAAAACCTTACAGTTGACCCTCCTCCTCGGTTTCAACAAATCACAGTCCTGTGTCAACGTCTGTGAATTTTAAAATTATTGTGCTCTAGAAATAACTTTAAAACAATAGTTCAATTTTGTTTCCGTGGCTAAATATAATATTTACACAGCAGCTGCATATTGAATAATACTAAAATCAGAAACATAAAACCACGCTAATATTAACAATAATATTTTTCTTCTAAATTTTAAACGGTTTTTAAGGAGTTACCTCTACAACCCGATTTTCTGTAATAAAATTCCCGCTCTTCTCTTGTTCTCAAAACATTAAAAATAAAAGTGTGTTCAATAATATTTCAGGCTCTTCGTGCGGTACCTCAGGATTATACGCCTCTGCGGCGCTTGGCGCGCGTACAAGGCTCCGCCATCGGACTCGCTTGAGACCTGGTTTCTTTGCTGCAGCCAGCTCCTCTTCGACTGTTTGCCTCCACGTCTTCCTTGGTCTTTCTCTTCTTCGGTTTCATTGTGGATTCCAGACCAGGTCTTGTTTTGGGATTGATCCTGTCCTCGGCGAAGAGTGTACCCAATCCATTTCCATTTCTTTGTTCTCACTTGTTTTCAAGGGATTCTGGTGCGTTCGAAGCCATGGTTCTTCGTTGGAAATGACATTGGGTCACCATACTTTGAGGACCACTCTTAGAAACCTGCTCCTTATGGACTGCGGGTTATGTCCCCCATCGCCTTCCATGTCTGACACCCGTAGAGAAGCGACGATTTCACATTCGACTCGAGGATCCTTAGTTTGATTTTCAGTAAAATGTTCTTCGATCTTGAAATGGGCGCAGTAAGGCTTCAGGATGATGATGAATCCCAAAATAAGATATAACAAATATTTATTTACTTACTGGTTTTATATTTGCCAACCTTAGCTAGTGATTATGAATAATCACCGATTATTATATATATATAAGCCCGATTTATTACTTTTACCATAACATATATATTAAAAAAGCACTTTCCTCTTAAAAATTCTGAGGGTGTTTCAGTATCACTATAGCCTTTAACCACTAAAACAGTTTTAAGGTGTCGGGACCAGGTTGCGTCGTTGTAGATGAACGAATGATGGACAACACTAATCCCGAACGTATTTGTATATTGGTATATAAAACATTACAATAACTATAATTTAGAATAAGAATAGAAAATGCAAGGATCCTGATTGAGTGGAGCTCCGGGACTGAATGAATTCTGCTTCGGTTTTCGTCTGCTTCATTTTACTGTGCCATTCCGGAATGCGGAATGTGGCGAACGCCACAAAGGGCTTATGACTCTCGTTGGCCTAACAGCACATAATCAATTTTATTTACAAAAGCAAAAAACTTTTAAGTAAAAAAAAAGCTAAGGAAGGTTTAACGCGCTTTTTGGAGCCTTTTCTGTAAAGAAGCAAACAACACACTTTTTGTCTTTCTACATGCCATTAAATATACATTTCTTGAATAATATATTTCTTTTATTGCCCGTTAGATAAATTGCTTTCCCATAAAATAAAGTGCAAAAAAAAGCTTTTTCAACTATGATAATGAGATGACGTGAAAATTTTGATTTCTTTTAATTCAGTTCCCAATTCAGACCGTTAGTTTTCCCATCTCGACTGAATCCGGATAAACGAGTGAAAACTACAGCTTGACAGTAAGGCTGAACAGAAATCAGTATTCATTATTATTGAAAAGTAATAAGAAAACGACGACAAGAGGCAAAAAGACAGAGAACAGATCTAAGCTGATTGAAATTGAGAAAAGACAAATTGAAGAAAGACGGAAAAGTCAGAGGTAACACGCGATGGGCGGAAGTACAAGGACAACCTTGCAAACTTCATTAATTCTTTAAACTGAGGCTGTGTGAAGAAAAGGGTTAGAATGTTGGTTTTAGTCAGAATCGTGGAAAACTATGTTTGACTACAGCATGGCGGATAGAACTACAGGTCGACCCACACTTGACTGAAGGAAGACGTTCCAAATCAAAAATAATGTTTCCTTTCTTTGTGTTTTATACATTTTGTTTAATTTAACAAAAACATGCTTTGTATCACCTCAACGTGTCTGGGACATGCTTACGAGGGTAAGAGGCAAAAACTTTCGCGTAATATTAGAGAATTGGCTTGGATTGCCCAAACCATACAACTACACCTCTGTAGATGGGTATGGAACGACGCCTGCGATCAAAATCCAAAAATCGGTCTACCCAACCCGTCCAAAAACCACCAAATTTGAAAGACAAGCCCGTTCCTTTATTAACACAGATCCAGAACCTAGTGCTTTTGGCCCAGATGAGAGGATCTCCTGGCCGAGAATCAGGCTACTCCTCTAACACCATGGACATCGTTTTGACGGGAATCTCACCGTAAATTTTTAGTACCGGAAGAGGAGGACCATGGTAAACCTCAAAATACCAAAGGTAAGACCGTATATAAAAAAAGAAATGAAAAGGCATTTGGAGCGTCTTCAGGAACAAGCAAGTTCTGTGGTAAAGGGAATGACTAATCCCCCTTCCTTGAGGTACCTCCGAAGGAAAAAAATTACCGGAAGATGGGTTCTGTTACTGTTGCTGCTACGCTTAAACCTTTCTTATGTTAATGTTCAATAATAGTTATATTAATTATATGTGTATAAATATACATTTTTACATTAATTTTTAAATTTCTTGTGCACGTGTCGGGCAGAACTCTGCAAATGCCGAACCCACCCAGCCGGAGTAACACACAACCTGGAAATTAATCGTCGCGGTACAGCTTCAACATTCTTTTTCATAAATGCTGTTATCACGGACACCAAAAAATAAAACATGAAACATTAAGCAAGACAGAAAACTTCAAAAGTATTCAAAAGTATTTTTCAAAGCCATCAAAAACGTAATGAACAGTTCCAAGTTCATTATAAGAACATATTGTGTTCAATACACACACGCTCGATCTTACCTGAGTAAAACAAAAAAAAAAAAAAAATTCCTCCAAGACCGAACACAAGAAATAAGAAAAAGAAAAAGGAGAATGACGGACAACCAAGGTGTACCACCCACATTTCCCCTTTTCAATCACATATTGAAAACAGCCTTCTCCGCAAAATCAGAAATCTTAACAGGCAGCCGACATATTGTAAATAGCCCCTGATTGTCAATCAAGGTTAAATGTTTCGCTAATTGAGCCGTAAAAACAAACTGCCTGCAACGACTGATGCCAAAATATAGTTCGCAAAACTTTCTTTGTTACAAAACAGTTCATAGTCGTCAGAACCTTGCAAATACATTCCAAATTCAAAGACACCAAAGACTACGGTTGAATTTTTGAATCGAGAATTCAAACTATAAATAAGGGAAAAGTGAGAAGTAAACTAGAGGAAAAAAACAAGTAAAGTAATTAATGACGCGTCCAAGTGATCGAATGTCGACCGATAGTCACTTCTGATCTTTCGTAATTACGAATCCCGTCAGTTCCCCGCACTGAGATTGAGTTCCGGCCCTCTCGGAAACCAAAAAATTAATTACCTGAAAGTTTGAAAGCATTAAATTACAGTAGTTTTCGGTTGACACGAGACCACATAACTTCTCAAATTGCCTGTAAAACTTTATGCCGGTACAACATTAAGATAATAAAAAAGCGACAGATAAATTTTACATGTTCCCGGATACATATACAGTGAGCGATGGCACACCTATAACAAAGACCTGGCTATATGTTGTATTAATATTTAAGAATGTTGGCTCGGTACTAATCCTAAAATTTTTTTTGTTATATTGTGCTTTCACGACAATTACGCAGCGAAAATATCAAATTCAACCAAGATGGTCCCTCGAGTGGGAATCCCACCTGTTGGGTGTGTTCATTGTAAAAACGAGGAGCCTGTCTTTCGGCTGACATTCTCGTCCACCCTACCAGAAACTACTAATTTCTGTACCTATTGGACTCAAATAGAATTTAAAAATTATTCCGATGGATCTTTACAGATCCCAGCAATATACAATAATCTAGACTCTTTTTAGCTTTTTAGATCGAAGAATGGGGTCTGATGGAGGGCTGATATGTACAAGCCATGAAAATAAAACCTCAGACACGTATTATTAAAATTATTGGAGAGATCATCCACTCCTTCTGTATCATTTCTTTCTTATTGAGATTCGTAAAAAAAACACAGTGGCTTAAATTAACTTCAAATCTGTCAATCAGCCAATTCGTTTTAGTTATTACTAACGTGAATCGTATCAGAGTACGAGAAAACCAAAAAAGCGTCAAACTACCCGTAATATACGAAAACGTGTTCAAACTTGATACAACATTATCAAACAGAACTTTCCGGTAAACCTAATATTTTTTCATTTCATTCAGGGTTCCAAAAATCCTAGCCCCGCGGGAAAAATAGCACCCACAAACCATTTTATTGTAACAACAAGTCCTCAAATATTTAAAACAACCGTAACACATTACAGAATATTTTTTCTTTCAAAACCCATCTTCATTTCCGTTTTAGTCGCGCCTACTTAAAAAAAAAAGAAGAGAAAACCGTTTGCTTATAAATTTTCTCACTTTTTCCACGTGTCTTTGTCCTTTTTTTCGGTAGGTGGAGAGTCGGTAAACGGGGTGGAGTAGGATTTTTCAAATGTCAAAAAAGGGCGTGACTCGGAAAAGCTCTGCACCAACCACCTTTTCTGTGTTTTTTTCCACTTTTCAAAAAATTAAACTCCCAGTTACTCTAGCTCTCGGAAAATTTTTTTCTCTCTTTCTATTTCGTTAATTATTTTCGGTTTCTGAGAAACTGGAAAGTTCCCGACACGCGAACAATTTTTTTTTTATATATATACATCGTTAGCGAAAGAGAATTTTTTTAGTTAAGGGAAGAAACCTTCAATTTACAACAGAACAAAAATTAACAGGCGGAAGGATGTGTAAAAAGTTACCGGATACGAAACCATTTATCACCGACTTGTTGCTTTTCAGTCGTGGAAATAAATGTTTGTTACTTCTTGTGAGAGGGGAAAAATATGGATTTCCACGGAGTGACAACCATCAATATAAACCCCCATACCAACCTTACAGAATATTAATAGCTTCCAATGGGAGAGAGAAAAATTCTGCGAGAAAAAAAAACAACAAAATCGAGAGGGAAAATTTCATCCCCTAAACGGCGATTGCTGACTTAAACACTTTAACCCACAAACCACATTTTTTAGAGGATTTCTCATATCCTCTTGTTGAAATCAATAAAAGGTTGGAGGGAAAACTTAGCCTGAGCTTTTAAAAACATTCATCTTTTATATTTTCCCGATTAATTTTCAACCCCTACCCTCCTCTCTCTTCCTTAAAAACCCAGTGGTTATAAGCATCAGACTGAGAAAAAGCTCCGACGTTTTAGAATTGACTCGAGATTCAACCCTTACCGCTCCCCCTAAAGATCACCTCTAAAAGACGTTAACATAATGGAAAGGCAATTATGTAAAAGAGAAAAACCTGCTGACAAGCAATAAAAAAAATGCATGGGTTGATAATATTAGCTGTTGGTACTGAGAAGTAGAGACGAACATAAAATTCAAAGATAAATAATAAGAAAAGTACACGGAGAATAGGAAAAGCCTCAACAGCAGCTTCTCAAGTTTACTCATCAGAAGACAACGGACTATAACATCTAAGAAGTGCTCAACCAATCACCAACAGAACAAATTAAAACTGAAAGGCATTTGAGTGCACCAAAACAACTCAAAAACAATAAATCAGTAAGCGTCAAAAGTAAGTTAAAAAAGTCAAGGCCATCTGAACAAGTTTAACAAAGTCTATCAAACTATTGATAGATGCCAGCAAAAGGAAACCTAACACACAGTAAAACTTAACTGAAACCCAACAAAACCTTAACACATAGGATGGTATCATATAAAAACCACTTATCGTCGCTTTGAATCGCGGCCCAAATGCTACAAGAACATAAGCAAACGGGTGAAAACATAAAAAACATTGAGAGTCATAAATCTACAGGTTACATTAACTTTCTTCGGTATCATCACGTCTAAAAAAAGGTCTAAACAATTTGGCAGTTTTATCCAAGACCGTGTCGAGCTACTGAACTCCGACCTGAATCCCTTGCCTCGTGACAGCTTTCAACATCACGAGGGGATTAACGACCACAAAAAAATCTCGGGGAGAAAAAGACATCATTTGACAGCTATATTTAAACTCCGGAAACGGAAATGGTTAATTTCTTAATAGAAAAAATAAAGATGAAAGAAAACGGAAATAGTCTCTACCTCTCTTCTAATTATTTTCTCAGTTAATGTCAAGTGCAGTATCTTTTTTAGATTTTTTAATTATTAAATAATTAACACTTAATAAACTGGAGGACCATCATCGAGGCCATTCAGGAAAGCTTCAACAACTTTGAAAGCTCACCGCCCTGTCTCCATCACTACCACCTCCTCCACCTTAATTTTCATACCCTTTTCCCGATTTGCCAACCTATAAAGTCTCCACTTGGTTGACGTCGATGAGATTTAATCCTTCTTAAGGCCGCCAGTTTTATTAACCGACGAATATCGTTAATGTATGTACATAATTAAGCTCGGGTACCTCATAATAATGTCACAACTCGAAATAATTAAATTGGCCACGTTTTAATTTTTTTATACAGAAACGAAGAGTGGGAGGGAACGAGTGGAGGGAAGGGGTTTACGTAATAAAGTGATAAATCTTTTTAAATGCTAAAGTTTCAAAAAAAAAATCTTTTTTTTCTCGCCGGTTCTCCCGGTTTTTTTTCGAGATTGCGGCGCCGAGGGTGAGGACTGACGAGGGTTCTCACATTAACTTCTGACCAAACAACTCGAGGATGGGGAAAGTGAAAGGCTCGCTTAATGCGAAATCAGATTTGTTTGGGTGAGAATCGAAAGAAAAAGGAGGAAAATCCGCGGAGGGTTTTCGGATTGAGAAATCCTCGCCTCGAAGGCGGCAAACGCTGTCATAACCTTCCAAATTTCTTTATCTATCGCCTTTTTACCAATTTTTTCTAAGACCATCGTTAAAAATTCTCTCATTGCTTACGTTCAGCTTTTGATTTTAGGAACGATGGCAGGGTCGTGGAAAAATAATGGTAGGAAAGGAAAAGCATTGGGTAAGTTTTGAGATTTTCGGGGCGATTACCAGTAGTATTTGTGATATGTTAGGTTTTGGTTACACCGCTTACGATGGGGTAAGAGAGAAGAAAACAAAAGAAGAAAGAATAGAGAAGACAGAAAATAGAGAGGCTCAGATAAGCGCGTTGTGGAGCCTTATGGCTAATGTCTCTTGAGACGTCGTTGGTCTTGTCGTTCACTGAGGAGGGATGCTGCAGAAGGATTGAGGTGAACCACAACAGGTGAATTTTTTGTTTGGGTAAGAGAGGTGTTTCTCTCATTTTGCTAAAACGTTTCTAAAAAGTAAAAGCTAAAAACCACCCTCAATGGAAAGAAGTTCAGTCGCCACTCCAAGAATTTATTAATATTTAGGGGATGAATTCTTTTTGAAAATGTGTAATATTTATGAAACAATTTGAATCTAATGATATAGAATCAAGACTGAACTTTCTTTTATTTCGTTTTAGCAATGTAAGAAAAACATCTCTCTAACCCAAACACTAATAGCGGCAGTGTTCAATGGTTTAACATTGTTAACACAAAATTCGTTCCTATACTATCTGACTGTTCCCACTGTAAAAAGGAGAAATTTCTATATTTTCTCTGAATACTACTCTCGAATGGTGGTCCATCTCAATCCTTTTGTACCAACCCTTCTCAATGAAAGACAAGTCCAACATTGTCTTAAGAGACATTAGCCACAAGACTCCCACAACATGCTTCTCTTAGCCTCTCTATCTTCTGTCTTCCTCTGTCTTCTTTCGACTTATTCTCATATTTCGCTCTGTCTAACCTTCTTCTAATATTTCTCCGTCATCATGGCACCAAACTATTGTATATGTAACTATTGTTACTCTTGTGTTGTGTTTAAACTGTTTTCTCGCAATCTGCAGTCTACAAACCTGAGAGCAAGAAATCTAAACCCCACCACCACTACTCAAAATCTTCAGTTTTTCTTTTATTCCCACTGGCGCCTGGAAACAGTTTTTAACCAGAACATTCATTCTTTTTAGACATAAGAGGAGGCACGATCAAGTTTTACTTCACTTGTTGAAATTATGAATATGGCGCCATTCTAACATTCCCCTTTCATTCCCCGACAATTTTCCCTTCCTCTATTTCTACTACTGCATAAAAACTCTCATAAATTTCTTTAGTTTTTATTTACAAATTTTTCTCTCAACTTTCTTCTGCCACTTTTCAAACTTACCTAAAAAACCTCAGAAAAAAAACTGCGACAAAGACTTTTTCCTCTTTTTGTTTTTGGAATTTTTGTCGCAGCAATAAAAGGAGAAACAATTTTTTTTTCATCCCTTCATATGTTTACAACTTGTCGGATGCTCTTAGTAATTTACTCCCTTTTATTTATGATTAAAATAGTTACAAGTGACTTCACAGACGGAAACGGAGAAGACTAGAAAGGAGAAGAATGGATGGGAGAGGGAAAAAGGGACCGTTTTGGGGAAAAAGATTTTACCAAAGAAAATATTTTGCTCGGCCGAAGAAATGCGGTTAGCTCGTAAACATTTCCCTCCCCTTCCCTTCAGTCTTCTCCACCTTCCCCTCCGCCCTCTGGTTCTGCGACAAGACATCATTTTGCCCGAAAAAGCAGAAAAAACTGGAAGTCATAATTAAGACACTTGAAACTCCATACTGAGAAACTAAGGGCGAACGAATTTTTTTTTTCTTTATTCTTAAAGTCGTTTTGAATGTTCTCGAAGAGAAAAAAAAATTTGCAATTGGATTGAAAACTTCGGGATGCAAAAATTCGATTTGCATTCTAATACAAAATATGTGAGAGAGGAAGAAAAATTGTTTATTATGATAAAAATGCCAAATTAAGCGAACTTCAGTTTTTTCCATCTATTGAAAACACGTTTTTAACGGTTTTTTTAAAATTAAGTTTCGTCGAACATATATATATATAAAACGAAAGGAAAGAAATTTTATATATTTATTTAAAAGACACGGGTCGACAAAACCTTTGAAAATTTCATTCGGTTTTGGTTTTTAATAACACTAACAGTCGCCTTGCGGAATTCCAGAAGTAACTGACTCCAACGCGTTCACCTATCCTCAATCTTGCTTATTGACTTGTCCGGAAAGATGGCATTAACGCAGATCTGAATGAATTATCCAATCATTTAATTTTTGTACCCAGAGTAGAGCCATAAAGGGCTTCGTCAATTTATTCTATCATCGCCAACAAAACGATTACCTGTTACCGAGGAAAGGACTCTAAGTTGTTGGTAGGACATAGAGTTGGAGGTTTGCTGGGGAACGGACCAATGTCTAAGCCCCAGGAGCTGACGGGTGAAAAGACAGAAAGTAGATAAGGATAAGGATAAGGATAAGGAAGATGGGTAGTAGGATGGGGAGGGAAAGGAAATAGGATAAGTAGAAAGGTAAGGATTAGTGATATAGAGTAAGTAAGGAAGAGTAGGAATAGGTTAAGGATGATAAGGTATTGGATAGGCGGATATAAATAAGGAGAATCTAGGGAAGGATAATACAGTACAGATAGAGTCCATTGGCCACATTTAGAGGAAAATAGTTGAGTATAAGGGTAGAAGGGCGATTATCCAACAGAATCGTTTTGAGAAGAGGAAAGAGAAAGAGAAGACGACGGACGGAAGAGGGGAATCTATGCAAGAGGAGAAGGAGGAAAGATGAGCTCCGCGAACAAATCTTCATTCATTCCAAAAAATTTACCTCAAAAACAAAAGTCCTAGTGGTTTTACATGAGGCGTGCTACTTTTTCTTCTCTGTGGTTGCATTTTTTACTGGGGTTGAAGAAGAGAGGAATGAAGGAAGAAAGAGAGACAGACGGGAGTTTGGGGGAAAAGTCAAAGTATTACAAAAAGTTTTGTAAATTACAAGTCGACAATGTTCCTTTTTCTTCCTCCCCCTTCTCTCGGGGAAAAGCTCAGCTCAAATCCGAAACAGAAAAATGAAATTTTCCGACAGGAGGAAACATAGGGGGGAGAAACACCACTTAAGGAAAATTAAGCGTTTAATTTTAAAACCCAATATTGTTTTTCTAGATGTTTTACGTCGCTTGTTTTTTATGTAGAACCACTTTTTGAAAGAGATTTAGATGGAAGACGAAGAGGGCAAGTGTGGAAGGAAAGGAGGAGAGAGGGGTGAAGGGGAAAAGCACCTCAAAAATGCAAAAACATTTTATTCGTCCTAAGAAAAGTCAGCAGACTTAGTTTTGTACGCTTTTAACGACTACACTTGTAAATTTGCGGTATGATCTAGGTAAAACGTATTAAATTCCAAATCAAAGGGAAGATTTGAAATTTTTCAACTGATTATTCGTACTAATGAGTAGGATTTGTAGTTTCTTTTTAGTATTTGAAAGAAATTTTAGGTTAATATGATGCCATGACGATGATAATTATACATAAGTTGGACAAGTACTCCCTTCTTAAGTACCTTCCAAATTATTATTAAAATGCTGCTTCAGAAAATTTGACCCAAAATAAAGTTCACGTTTAGGAAGGGTACAAAACAAACAAACAAAAAACACAAAGTTAGAATGAGGCATTAGCAAAAACAGAAAGCAAGAGAGAGGCATTAGCAGGGAGGTTCTGGACGGTAAAATACATCTTAAAAAATTGTCACCTTGGGATTTGGGGAAACGGGGGGCAAGTCCTATAGAGCTGTATCTTTCCAGCGCTACTTTATGACTTCCTACGAAGTTCCATCGAAGTTCGTATAGTGTTCAGTAACAGTACATATAAATACTTGACTTATTTGGCTTCTGTCAGAAAAGTGACACAAACCAGGTATCTGAGCAAATTTTTATTAAATAAATTATTACGAGTAAGAAATTTCATAAACTATCTGGTAAATGTGATAAGTGTTCAGTATATTGCCATATTAATGTATTTAGCTATTATGAATGTTCGTCGAAAATTATATACAATTACCCGATATTTATATATTTCACTTTTACCGTGACATTTGAATAAAATAAGATTTTTCATAAACCTATCAAACAACCAGCCCCACCAAATCACAATTACCTTCCAGAACCAAATTTTCCAGTCTTAATTGAAGTCAAGGTGATAAATCGCCCCTGGGGCAGAAACTCTTCCTAAACAATAGATTTATTAATAACTAACAAAATTTAATTAATTTTTCGATTTCATCAATAGTTTATTTACAGATCTATTAGATATTATTGAACTTGAACTTCAATGTATACAATCTTGTTAATTAAAATAGAAAACTGACAAAAGAAAAAATGGATTTTGGTGAGGATATGTAATACGATATTAATGAACACGTTACAGGAAACCATTAACCCAAAATTCGATAAAATCCTTTAAAGTCCGAGTTTGGACTTGCGAAAGACAAAAACACGAACACACGACACTTGAAAAAAAATAATAATAAAACGAAGGATATATGCAGTGGGTGTAGCAAACATGTTCGTGATGCTAAATATATCGAGAACTTGTAAGACAATATCTACAGTATAATATGCGCGCAAAAACTTGTTTTAGTCTCGATAATTGGAAATCGTTATATCGTAATTATTTTAAGAATTATTAGATTTGTTTTCAATTTTCCAGAAGATATATAAAAATGTAACCGCGTTGACCCCTCCGGTGAATCCTCTCGCAGCCTAGCATCAACCGGGATGTACGTGGTTTCCTTCAACATCTACGCCTTGAATTAGACTTCGAACCTTCTTCAGCGGGTGGTAAACTGCTTGCTCAAAGTCTTTCCTTGAGATTACAACCAAATCAAGGGAAAAAAAGAGAAATTATGGGCAAGGCCCCGCATTTTCCAAATACACTTCGATTAAAACGTTCGAACGTCCGTTCGTAATTAAACGAATTCGGTGAAATCCATTTTTTTCCTCTCATTTTGTTCGAGCTCTCGTTTTTCGTTGATTTGTCAGCAAATCCTCGCAACTTATCAACAATTTATTGTTTCCAAGGGAGATTTCTGTTTATAGATAAGAGCAAATCCATCGAACAGTTTTTCATTACTTAAAAACCGTTCGGAATTGCATTTTGATTTCCCATTTAAAAAAAACTGTTATCCTCTTATATTTATGACTCCTCACATTTGTTTTATGTTGTTACATGTTAGTCTATCTAGAGGAGGACTATTTGTTTCCCTGAATGAGAGAAAATCGCCTTCACAGTTGTCTGGCTCCAAATGAGTAAAAGAAGAAAACGTTTAACAATCCAACTTTCCTTATGTGTCATGCTAAGTGTGGGGAAACTTAAAGGAACCAGGGCATATACAGACGGCGGAATTATATAAAGACAAATGCTGAAAGCATTAACACGGAAATATGTTTTTAACCTGAGTCAAATTCTCTGAGGTAGGGGAACTCATTCAAAGAGCATATGGAGAATCTCAAAGCTTACACAAGTGTCCGAAGGTTAGGGTCTGATAACCACTGAAAATAAAAATAAAAAATAAGCAAAGAGGAGTAAATAACATTAGAGGGCCCAGTGGCCAAGAAGTAGCGTACTCGATTGCCAATCCTAAGGTCGAGGGTGCGATTCTCATCTGGCTAAGAAATTTACCTTAAATTTCCGTCATCCTTTCCAACATTATCCCACTCAGAAATCTTCCCTCAAGGCTCACAACCTTGACAGAGAATCTGGTCGGTGAGTTCAACCAACTAAAAACAACTGGATGGTCACCGAACCTTCAACACAAGATTTCTTTCGACTAACACTCAACAGCAAGAAGGAAATTTAGGAAAAAACTACCCAAGGAGATAACCAATTCTAAAACCAATCCCTTGTGGCGCAAAAAGCGAGCTGCAACGGTAACTCTCTCCGGCAAAAACATAGCCAAAATATGACAGAGTATCAGAAGAACACCGAAGAAATGGTTGAAACTAACGTGGTCAGAAAATGACCTAATCGAACCAAAAAAAAATTATAATTATGAAGACTCGAGGCTTCGGGACATCAACAAAAACATTACAGGGATTTTATAATCTTAAAAACATCCTTAGTTTTTATAAATATATATAATTCGGATAATAAACGTAGCACTTCAAGAGTATTAACTAACCCCCTCAGGAGACAAGTTTCCTAAGAAAGTAAATTTTAGACTTTTACTGTGAAAGATTTTGATACTCCTGAAAAAAATCAAATCTCGTTTCAAAGAAAGTTAGCAGAGGAAAAATTTAATGTCCATTATAATAAGTGATAAAGCAAAATAAATAAAAAAATTCATCTCGACCTAATTCAGAGCCTTAATTCGAACCTGAGGCTCGTCTATTCCCAAGATTAAACCCCTTAAAGGTAGACCAACAACTTATTGCCTCGAACTTGAAGACAGGTGGCAGCCGATTAAGGGATAAAAAAAAACCTTTTCAAACGACAAAACTTGAAATTAATTTTCGTGACTTTTTTTTAACACCAATAAGGGAACTTCTGACAAAAAAATTTCCAAAATATCTCTCGTCTGTTGAATGTTAAAAAGTTAGAATTAAATCTGCTAACTTGGTAAAAACTAATTAATCACTCTAGATACAAAAAAAAACTTTAGAAACTGCAACACAAAATACACTCAGACGAAAAAAAAAAATCTGAAGATCAAAAAAATAAAAAAAAACTTGAAAAACCAGAAACCACTTCGAAAAACTAAGGAACATGTTCAAATACTAGTCCAACCGTCTTCGAAATAAGTATTAATTCGGGCAAACGTTAAAATAGTCTGCGCGGCCAAAAATCAAATGAAAAAAAATTATTTTTCATCTCGAGTTGCCCCACCGTGAAACGACACCTGATCGACCACGATTTGGCCTTTAAAATGGCCACCGAAAAAAATTCAGGAAGACAAATAATTATGTGGTGATATCATTAAGTTAAAGATGTTGAGTGGTTAAAAACGAGGATCAGGTACGAAGATTGGTTTGTTTGTCTTGTCCATCTTTTCATGTGTCCGAACCCTTGATGAGATAATTGCCTTTTATTTTACTTAACACGGGTCTTTTATTATAATCGCATTAGAAGGCCCTCGGGGCCATCGTGCTTCAAGCTTCTATTCACTTTTCATATTTGTTATTCTTACAAAAAATTTCCTTTCCACTATTTTCACGAGACAGAGACTTCTTTCTTCGAGAAATGAAAAGTGTCTAATTCCATGCCGTTGTCTTTAAGATTAAAAAAACCGTTAAAAAAGTGAGAAAAAAATGTCCAACGCGAACTCAGTTAACATTATTTTATAATCCCTGACAGGGCTTTAAATATGAAAATCATTTTCAAATGCCCACGAGAATATTAAATCTCACGAGACAGCCGTCAATTAATGACAGGGTCGGTACCTGTTTTTAAATCTGCGAAAAGACGTTTACAAACGCATTCCGAATTCAGGAAGTAAACATTGAATCGAGACTGTCGGACCGTCATTTCCTCGATGTTTAACATCGAAAGGAAGTTTCCGAATCCAAATACTTCAACTTATATTATGCGCTCACTTTATAGCCCTCGATAACTTGTCGGCTCTAGGGGAAAAATAAAATAAATAAGTAAATAAAAACTACGCAAGCGTACACCACACTCAATTATGACTCTTCTAGATAATGAGAACTATAACAGATGTCGGCATGTTTCAATTGGTCTCAGCTTTGGACTCGGTCCTTTGCAAGAAACGGGTTCTCTCTCGAGACGATCTAGAGACAGAGCCTTTAGTATTGCCCTCTCTCAACTTGCCAACTGTTAAAAACCTTCTGATATCACTTTTACATATTCTCTTTTTAATTAAGTCTATACTACAGAAGTTGGGCCTAGTTGGTCCATAGTTCCATTCAAACAACCGCCGAACAAGAACTCTGACACTGGACCGGAAGTTCTCCTTTAGAGAAACAATCGAAGACGACAATTAACACCGAGGAATTCATGTGTACTGTATGTGCAGTTATTTGTATCTTACAAGATGAAGCTGTCAATTGTCAACCGTGGTCTTTTAACTTAGCTATTCTCACTTTCCCGTCTATTCTGTCTCTTTAAATTCCATCTCTCCACCGAAACTGATTAAAGGCGAAACTACAATGACTTATAGTTGTAATTATACTCGAGTTTTAATCCCGTTTTTTACCCCTTTTTGGGTATAACAGGATTCGAGAGGAGCATTTGAAATCGCGACTCTAACGTCTTAGTCTGACTCTTAATCACTACAACATAGACCCCCGCTAAAAGTGCAATATTTTGTTGGGATCGGCATAAAAAAAAGAAAATCGCTTCTGAAAACGAACCCTGTTTATCCCGCCCTCGATATACTCAACATCATTCGGAAAGTTTCGACAAACAACAACCGACAAACGGCAACAAAAGACCTACAAGTTTGACCATAAATCAAAGCCATCAACCGTAACAAGTTATGTATTATCAAAGATTCGTCTCCCTTCCCCCTCTTCACCCCTCACCTCCCGTTTTCCCAAAAAAACCTTTGGGCAATTTTATCGTTTTTATGGTCCTGAAAATACCTCACGTCAAATCCCAATAAAAAATGTCGGAAAGGGGAATAAATAAAATAGTAAAAATGAAAGGGCGGTTCGAGAAAGGGAAGACCTGGAAGGAAGGAAATAAAGTCTCTTCATCATCTCTATTTAGAAAGCTTATGCATGAACCGGAGAGTTGGTTTCCTCTGACAAAGAATTTCTTCTGCAACTGCCCACCCAATTTCCTGCTCATTGATTGTTCGAAATCTGATAAGAAGTCATTGCCTGTGTCAGTCCGGATGCTTTTTCATCAGTTATTATTCAGAAGAAAGAGAAAAAAAAAGGTCGACGTCAGGAAAAGCTTTTTTAATGACATAATGAGCAGTTTTCCATTCTCAATTCAAAGGAATAATTTTCCATTGTTTTAAAATTACTCATTCACGCTCAAGTCCCGGTCTGCATTTCATTTGCTGATATGAAAAGAAGTTTCAATAAAAGCTCGAGAAATCTTGAGATGGTTTTGAAATCACTGCAGAGATCCCCTCACTCCCATTTTTCAGTCCTTCTTCTATTCTCTTGGAAAACGCACGTGGAAACTTCTTAAGCTTTCGAAACCTTTTCACTTTCACCTGCAAAGGACGGAGCTCATCCCATTTTCATCAGCCCACCCCTCCTATTTGTCAATATATTAATATAAAGACTGAATAAGACGCTTTACTGTCCTAATTACGGTCTACCGATATTTCGGGTTCTCCTATCGAATTCTGCCTTCATTTGGTGAGTGCTTCATACACAGTCGAGTCGTAGCGTCGGCGGTAAGTCCCATTAACCTGATGGCGAGGTATACCTATAAAACGAGTAAATCCCTCGCCCACATTCAGTTTTTATGTCCCTTAATGCCTTTTTCTGCTAATTTTATTTACCTTAGTGCCTCTAGTATTCACATTTTGAAATCAATATGTAAGTTACGGTAAAAGTGCACATTGATTGGACGAATATATGGAATTTTCGGCTACTATTTGTAATCACTACTCAATTTGGTAAATGGACAAATCACCGAATATTTCTCGGTTAGTTTATAAAATTTTCAACTCATAATGGGAAATTAGGCACCTTCCATAGATATCGAAGTTGTGAGGAGCTTCATAGCTGTTAGGAGCTCAAAAATTAACAACAACAACAATGAAGCTCATAAATCCAAAAAACGAATAATGTCACCAAATAAATGTTACTTGTATAAAGTGCTGGTGAGACCAGTTTTAATGTATCCTTCGAAGACCTGGACACTTACGAAGTCCCACGAAAGACACCTCGAAATATTCGACAGAAAATTCTCCCGACAAATTGTTGGGCCAACTAAGGAAGGTGACTCCTGGAGAAGAAGAACCAACCATGTGGTGTATGAGCTTTTTGAGGAAAAAAGATGTTGTCACCTCCAAATTCCCCCAACTCCAAACCGCCTATCAATCTCAGGAGGTTAGAATGGGCAGGCCATGTTATGGGAGTCAAAGACAGGCTGATCCACTTAATGGGAGGCCCAAGGGAACTAGATAGGTAGGCCGCCCCAACTTAGGATGGGAAGATGAAGTCCGGGAAGACGTCCCGAGGAAGAGACGTGCACATCTCCGGTAGAACGGAGGACACTCCTGCAGGGCTGTAGCACAAATGACGATGATGGTGATGAATGGGGAATTTAATAAACAGTTAAAGGGATGTTAGTGGTAGGAACAAAGTTAGTAAATTGTACAGGAATTCAGCTGGGCTTGTATTGACGAAGTTGTGTCGGATGGTCTTCATCAAGAAGGAAAGGGAGCAGAAGATATTCCTCAAAAAACGGTATTTTCATTAGATAATTTAAAAAACGACAAAACGGTAGATATACTACTGGTTTCACGATGTTAAATAGAAAAATGGTTCGAATATAATGATAAACGACATCTACTTCATCACTCTTCGAGACCAGTACACTCGCAACGAATATCTTACGTCTAGCTTGGCCTTTTTGCAGATGAAAAAAGTGATCAACATAAACCAAATCACCCGAGGCCATTTTCCATCACTCACTGGCACTCACTAATCCTCGACTTTGGCCAAAAAGCAGAGAAGCCTCATTTACAGAATATTTCATTCTGTTTTTTCTGGAAAAATCCACTTCCTTAGTTGAATTGGCGATTTCAAACCTAAATGCTCTCGAAAGGGAAGAGAGTTAGGGGGGCGGTGGGGAAAGAGAGAAGGAGGAAAAAAAGGTTCCTGATAACTTTTAATTTGGAAAAGTGCCACATCGTTTATTTTCCGCCAGTTGCAATGAATTGAACTCAGTCTTCTCCTAATTAAAGGATCTCCATTTTGAAAAAAAAGGTTTGTAATTCTGCGAAGAAAGCCTCCTCATATAGTTTTTAAATATAGAGTTTTTAAGCTTCCATGATTAATGGTGGGATTCTGTCTTAATGCAAAACCTATAATTTCAAATGATTTCCTAATTTCTACACATCTTTTGAGCAAATTTTTTGGAAAAATTTGCCAACTTCTACTTTCAACCAATTTTTTAATCCATTTCGTCCCAATTTTTGTCAGGAGTTTTGATTTATTCGGTAATACTGTCTTATTGGGAACCCTCGCCCCAGTGTAATATTTTGACGACAATGGGTAAAAATTAACTATTTTGTACCTGTTTCTGAACATGGCACCAATCCAGATCCAAATTTTTTTCTATTCACAACAATTCCTGTACCACTAAATGACACAGTTGGTAAGACTAACTAATTAGAAAAAAAAAGTAACTCTTTATGGTCGTATATCTATGCCTATTTACATTTTACATAACGGCATCTTCCAAACTTTATATTATTTACCCTGTAAATATTTGCCAATAAAAACTATATTTTTAACAAAAAAAAAGGTCGTATATCTAAGCAGCAGAAAACAGACCAGTGTCTTAGCTTCCACATACAAGTTAGAGGAAGAGAAATCTCAGAGCAAGGGAATAAAAGATTCTATCACTTCACTCACTTATTCCTTTCGCTCTTTCTCAGAGCATAGGGCCTCAACGAAGTTTCGCCAACGTACCCTGTTTTGAGCGAGTGCTTTCAGCTCTCCCCAGGACTTCCCGTTGGCCTCCTGTTCCACAGACCTCCTCCACGATGCCTTAGGTCTACCCCTTTTCCTTTTCCCTTGGAGGTTCCAGTTGAGCGCTTGTCTCTCTACCGTCGTTTGTTCTTTTCTTAAGGTGTGGCCAATCCACTTCCATTTTCGCCTCCCGATGTGAGTGTCTATTCTTTCTTCCTGTGTGATGTTCCATAGGTCTTTATTTGTTATGATCTTAGGCCAAAATATTTTTAGTATCCGCCTAAGGCACCGGTTTAAGAAGGTCTGTAGGCTATTTGTGAGGTCCGGGGTGATCTTCCACGATTCGCAACCATACATTCGAAAAACAGAGAAGAAAGAAGATACGAGGCTAGGAGAAGCGCGTTATGGAATCTAGTGATTATGGCTCTTCAGACATCGCTGGTCTTGTAGTTCATTGAGAAGGGATTGAGTTGTACCATCAGTCGAGATGAGTATCTAAGAGAGTTAGGAACAAATCAAGGAGCATAATTTGAAAAATATAAGAAGTGTGAGCCAATATCATTACCCCAGTCCTATACTAAAACCGAATTCAAAGGACCAAGTCTATTGCGAATTATTGAAATTTCCCTTTGCCCTCCCATTTCCAAAAAGAAAATCGATCAAAAAAATAAACAAAAAATCGGGAATAGAGAAAACACCACGCGGGGCCGCCTTGGAAAAAAAACTGGCAGAAATTGTACATTTATTTATTTACAAGGAGTGTAAAAATCACATGGGCATTTTACGTTAGCCAAATATTTATGGCAACTGCCTGCCAGGATCAGCTGGCAGGAAACCACTTTCTCACGACCTTGGGAATAAAAGAGACAAACTAGAGCCAGGACTTTTTAGCTATCTACTGAACTCTTGACTCAATTTTCCCCTTTCCGCCTCACCAGTCTTCCTTATCCTCTAATCTTCCTCTCCTCCTTCCCGCCCAGTTTTTCCTACCTTTTCTAAATCCAGTATCAACTTTGCTTTTTGGGTCCTTTATGAATGAAACTACTTTTTGGCAGTGGTTCTCCGCTTCCGGTTTCTTTCTTTTCCCTTCGAGAAAAAACGATGCGATATAAAAGAATCTGGCTTCCCCGATGACAACCGTCTGTTTTTGTTTGTTTGTTTTTTTTTTCTTCAAACTAAAGTCTTAGTTTATCGCTTATAAGAATCACTTTTCCCCTTTAAATTTTCGAAGTTAATGAGAAATAGGTTCTGGGATTTGAGTATCTTTAAGCTTCTCGGTACACCGATTTCGAATAATTTAATTTCTAATTAACTTACACGGTGGCGCTTATATCAAGCAATACTATGCCTAATAATTAACATTCACTGTATTTGACTAAGTGCTATTTTTCTACAAGTATTTGTTATTCTTCCAAACATTTGGTGCATAGCAGCCAAATAAACAACGTTGCTAACATCAATAGTTATAGCGGCGAAAATCCCAAAACTTTAGTTTAATTTTTGGTTTGAATATCGCTATTCAGGATCCAACCGACCCCAATTTCCTACTATCAAACTATTAAACATAATTTTTATCGAGTAGGTACTAAATAACTCCAAAATAAACGCGTAAGGTGAAAAGGGAAGACATAAAATGATGAATTTCCTACTAGAAGATCAGAAATCATTCAGATAAAAGGTTTCATGTCTCGTGCTCGTCACATGTTCATGGTCCGTAAAATTTTTTTCGCTACAATCTTATTTTTATTTTCTTCTTGTTCCAGTCATTTGTCGCTTTGAGTTTTATCAATTTTTCTTTTAGCACAGAAAGCGAGGAGTATGTCGGGGGATTTAGAAGAAAAGCGATGAAGGATCTTTAATCTTGCGTTCGGTTCATTTTGTTTTTTTTGTAATCGCTGTTAAGAGTGACTTGGATATAGTTGATGATGTGTAATTTAATGTCTGCTACGGCAAATATCGTTTTAAAGTTTTCTTTTCCAAAACTTACGAACACAAACACTAGTCTCAGTGATTCGTTAATGGTATAGCCTACCATTTGTGTCTGTTGAATAAATTCACGAATCTTTTGATGGCACGCACAAAAACAAAATTTTTTTAAAAATAATTTCTTTTTCGATAGAAATTAATTGAAAATTATTTGTGACACGTCACCTATTTAAAACAGAATTTTTATGACTTTGTGGCACGGACATCAAAAAAAGGTTCGCCATCCCTGTTCTAGAGTGTATATACTGCTACTGTTATGTTACAATATTCATGTTATCGTTAGCACAAATGTGACGCGAATATTATTATCTTAACAATGTTAGTATGTAATATATGCTTATTGACATTGCTAAAAAAATAAGCATCATAGTGTATTTAATGTATATGTAAAGGTGTCAATGTAGATTTATTAAAAAAACCAACCGTTATGACTGATTCAATCGCTGTTTAGATGTTTCACAATTTTATAACAATTGTACTAGTGATTTTTATAACTGTGCTGTGGTATTTACACCAAAAGTCTTTAACATCTTTTGCAATGTTAAAAGCAAATGTAATGATAAAGTAACGAGATAAATTTTGACCTGTTATGTTAAATATATTCTGTTAAAATACCTTTGCACACTTCTACACTTTTTTATCTTTTTTTGGGGTTAATCTTACACTATGCTGTAACGACCTACAGTTCCATTAATTAATTTTAAAATACATTTTTATATAATTCACAACAGTTTTTAAGTCAGATATAAACGTATAATGTGATGATAATATTATGGATGAAATCAAAGGTAAGAAATATAACGAAGCAAATAGGAGTTTAAACGGAGAATTTGGAAGGGAACCCCCTCTGTGGTAAGTCGAGGACTACCTGTGTTTATAAATAAAATAATAAAAGTTAATTGAGGTAATTTATTCAGGTACACAACTATAAATTTTTTTCAATTAAGAAAAATTGTAAAAACGTGTCTCTCAACAAGCTCCTACATAAAGTGAGCAGTTTTTCTTTTCTTTTTTTTTAATTTAAAATTTTTGGTTTTTCTTTTTCTTTTTTTTAACGTAGTGTTAAGTAGCCGTACGAGACTCGATACAACATAGACGCAACATGAGCTCACGGTCTTTTCTTTGTGTGATGACTCTTCACTCACCTATCAGTCGTTGATTTAAGGACCATTTTCTTTTCATCACACTTATCGTTTAATTACTAGTGATGTCACACGTAGAAAACGTTTTACTAATCACACTTTAGTCCCCATACAGTGCGGTATATGAGTGCGGCTTCGTTGATTTTTATTGTGTGAAAGGAAAAAAGACATCACGAGGTTCATTTCTTGCTTCCCACTTAAAGGTTCAGTAAGGAATAACAAGGCTTGGCCCCATTTTATAAATGACGATGTTGGCTAAAGGTTTCTTTGACTGTTAACTGTAAACCCCATTTTTTGAGGCGGTTATTATCGCAAACCCAAAAATACCTTCAGATACCTTCCTTACCCATCAGCTCGTCCTTTAAATTTGTTGAGTTACTAATCAATTGAAAAGGTAAACATCGATTGACATGTTGGCAGACGGGCCGGAGGATGTCCAAAGACATCCACCACGGGTCGGAGGTCTACGTCAAGATTTTTCTGCATGTTTTTTGAGAAGTTGAAAAGGTAGGGCAATTAATTGGGAAAGTCTGACTCGAGCTGTTGGGCCAATTAAATAGTTTTTAATTGGACTTTTTTGAGATGCTCATCAAATTAGGCACATCTCTGCAACGTTTATTAAACGATAGTGCATTGAATTGCACTATAGAATATTCAAAGAAGCAGTAGGTGTTTCTTTTTCAGGAATCATTGAATATACGGAACCCAATATCCTGCAATCCAATGCACTACCGTTCAATAAACGTTGCAGAAATGTGCCAAATTTTTCATTGATATCATGGCATTTTGAACTTCATGTTTGACCGAGTCTAATATCTTTGTTGTTTTTATTTTTTCAATTTAAATCATCGGATAAGCGGATTCTAGAATATAAGTTTGTAATATATTCTGTTGGCTGTTGGGCCGCTCAAGTCAAATTTTTGAAAGAATATAAGAATTGAGTTCATCACCGACATCTAACTTTTCCGAATATTCACTGTGAGAAACCCGTGATTCACAACAAACAAGGTTGACAACCTTGACAGTATTTCTGGCCGGGAAATTCTGGAAACTAAAAACAACTGGGCGGTCACCGACTCCTAAAGACAAGATTTCTTTCAACCAAAACTCGACAGCATGAAGGAGGAATTAGGAAAAACTGCCCGAGGAGATATCCAATCCTAAAACAAATCCTATCTCTCTTCGGCAAGAACATAGTCAGAAAAAGAGAGAGAACTAACAAAACACCCGAGAAATGGTTGAAATCAAAAATGGCCCGATCAAAATATTAAAAAAAACCTTTTCAGTTTTAAACTAAGACCAAATCACTTCAAAACATTTCTTAATTTGGGCCCCATTTCAAAAAAGGGAAAACGCAAAAATTAATTCAAAAGAAACTTGAAACGGGAAAATGTTCCTTGATTTTCCCCTGATATTCCAAAACACTCATTTAGACTTAAAAGTAAACAACTACATTATTACACAAATAATAAAAAATAAAAAAATCAATGAGAAAAAAATTCAAAGGGCCATTAAGAAAGAAATTTGAAGAAAAAAATTGAAACATTTTTTAACACCCACCCGAGCACACAACCTATCATCAGTTCTACGGCCGATTTATTTGAAAAATTAACCAATACGACTTTTATGATTATTAATTAAAACTAGAAACTCAACTCCATTTATGAAAACATGAAAAAAAAATCGGGCGATGGCGTTCGCAATAACTTTAAATAAAACTTTTTAAATCGAATTCGAAACCGGAAAATTATTCCTCAGGCTCCTTTCATCATGGTTAATTTTCCTTACAGAAATTCTCCACCTGTGAAAGAACAAAACAGAATAGGGCAGAAAAAAACTTTAAAGCCCTTCATAAGAAACTGGAAATCGAAAAAAGAAGCTTTATGGGAATTTCGCTAAAAAATGGTTTTCTGAGTAGAACTTTCGTTGCTGAAGTCCGAATGAAGAATTCAGTGGTTTTCGGTATTTTGAAATTACCGTCGGAAAGCTCCGAGGCTCATTTTTTTAAATTTCTCATTCATTTTGTATGTGGAAGTTGAAGTTTATGTGACATTTTAATACGAGAATTAGAAACGACCCAGCAGTGTTGAGAACATGAAATAACAGGGTGTCCACAGAAGTATCTTTTTCATTGCGCTATGAATGAACTTATCTAGATCTACTTGTGCAAACATACAGACTTGTCTATTACTCTGCAGAACACTTTACAACCGATTGCTCTTGAAATAGGGTGTTCAAAAAATTTATTTCTCATCGCGCCATGAATGACCTATTCTGGATCTACTGGTGCAAACATACAGGCTTGTCTATTGGACGTCTATCTCATGAGTTTCAATCTTTCCAAAGCTCTCCTACTCTATGTTTCGTTTGTACCACTGTCTCTTTTAAAACTCATCTACAGCCTTAAAATGGGTAGCAAAAGGTGACATATGCGGCATGTTACATATGCTACATTGTTTCAAAAAAGATGATACTATACAGAATACTGATTTGTATTGTGTACGGGGATGGTTCTATAACTGTTAAAACCGTCCACAATTGGTTTAAATCACCATGATTGGTGAAAATGGGCGACATAGTGTGTGGAAGATAGTGAATGCCACTAGTATTTCCAAAAGTACGGTGCATAACAAAATAAATATATTAAACAGTAACTACTGTGTGTTTATTTCATACTAAAAAAAAGAAACTTTTGAGATAAGCTAATATTTGATTCTGATTAAACCAGCAGGGTATACGAAGCAGGAATTTATGTTCCAAGGAACAAAGAAGAGTAAGCTTGGTTTAGACTGCCCTTCCCAGTCTCAGAAGTCCTAAAGAGTGAGAGAAAAGAGAAATTTAATTTGTTCTTCTGAAGAAATAGAGATTTCTTGAGGTATAATATAGGAGAAAAAGATACAAGTGGGTCTGGAATTAGAGTAGAGATAGACGACAAAATCGGCGAAAGCCTAAAATTGAAACAAATTTCCAGGTACTGCAACTGAAAAGTAGATAGTTAGAACCCAACATGAACTCAACCCAAAGAAATTTTACCAATAATAACGCTAAAGGAAAAAAACCTCAGTTTGCATAAAATTTAAGTTTCGCACGAACAAAAATCAACCCATATGGTCGCTCTTCACTTATTTTTGCACCAAAATTTGAAAACCTAATCTTTAAGATACGGCAGGAAAAATTCGTTAAAAACCAGTAAATACCGACGGAAACTAAATCCTGTAACTATACCGGGACAATCAAAAGGAAACCACTCAAACAGGAAATACACTCTGCAGCAAAACTTGATGAAAAAATTTCCAAAATATTGAACGATTTGAATTTCAAATAAAAATTTCAAATCTAAGTGATTCGAGTTTACAAAAATTCCGACGCATGTTGGACGATTTTCAAAATCGTTTTAAAATAAAATTGTTCGAATGAAATTTAAATCTTATCTTCCTTCAAAACAACAAATACATGTACAATTTCTTGTCTTTCTTAATTTAATCTATCTCCTCTAAATAAAACTTTACTGTCTGCAATTTTTTCCTATTTTTCGGCCCTTTAAAAAAAGAAAACCGGAAATGCGGGTTTAGTCCAAAATTTGAGACATCACATTTCAAAATATTTATTTCATTTTAATAAAGTCAAATTTAAACTGTTTACATTAACACTACTCTAACATTTAACACTAACTTCCTTCGTTTTTTTAATTATTACCGAAATTTGAGGTATTCATCTGTGATTTGTGAATTGCTTGTAACCCGCCGATCGGTTATTTCTTACAAAAATACATGGAAATCGGTTAAAGAACTCGAACATAATACTTTTACAACGCAATTGAAAGGAGTCATAACACCGGTTTTGTGAAACTCAACTTTAACAATCTCTAACCTATGAAACATCTTAATCCAATCGAACTTATCGCCACCCGTTAATAGCTCATCTAATAAGAAATCTGTTTTAAAATTTCAACAGGAAAAATAAAAGACACTTCATGACTTCTAACCTTTGGTCTAACTTCCTTATGTTTCCTGTATCCGTTACTGGGACTAAGACGTTAGTCCGTTCTCCAAACCAAATTCCAGTGTTAGACTAATTCCCGTTGTCTTAAATTTGAAAACAGGTGGCATTTAAATGGAAAATTGAAAAAAAAAACTTCTTTCTAAAATGAGAAGTTATTAACTACTCGAGTTCTAGTTATACTATACGCTTTTTTGTGAGTTTTTTGTTAGTAATGTAACTCGTGTGATTAATATTATGGGTTACTTTTTACTATAGCAAATATATTTCACGATTTGATCGAAATAGTAGAGTTAAGGTTTGGTCAGAGACTTTTAACAAAAATAGTTAGCCCTTTAGGGACGACTGTCACGGGAAAAGTTGACAAAATGTTATACACTGGCTTTGAAATAGTGATCAAATGAAGTTAAAAATGAACGTTTCAACTTATGAAAATGCGAACCAGATTTGTCTGACGGATTGCCTCACTTCCACAATTAATAACGGGATTAAAATCGACGAAAATAAAAAAAAGGTCTAACTGGCTAGTGTTCAATCGTCTTCTATTATTTTGACAAATTCCGAATAAATTTTCACAGAATAAGGACTTAATTTAGGCTTTAGATTAGGCTACCGTTGTGGGTGTTCCCTTCAAGTAGTAACATAAAAGACATTTTCTTTGTAAGTCACAGGGGATTTATACCTACTTGCGATTAAAACCAACTTAATTTGAAAATAAGTACTGTATGAATATAGAAAATTTGTTTGTAAATGTAGGTTCACTTGTTTCAACCACACAGAAGTTATCCAGAGTTGGTTTCGATGAATAAAACTTTTTAAAAAAACAAAAACCAAAATTTAAAAGAGAAAAACCAAAAAAGTCACTGTAACACTGAAAACCAAAAAAAACTGAAAACGGCGACGCGATATTTCGTTCGCTTTAACGGAACCCGATGTGGACGGAAATAAACATAGCATAAATAAAATAGCGCGAGATGGTGTTTAAACCGCGGAGTTCGACTCGGGCGAAGAACTAAAAGAAACGCTTAAAGCGGCGCCTCCTATCTGGTCGGCCCTTCTCTCCTCTAACGGTCGGGACCGCCATACGCTCTCTCTCTCTCTCTCTCTTTCTGGCTCTCCTCTCCTAAACGCTTCGTCCATAGTGGGGAAAACTATGACGGAGAGGGAAAAGCGGAGAAATATATATATTTTTTCTCTAAGCTTTCGACTATGTTTTTTCCCAAAGCTCTAACCCGAAGCTAAATCAAATGTTCTAGTTGGATTTCCACCTGCCCCCGTAATCATTTTCCCATCTGTAGTGTTCAATAATAGGGCGAGCATCTTAAATATTAATAATAATAATAATTAGACCAAATGTACGATGTATTAAGTCAATTATATATGATACGGTAAAAATGATAAATCGGGCGACTGTATATTACGTCTACCGGAATGTTCTGTTCGTTTTTAGAATAATCCAAAAGTTTACATTTCTCATATCTTAGAATAATCTTTATTGAATAATAGATTTGCACTGTTATTTATGGCTTATTAATAACAGCAATATCTGATGTTGTCAAAAAGGATTTTGAACTAACATGATCTTGACAGTATCGTCGTCGATTACAGACGACTGCCTAATATAATGCTCAGCTTATTCATAACCCACTAACTAAGGTTGCTAAAAGTGATAGATTATTGAATGTTGATCATATGATGATTATGAATATTCGCCGGGCATTGTAAATAATACCCGATTTATGACTTTTACCGTAACACACAATTAAATATACATAATATAATAAAACTTTTTAGCTCTAAAATCTTAAAGGAAAGATTAATCCACAATGAGTTTTAACTCTTTCAGAGTGCCCAACACTGATCTCACTCTTATAAGAGGAAGCTTCTGATTTTTAGACTGATATGACTGTAGTTAGAATTTCGCGTTGTCCACGTTATCGGGAGGATCTACACAAGTTTCCTCTCAGCTTTTACCGCCCTGACAATACTGAGATAAGCAGAGGGTAAGTTGAATGTCTGTGAGAACACTATATGGATGATGTTCTCTTTTTCGCCTGTGTTGCAAATCTTGTATAATATTAATTTCTTATAAATTTCAAACTTCCAAGCCACCAACTACTCAATAGTTACGTAGCGAAGCACTCACAACGGTCATCTCAGTACCCCCAGAGCCGAATTTTCAGGACTACTGCAGTGTCCTATCTGCAACTCCTCTAGAAACACCAACCAATCTTAACGGCAAAAACATGAAAAGGACTTTGGCTGGGATTCTCAAATGCATGTATATAACAGGACGAAAGCGCAAGAGGCATGTTTCTACACCGCAAAGTGTGTCCAGTGTATTCTTTTGAGTTGTCCAAATAAAAGAAGTAAAAAGGTGCAATTAAATTTAAGAAATGTAAAAATATTGTTTTTTGCACTTCTCAGTATATTTTAAAATTTTCTATATGCTCAGAGGCAAAATATTGGCATTTAGAACCACGACGGAACAAATTGCCTTTCAATTCTCTTCTCTTTCAAATACTTTAACGAAATTAAAAACAGCGAACACGTAGTAATCGCTGAGAAAAAAGCTTCTGTGGCTAAGGAGGAAAAAATATTCGAAGAAAAAACTTAAAGAAACACATGAAATGAATTCTACTAGCAAGAGGCTGATGATTCTGTCGGCGGCGGTGGACCAAAAATAAATCAACCATTTCTATTTTTAGTGAAAGCTTACGTGTCGAGAAACGGTGAGAGAGAAAGAAAGAAAAGAGTTCATGATTACACTGCTTTATGTCTCCTGCCTCCAAAGCTCGCGGTGCAGAAAAAATTTTTTTTCTTTTTTTATAAGGTTCCCCTACAGGAACTCCTAGAAAGTCTCCTAGATGTACGATCCCACTCCTCCCGAACTCAATTACTTTTAATAGAAACATATTTTTGTAAAAATTTTTAACTGTGAGTAATTTAAAATCCAAAAAAGCCAATGTCGTTGGTCTTTCAGAACACTCCCAACACTTTCTTGTCTAATAATTCTTTGCTTTTTACTACAATAAACTTATTTCGCGGGAAGTTTGTGGTGTAGTGGTTTGAGTGCCAGCTACGAAGTTATAGTCGATAGTTCAAGTCCTCCTCCCCCTACCTCGTTATACTGGAACAGGGAGAAAATCAAATGCACTTACTTACCTTAAATCTTAAGCTGTGTATTAAATTTTTTAATTTTAGGTTATCAAATAAAAACCAAGAACTAAAAAACTACAACTCACTACTATAACTACGTGAACAAGTTACAGTAGGTATAAAACTTATTTTCTTCACATTCTTCAGTCATCATGTTTCCTTTATCACGCTGTACGCCTGGGTTTCTGTACATGGAATCTCTTCAAACTGAGACAGGAAACAAAACACTCAGGACAACATACTTTGGTTGGTTTGCTATTTTAGCAAACATTGGTCGAATAGGGTCCAAATAGATTCAACTCGGTGAATTTCGGGTTGCCAATTTCCCTTTCGCCCAATAGGCCTTCATTCTCTCACTGTGGATGTTTTTTCTTTCCTTTATGCACCTTGTTACCGTCTTTTGTTTTGATTTCCCCTGTGAACTCTGCTGGTCGAGTTTCTTCCGTAACAAGTCCCGTCGCATCAGATTCTGTCTAGAGATTCCCAGCTTTTGAGGTCCTTTTCAGCCTCACAGAACCAGCCTCCTTAGGCCCTCTTGTCCCGGAAAAAGAAAAGGATCCGGCTGGTTAATCTGTTGGGATCTATGCGAGCTAGGTGGCCGTAGAATGCGATTCTTCTCTTTCGCATAATCTCTGACAGTTTTGTGACATGATGATGGACTTGAAAATTATGTCATCTCCTATATTCGCTTCCCCCATTGACTAAACCAAGGATTCTTCTCAGGATCTTCGGTTGCTTGAGTTCGAGACAAACAGCTGTACAAAGGGCTATAATTATAACCTTTATTACTTACAGTACAATTTTGTCTTTCCCCGAACAAAATTATTGTAAAAACCTGCTGACTGATTTGTCAACCGAAAGAATAACAAGGCGACAGAGAAACAGCAAAATATCAACCCGATTTCTTTCACCTTTAAGGGTGACTTTTTCGTTTTATATTCATACAATAAAAATTTTCAATCAGTAAAATTCCAAAACTGTAAATCCCCCTTGGCAAAAGCACTTATCCCCACCCCACCCCCACTCTCAAAAACGAAAGCCCGAAAAGGGATGAAAAAAGGAAGTCAAGAACTCCGAAAGCCATTCCTCCCTCTATTGAAAATCCGTCCAAATCACTTGAAAATAAAACTTTGCCTCGGAAAATTTTCTCCGAGTTTTCGAGAGCTTTCGCTATTCGCTCTACTTTTCCTGGGCGGTGCTAACGTGTTCGGGAGAAGGGTTAAAATATATATATATACATCTTAGCACGTGGGCAGGTGAAATCGACACGTGTCAATTTATTTATTAATTATTTCGAATCTAAATTTCTTCGTTGGCTTGTTTTGTATTTATTCAAAACTTTTTTTCCAGACCCTTTATTTCATTTCCTGTCCCTGAAAAAAGCGATTAAAACAGCGATTAGGGGAAGAAAACTTTGGTAAAAAAATCATTATTCACTGTGTTAACTTTTCTTCTTCCGCTTAGAAAATAATTTGTTTATTAAAAAAAGAAAAAAAGGTTTGCCGACAAGTAAATCCTTGTATCGAAAACTTTTTATAATTCGAAAAAAGGATTTTCCTGTCACCCTGAATTTGAACAAGTTTGGAAGTAAGTTTTCACTTTAAAGTCCTTGCGGCTTAAGGGGAAATTTTTAATTGGCTAATTGTGCTGAACCACTGACAGGCTCAGGTAAATTAGGGTGAGAAATTCTTTGGCGAGGCCAAAGTGTTCATACTCAACACAAACGCTCAGAAATAATAAAACAGTGCACCCATTAACGACAGTCATTCTATTTATACGTCACTTATATGAAATTTTATTTTACATACATGTGTTTTATTTTACATTTTACATATGTTTACATTAAAGGGAAACTTTGTCATCTATTTTTCAGACTACTATGAATTACATTCTCATTTTTGTTGTACTTTATTGCCAGAATATTTGTTACAAAAAACAGCAAACATTGTCAATATTTAATCGTCAAAGTAACATACAGTGTGTTCAATTTTTTTAGTTTTTAATAAATTATTCTTATAAAGAAACGTTTAGTAAAGGTCACTTAAAAAGAAAATATGCAAGTCAATTTGTTTAATAAATGTTGGGATGATTTTGTATAAATAAGAAACTGATTATTAAGTTTGTGAGCGGTATACGGTTTCAGCACTATCTCGACACATTTTGTATATACAGTTAAATATTTGCCGCCATACATTTCACACACATTCGCGCTTATTTTAGGCTGTTCATACTTTATTATTAGTCATTCTTCCTCTCAATGCCTGATTCTCCCAGATCTTGTGTGAAATTCTGGCTTAGCACCCCGTTCTCGCTCTCTTTGAATAGATACATTTGTTTTTGTAAAAAAAATAGATATCATTGTTTTAGAGGAAATTTTGGTTAATCCTCGAGAACACGACTATTATTGTTACTACATACGCTCACATATATAATTCGTGTGCATATTTTTTTTTACACAGATCAAGGTCACTGATACATATGTACAAGTAAAATTTTGAAATTAAAAAAATAAATAAGTAACTGGGCCACTTAAAAGTTTAGTATAGAACTTTCCTGACCGCACTCTTATTAAGCATTTCTTCGCTTGGCGCCGGCACCACTAACTGTTATTTTACTACTGTTACGTCTCTGATGTAGTGGTTTAAGTGCTAGACTAAGAAGTTAAAGTCAAATTCTCCTCCCGTATCCTGTTATACTCAGAAAGGGTGAAAAACGGGAATAAAAAGTCAACTGTAACCATAACTATAACTATTTCACAGTCACCACTGTGGGGTCGCCTGCTGCCGAGCGACAATTTGTGAAGGTCACAACTGTGGTTTGGCCTGACGTCATAGAGTTAAGAAACATGACGTTAAGTCACTAGTCAGTATAGGTCCTTCAAATGTATCTTCCGTACCTTCCACTTTGAAAAAAAAAACCGGCATTCAAAATCTCTCGAGACAATTTTCCAAAATTCTCTAACCACAAATTACCGAGATAATAAACCTTAGAGCAGTTGTTGGAGGGGCGTGAGGAGGAGGAGAAGGAGGACGGTCACAATACTAACTCACGGTAATTTCACACACCAAAATAATCCCAACAAAGCCTTTAAAGTTTACTTAACATCATACAAGACCATTTTTACATTTGATATTGAAATGACATGTCCTGACATTAGCGGGTCCACCCACGTTTTCTTTATGTTTAACCTTCGCCAATCAGGAAAGCGACAAGACATCTGACTGAAAAAAATATCCACTTCCCTTTTTTGGGAACCCGTGAGGACTATTTTTCTAACTGCACCATTCAGTTCAAATGTATTTTCAAAATAAAGCCCCTAACACACACGCAAAACAACCGATCTCAAAACTCGTTTATCACAATTTTTTCCATTTAATGAGAACCTGAAAAAAATAGCTTTTTCAGCATTCAATCCCTTTCCTACCACCCCATCCGACTTCAAGTAGACAAAAGCCTTTTGAGTGGGCGTTCCTCCAAAGAGAAAAACAAGCTATGTTGCGCTGACCATAACACGCCCAAACCATCAATAATATAAAAACTTTATACCAACTCACCCTCTCGTCCCAGCAGGGGATGAAAAGAGAAAAAAGGATTTCAATAATTCTAATTAAAAACGTCGTAATTAATTAATTACCATATTATAGATGTCGGTCAATTAATTGTGATTGAGAGGCTGACTCCTCTCGGGGTGAAGGGAAGGTGGAGCTCGAGCTCATAATTTTTTAGACTTTAATGAATTTGAATAATTTTTTTAGGCGCGGTGATTTCGCAGTAATAGCAGTAAAACTATCCAAAATAATACTCATGAACTTGTAGAATTCTGGGAAAGGTAACAATTTTGAAAAAGCATTACTGACCGGTAATTGAACCAATCCAAACAAATAAGACAAGAACCAAAGGGTGGGATACTGAGTCAGAAAATGTAAAATAGCAACACACATCTTGGTTCACTGCTTTTCTGGTCATATTTAAGCCATATTTAGTGCTAGATAACTAATAAATAGAAACCGTAAAGGAAAAAAACACCACTATCAAGAACTACTAATAAAAACAAAAAAAGAGATACGACACAGAGGAGAAGAATTCCTCCTTCTTTAAGGTAAAGAATTAATTTTCCTCACTACACATCAACTTCTTTAAGGTAGAAGGAATTAATTATAAATTGAATCAATCAATACTCTATGGCTCGTTCCAAATTACCTCACTCGAAAGGATCTGGTGGTCTATAACAAGCCTTCAGCCTTTAGCATCACTCCTCGACGAACCACAAAACCAAAGACGCCTCAGGGGGCATAAACCTCTCAACTATACAATAAACTTCTTCTAGCTTCACCTCTACTCCTTTTCTATTTCTTTTCTTCTCTCACCTTACTTCACACTTCTCAAACTACTTTCCCTATACCTATCATTTCCTCTTTATCTTCTTCCACTTTGTTCTTCCTACTCTGTTCCATCTTTTCCTCTCCCCGAATCAAATCCACAGATATATTCCTTGCCCGATTCATGGGGTGCAGACACTGGTCTGTTCCCTAGGTAAGGAAGATCCTTTTAAGCCAGACCAACTACTTAGTGTCTCGCTTAGAGACAGGTGGAAGTCAACTAGGGAAAGAAAAAAGATTGAACGCACTGTCTAATTCTACTGGTTGAAAAGTTTCTTCAGTTTGTCCTTAAGAGGATAAGGATACCAAAGTTCATTGACGCATAAGTACAACGAAAATGTCTTTTTTCAGCCTTAACTTGAACCAAATTCAATTTATCTAAGCGATATTCTAACGCAGTCAACCAAAAGACTCTAACTCTGTTCCTATCTTTGAACAGTACAGTCTCTTCATTCTCAGATCGAAAAGAAGAAAAAAAAGAAAAATAAACTTTACACCTCCCTCACAGAAAAACTTAACTTAATCCCCCGCTCGAACGAAAATTCTTGAAAAAAATGTGACAAGGAAAATTAGAAACTTTACAAATTAAGTGTTGAAATATTTCCAGAAAAACTTTTCCTGATTTGTAGCTCGGTTCGCTAAAATTCAAAGCATCTAGAGCTCATCTACACAATTTATTATTATTTTTTTTTTAACAATTCCATATACAGAGGACAGAATTACGTAGGTCCTCTTTGTGGAAATAGACGTGGGTAATGGTATATCATAAGAGAATGCAATGGGTTAGAGAAGGAAAGGATGAAAGTTGGTATCCAGTTAGAGCCTTGGAGGTAAAACCTAGTTGGAGGGTAAAATATGATGTGCTCGAGAGTGCTCCTCAGAGCCAGTTTTTTTGTACTCGAAAAGGAGGGAAATAAGAAACGTCGAGTTATTCAGAGAGAGTAAGGCAAAACACGTTCCTATGGTGTAGAAGTCAATAAATAAATAAATAATCAATCAAAATAATCAGTGCCAAAATAAGGTTATACAAAAGCACGACAAAATCCTTTAAAAAATGTTTCTTGTTTGGAAAATATTGTACTTCAAGAAAAAAGTTAATCATTCGTCCTCGTCTCATGCCTTCTTTAATTTCTGTTTTGAAGAGATCTTCTGCACCCTCTTCTTCAAATCAGTTTTACCAACCAAACGAAGCCGAAAAGCGTAAAAAACCTTTGTCTGAAATATCGGATATCCAGCATTAAACGTTTTCTCCCGGCTTAATGTAATCCTTAAGGTCCTTTAGCAGGCTAACTTATCGGTTTCCTATAAAACTAGCAAAATTAAACACTTTTTTATGCTCTCTGTTTTGAAACTTTCAACAGCTTTCCTGCCTAGAGTGATAACTCCGTTTCAAATCCTGTTATTCACGAAAAATGAATTTGTAGCTTGTAAAAACCAAAGACGGTGCGTAAATATCACCGTTTGACGGAGTATCAGATGTCGGTTGGCACATGAGAAAACCTGTGCAAATCATCTGACAGTTTTATGATAATGAAACATCTTATTAATTTCAGGCGCAAATAAATTTCAGGTATATTACCCCTTTACACTCGAGAGTCTAGCAATGAGCAGTTTCGACTGAAAACTATCTTATAAAATTATGTTGTCTCTTTTTCTCTTTCCTCTCTCTCTAAAAATTAAATAAATAAAAAATAAAACTAAAACATCCAGTGTCTCTTTCTTGATCTCTCCAATCGACCTATCGCCTTCCTGCCCTCGAATACTTCTCTCTTCAATCCTTCAAACTTCTCTTTACTATCCGAGATCGATCAGGGCAGCCAGATACCTCCACGGCTAATAATCATCGTGACTAAGTCCAACAAAGGCTTTCACCACGATAGATACCATTGACAATTCTCTCTCTCTCCCTTACACTTCCGATTCACAAAAATTGTGATCATCCTACAACAGATATTTTCCTCATTTTGATTTTCACTTCACCAACCCACATCACGTTCAAATCTGATTCAGAACTCTAAAAACAAACGTTGTTATACCTGCACCCAAATTTCCCCCCTTCCCCTTAACCCCAAACATCAAAATCAGATCAAGTTGCCATCTTACGCCCAGATTATAATTAGTCCTAATGGCAAATTAATAAAAGCTTGTTCAGATATTTGGCTTTTGTCACTTTTCTGACAGAAGTCAAGCAAGCTAATCAGGTCTGAAGTGAAAAAAAAAATTAAGAGGAAATGAACCGCTCTGAAGACAAAACTTTGGAATATCTTTTTTTTTAATCCAAAAAATCGACCCATATTTTCTTTCCGTTTAAACTCCTTTATCACGTTTAAAATCCAACTCTACCAATCCAAGTTCCCACAAGGGTCATCAATCAATAATAAAAAAAAAGTCAGAAAACAGTTAAGTCTAAAATATTTTATTTAAGCAAAGAAAGTTATTAGGAGAATCAAACTATGAAGTTAATACAAACACAAAAATATTCATAAGAAATTTGATATGAATACGATATTTTTAAAAATGTTCAATGCTATTCGTTGTCAAGAGTTGCTAAAGAAAACCTAAGACCATTATGTTTGAACCACGTACCAGTGTCTTTTACACTGAATGTCTTTCTTAAGGTTAATCACTAAATTAATCTCGAAAGATATCAACCCAGCTTAGAAGCTATACCCTGATCCATCAGATTCTCCATGTCCACATTCTAGAAACTTCCTTCTATCCTTGGTTTTATAGCGGCGATTAATAAGTATCAGACAAAACAAAAAAATCGTCTGATGGCATTAATGCATAGCGTAGTAACTATTCTCTTAAAACGAATCGTCAAAAGCCTTAGCAAGCAAACCCCTTTCGAAAGAAAACCCTTCCAGGGAAAAAAAAAAGAAAAGGCGACCCGGAATCCCTTTTCCTAACGCGAAATTAATGAACTGTGTTCCCAGATATTCCAGACGGTGGCGGTTAATCGTTTATTTTTTTCTTTTCGATTAAATTTCAGTATTTTCGAAGCTCATTAATGTGCATGTCGACACATTTGCTTCTAAGAAAACAGAACGTGATGCGCAAGCGTGGGACAGTGGTGGTGTCCACTCTGACTGGGTTGACCATCACAACCTGTCTCATCTCCGTGATTGAAATTTTAAATGACTAAACAAAAAAGTTATTCGTCAGAAAAAAAACAACTGTATGAAATAAATATGAAAATGCAATAACGTGATTTCTTTTTTTTCGACCGGGAGCGTCAAGGCTATTGGATATATGGCCGAATCAGAAAACTCCTATTCAGGTCAATATAATACTTTTAAAAAATGAAACAGTTTGCTTGAGAAAGCTCAAAAATTCAAAAATAAGGACATGAACAAACACTAATTTGAAAATTGTATCAAATGAAATTCAATGGCTGTTAACAATTAAAATTGCGAAAACAATTAGATTGCAGCACTGATTTAGCAAGTACCTTCTCCAATACTGGTAGTTTTAAAATTCTCCTGGCTGCTACCATTAGTATTAGTAATTACACCGCTATAATATACCACTATAGAATATATCATTTTGAGTTCACCCATTCCACATATATGGATGTAAAATCTGGACTTTGAAAAAACCTGCAAATAACAGGAGGCTGCAGAAAGACGAACCACCCTTCGGATAGCAGGACTCGTCAAAAACAAAGATGGCTTGTTCAGAGCATTGACCAACAAAGATGTGATGGCGGTGTTGGATGACCGCTTACATAAAAGCAGCACGAATCAAATAGGTCGGGCACCTGGCGAGAATGCCTCTGAACTCAGCCACCAAAAAGCTATGCTTCGGCATTTCAAAGGGAAGGAGAATTGCAGGGGGCCCTAGAGCTCGATGGCTGGATGGAGTAAAAGAAGACGATCAAAACCTCGAAGTCCGAGACTGAAAGTTGTTGGCGAGGGAGAGATCCGAACGGCGGGAAATTGTAGAAAAGGCTAAGGCCGTTTTATAGCTGTAACGCCACAGAGCGAGTGAGTAAATATCATATACGATATATCATATATCATATATGATATGAGTGAGTAAATACATATATGAATTTATATAAATAAAACCACCCGTGTGAGATAGACGACTCTGAGGGTCCAAAAGAACGCAGGAAAAAGCAAAAGTTAAAAATGAGAAGAAAGTGTATCAAAACTAAAACAAAGTCTTTTAGAAATAAACAAACAAAAGTGTCACCCAAAAAATTAAAGTCCTGATGTAAACTTGTTGCCAATCTCCGGCTACCACTCAACTGGCCTAGAAACGCTCAGGTTTTCAATGAAAGAGTAAAAAAAAAATTCACCAACGAGGAAATTAAAAGTTGAAGAAAACTCATCGAATTTCGTTAAGAGTTTTATTTTATTTTTAATACACTAACGAGGGGTAGGAGAAAGAAAAAAAAACGGACTTTAATTACCGAATGGAAACGCAAGTCGACGATGAGGAATTTATAAGAATATTATTATTGCTTTAAACCTAATCTAGCATATCAAGAAAATTAAATTAAGATATAAACCGGCCTTATTTATTGATATTTACGCGAGTGTAGTCCACCGTTTAATTTTAACCGCTACGATTGCAATCCTTCGCTTGGATAAATTTATGTACAGGGTATCCGGATTGCATGTGACAACTTTTCAGAACCTTGTTATTTTAAAACAAGATACCAAATATCTAAAAAATAAACCATAGCAAGTTTATTGACAGGTTTCAAATTTTTTTTAACTTCCGCCCCACTCGCCAGTGATTCTGATTTGTTTTTCTCAATTCAAAAACGTAGGAATCAATTTTTCAAAGTGTTTCGCTATAGTGTTATATATTACTGGTTGTAATAATTTGTATATATCAACAAATTACAACCAAAATTTAGCTTTATAATTTCTCGGTTACTTCCATTTTTTTCAAGCCTCCTAAGGACCAGTGACAATTGCTAAAGCTGAGCTTATCAATGGCGTTTAGTAATCAGACAACTAAATCATGAAACTAAAAACATTATACATTGGGTTTATACACCACGCCATGTTTAAAAAACTAATCAACTTTTTGTCCGCCTCGACAGCTGTGGACATCGTCAGGGTGGCAGCCCTGACACAGGATCTGTAACGTTACTAAGGAACTTTAGGATCAAATACCGCGTACACAGTTTTATGGCACTGACAAAAACACAAAAATGTAATTGTTAGTCTCGAACTTACACAATCAGACGTTTTATTTATCTAACCGCTGTGGTCATATTCAACAAACTGACGCAAACTTGCTTTTATACTGTTTAAGGAATAAACTTTCCTGTTTCAGACGACAAAATGGTATTATTGGCACATGTCCTTGTTGTAAACGGTGTTGATACTGTTTGGGGCGATACAGGTAAAGTCGATTTTTCTTATTTTATAGAACTGTACTCGTCACATCGGATTTACTGACTGAGAGGAACCGAAAAAAACGAGCAGACACCATCACCTGTGAATAGCGCTATTTCGATATTTCGAGCACACGGTCTAAATGTGCAAAATCTGGGGCCAAGAAATAAGTATAGGCCCTACGCTCGGGAATAGAATCCGGATAAATTTTTGCCTTATTAAAAAAATGAAATTCTTGTATGTCATCTTGATTTTTTGTAAGAGTATGTGTTCCTTTCCTCCAATGTACTTATTTCATACAACTGTATATCCAACGATTTTGCGGGAGGTCTGTGGTGTGGTGATTAATGCCAGGCCAAGAAGTTATTGCGGAGAGTTCAAATCCTCATTGCGTATCCCGTTATACCCAAAAAAGGGTGAAAAACGGAATTAAAACTCAACAATGACTATATATCGACCGATTTTCTTTTTCTTTTTCTGAGATCCTGAAAAGCCGAAACCAAGAAAAATGAAAAAAAAAATTTGGAAACGAAAAGATTTGACTTTCACCAGTCGCAGGATCTTCGTTTAATGCTAAATTTCTCCACTGTGAAAAATTAAAAAAGTAGCCTAACGTGCCTAGGTTTAAAAGCACAAACATTAACCAAGAACTGCAGCGGAAGTTTAGATAAATTTCAAACCTGTCAATAAACTCGATAAGTTTATCTTGTGTGAGTGGCTATGATGTGCGAGTGGCTTCATAAAAACCTTCAGCATCATATTTAAAATAACAAGCTTCTGAAACATTGTCATTTCCAATCCGGACACTCTATATATACATATCCATTAATGAAATAATGAAAAAAACATTTGCGTATCGTTTAGAAGGAATCAGAAAAAATTACTTTGTAATTTATGTTTTTCGGCACTAATGTCTGAATGTTAAAATTTTCGTGGAAACAAGATGGTTTTCAGTGATATTTGAACTTTAGCGGCCATTATCCACTCTAAGGAAAACGTATTTTACGAGTTTATTAAAAACCGCGTAAAAAAAGTCAAATAGTCAATAGTTTAACATTACAAATACAAAAATCGAGGATTTGCGAACCGTTGTGGAAGTCAAAAAGCTTTCGCCATAGTTCAGATTTACTGAAGTCCTCTTCGAAAAGACAATGTCTTTGAGGACGTCATTCTAATCGTGAAAATAATAAACTGTGAATCTTTTTTGAAGGTATAAATACTGCTCCAAATTGATTTTTCACCCACGGCTTCATTCCCCTTCCCAGTTGCAAAATCTAAATTCAGGGTCTTCTTCCTTGGTGTATAGCTGAATCAAAGAGTTACTCTGTCACTCTTTTGACAGAAGCAATTGGGAGTGCACGCTCAATGTCGCTGTCAGTCGAGCGTCGCTTATGCCACCTTCCTTGAACTTCTTCAAACAGTATTCGCGTATTACTTTCTCCACGACGTCCAAAATCTTCGCTTAATGTCACTACGAGACACACCCTAATACTACGAATAAAGCACAAAATTAGGTAATCTTTAATTAGGACACGGAGATGAATCAACTTGCATAACGGGTTCAGAAGAGAAGAAGTGACCGCTACGCGGAAATTGAAATTTTGCGGACAACAGGAGCTTTAAAGCGTTTGAAGTTTTCTTTACTACGATGATGTCTTTTTTGGTCGAAAATTTCAATTCTGAAGATAAGAAGGTGCGTTTTACATGGAGTAGTTTCGTTTAGGTTGAACATTCCATGTACCATACCTTGATTTGGAGAAGTAACCCAATAACCGGTTAAATGATCATTTCAATTATGAAACAATATTTTACGTTTCCATTCTCGCTGTCAAAGTGATCCATTTATTAGTGTAACATTTGTTTCTAAATTATTGCTATAAATCCACTTAGAAAAAAAAATTCTATCATTTTCAAGGTGATTACTTGAATTTGTTGGTCGCCACTTACCTTTATTCGTAACATGTAACAAGACCAGGGTAACTTTTGGGGAGTTATAACAGTACTCGCTGATGGAGTTCAGCTAATAGCCGTAAAATTTTCTGGTCTTCTTTCCTTGAACGTTGTGCTTTCAAAGATTGTTTAAATAATAATTCCAAACATGACCATACCTCAATCCCTCATAACTCTATATACTTCCTCCGGTTAACTTTTCCTTGCGTAATAGTTAAACGCCCGAATCAAGTTTGTCGGCGAAATTAAGATGACATTAACACGAGCGAAACATTTAAAACGGGAGGGAAAATCGAAGGGCGGTAATTGGAGAAAGAAAAGCGAATTTATGGGGTTTTCCTCAACGATGGCATTTTCCCAGTTTGGTCGCGTTATCTCTCCAAAGTTATATGGAGACCTGACCTCCGTATAATTGAAGGGAAATAATTCAGGACTTACTCCTCTTTTCACCTCCTCCTCCTCCCCCCGCGGGAAAATCGTTAAAATTTAATTGTTAGTCGTTTTGGTTTTAAGACGTAGCAGAGTAGACAGTTGATGGCATTCAGGTGAATTTCCCTCCTTAATCTAGGGCCAAAGAAAAATGGTCTCACACTTGAGAACTGAAATGAACGACTTGGGTGGTGTTGGAGAAAGAGCGTTCACAGTTCTGTATCATTTCACGTCCATTTTTTTCTTTAGAGCTAAAATCACCAACAATCGTTATTAGAATTTTTAAATTCGCCATTTTTTTGTACCTGATAAATAACTTCTCTACATGGGTTCTCCTTCAGATTAGTACACTAGTCATTTACCTCTCAGCTTTTAAAAGATGGCTATATCTCCCTTAATGGCCTTTAACAACGAGCTATTTGTTAAGCACTTCTATTTTATTTTTTAAACATATTTTGCTGTATAGTCCGACACAGAGCGAAATCAACAAATTTTGACGATGGGTTAGTATCTTCTTTGTGTCACCTAAAATTAAAAATTAATTGATGACTTATTTTCTTTTTAATAATCAAACTCAACTTGAAAACATATCGATATTATCATCTTGTCTAGAAACGAATTAATAATTATTAAATTAATTAAATAATAATAATTTTTAATTTTCGAAGACAATAAAAAGTTACTAAAAACTCTTTGCTTTCACCCATATCAGGTGTTTGAGTGAAATATTTGTTTTGATAATCAAATCACGTTAATATTTTTGTTAGCGAACTTAAGTAGTAAAAACCAAAAGCAGCGAACTGAATAACCAAAAGTAAACTTCAAGGATATTGCAGTGTTGTCATGTAAACTCATAAATAATGTCCTTCCCCTCTCCTCAGACTTTTCAACGGGTGCGTATGTATACGAATTGATTACTTGAGACAAAATTACATTCAAACAAAATAAGAAATTTGTTTGCATGGGAAAATGGGTGGACATAAAAAAGTATGAAGAACAAACAAAAAGCGGCGTACCAGTTAACCAAAAATATATACATCAAACGATTACTATCAAGAAACACCAAGTTAGAATCCTACTAGGCAGTAATACACTCTGCGGCCCTGTACGCGGCAGAATGCCTGACACTGAGGAGGAAAACTCTGGCGGAGAAATTAGAAATCAAAAAAGAATAATAAAACTAGGGTCCTATCAAAGACAACAACAAATATCGGGGACGTCACGATCACAAACTCTATGAACATATACCAATATATTACTGACGTGATCCGAAAGAGAAGAATCGCCTTCAACGGATACCCTGTGAGACTTGTGACCAACCAGGTGTTACTTAAGTATTCGTCAACAGAAAAACCAATCTGGCACTTTCTGGAAACTGAAAAGGACGTGCGACAACAATTGAAAGAGTAAAGTTGGCGAAAAGAAAGAGAAAAGGAGATCAGAAGAAAAGGGGAGGTTGAAACTAACGCGGTCCAATAATGGCCTGATCGAAAGAAAAAAAGAAGTATGTCAATCTCAAAAATTTTCAAATACTTTAAAAATCCAAAAACTGCAGTACTCGCGTTCCGATTTTCAAAACCTTCCCTATAGACATGACAAACAAGAAAAGCCGCTGATTTTTCCAGAACCTTCACCATCCATAAAAACCTCACCCAAAACCTGAATTCACTGATAACAGTTATCTGTTAACACCATGAAAATACAAGAAGACAAAGGAATCTTGATTACTTGTCAAGCGAACTAAGTAGAGTATTTGAGCTCAAAAGTTGATATAAAAAATTTTGCAAGCATTAGCCGATTACCAGGAAAGAAATCAGCGATGAGACAGTCGATCGTGAAAATGAAGATAACTCAAACGTGGAGGGCACCCTTGAGCTCGTTAAAACTCAGCCTAAATACAGATGTAAATAAATCGTTCCGAAAATAACAAAGAATCCCCTTGAAAACGATAAAAAGTCGTGAAGGCGTTTCTGGTTAAATATATGGCGACTCGCCACTGCTGAGAGAAGTTTTTCTTTGATTTTTATCGAGAGTGTCCTCAGGGTCTTGGGGCGACGCTGGCTTCCGGAAATTTATATGGAAAAAGAATTTTTTGTATATTTAGCATTATACATATTTTGTTCTTTGCAAAAGGACATGATACCTGACGACCTATTTCTTCTTTAGGCCACTTCATTCCACTCCTGCCTGTCTCTCTCCTCAACCGCCTTTCCCAAAAAATAATTACAACAAAATAACACCTTTTGTCTTTTATTTTATGCTCTAAATGATAGAAGTGGATGAAAAATTGCTACCTCGCGTACAAAGGGAAACCAATAACAGATTCAAAACTGGAATACAAATACACCCCACTCAGAATATAAAACTTTACAAAAGCTTTGGTTGAAAGTTTCACTTGCTTTCTAAAAACGTGAGCTTTTTCTTAATGAAGAGATTTCAGTTCGACTGTAAATAGGAACTGAAGAAGGAGTACCAACCACGAGGTGTACGAGCTCTTTAAGGAGAAAGTTATCGTCACCTCCATTAAGCTCAGAAAACTGGAATGGACAGGCCACACCATAGGAGCTAAAGACACGCTCATCCAGAAGGTCTTCAATGAGAAGCCCGAGGGAACCAGACCAGTAAACCGGCCCGCGAAGATGGAGTCCGAAGGACTTTACAAACTAAAGGTATAAGTTACTAAAATTAACTAAAAATCAGGAAAATACAGAATTACAAACGGTTTCGTCAACAGTAAGCCTAGACTCAAAACACAGCGAAATCAGGAAAACATGAAGGATTCTCGTCCAGAAAGTCAGCCGCTAATTTTGATCAATAAGATAATTCCCTTCTTCGTCAGGTATCAATAATACAATAAGTGAATTGACCACTGAGATAAAATAATTGTGTGGAGATGCATCATGTAGAGAAGGATAAAAACGGCTACATTGCGACATCATTCCGGTGTCACCATATACAAAAATTCTTTTTTTTTCGGCCCAAAAACTTATTAACATCATAACTATTATGAGATTAACCTTTTTTCTAGAATGGATTCCATCTTCACACCGTGAATCTAAGGTAGCTCTTACGACCATAGTCACATGATTTTCTCGACTTATACCTTGTACCAGTCCTCCATCCTTGAGTTATCGTCGCGATAGAAAAATTGTTGTTATGGTGTTTTTAAAGTTCTCAGTCCGGAAAACACAAAAAGGCAGTCATATTTTTCTATCGAGTATTACAAATCAAAGAGTTATTGAATACCTAAAACGTTTAAAAAGAAACCAGAAGTAACATACATTCCACCGGGTTCATCTCCACAAGATTAATCGTCAGCAACAAAGACCATAGAATCTCAAAGCGATTACCCTTAATACTATAACTCAATGTGTTATAATATAATCTTAATAGTATGGAAGGCCTCTGGTAAAATGGTGAAAGACCCTGACTAGAAAAGTAATAGTTGAGAGTTCAGTACGTCTTTCCTACACATTCTGTTATATTCAAAAACGGAATAAATCTCTTAAACCTTACCATTTTGTTTGTTTTCTGGTCTTAATCAATCACTCCCAAATTCACAGCAATAAACTACCATGCAACAAAGTTTCTCAGTAAACCGATTAAATATTTTTATATTTTATATAAATATATATTTCTCCCTTTAAGACATAAGAACAATTACAAATACTGATACAAGTAATACTAAGGCCATAGTACACTACATTCTACTACTAAGTAAACGGTACAATATTTACACCACATAAGACATACACTATATGATCCAAACGGTTGCATATTAAGTTCGGATGGCCCCTCGTCATCGATACCGAGCCTAAGGTAAAAAAAAAGGATTTTCTTTCCAGAATGATCGTCGGGGTTATCACCGAGACAGTTTTTCTTCCAGGTGTCATTTTTGAGGGGCTCGGCGGGGCCGAAGCGACTACGTAGAGGAATCTATCTCCGCTCAGTGCATTCTTTTCCAAGCAATACAGACTCGCAAAACACTTGGAAGTCCAAGATCAGGGTTTGTCTATTGCATGACTTATTACGCTGTAGAAACTAAGATCCGGGCCGAATTCTTCAATTAGAGGTCTTCTCTGTTGAGTCTTCTCAGTGGATCTGGCAATTTCAAGCTTTGTCTATAGAGATTCAAGCACTTCTGACAAAAGTAACCTACCTTTTATACTGTTTAATGAGATAAATTTCCATTTTAGACGACAAAATGGCGCTATTAATGTTTCTGGGGATACTGTTTAGGGCGATATAGGCAGAACCAATTATTCTTTTACCGTAGTATACAGCTCACATCAGCAATACTGTTTGAAGGAAACCAAATAAAAAAAACCAAGCACCCTTTTAATTGGCAAAAGTTTAAGCATGAAGTAAGAAAGACAGACCATCATGAAAAACAATTTTCTCATTCTAATTTCGGACAACATAGTCTTTTTTCAAGCAAAATAATATTTGAATATCAGAGACATTTAGAGATAAAAAACTGGTTTCAAGGCCCGAGACTATTACCCTATATGGTGACACATAATCCTTGACCTTAAGTTTGTCAAAATCGTCGTTTTCGAATTTGTAACGACTGTCATTCGAAAAAAAGTCAAAAATCAACAATTTTGACAGAGTTTCAAATTATCTTTTTGTTTGCAATTCGAAAAATTAATTTTCTTGGCAACGGTCGTTTAATACTCGGGACTTGTCATCCATCCACGCTTTCTTGGGCACATTTGAAAATTCGTAGGGGCCAAAACCAGAATAAAAAAAAAACACCCACCTCGCATTTACAGACAATAAAAATTATTTTATAACAATTGACAAGAGTGAAATATCGTTTCAGTGACAAATGCCTGAAACGCAGAGAAAAAAGTCCTGAGAGGAGGCCTTAAAATGAAAACCTGACCACGTGAACGCAAAATTTTGGTCCCAACACTCTTTAGACCGCCGTTTTAAAAAAATTGAAATTTAAGAAGCTCCGGTGAAATTTTAATTATAGTCGCGCGTAAGTATTGACGAAACCGTAGGACGAAAGGGCTTTAACCCGTGGGTTAAACCAACGGCATTTCGAATTTCATTCTTTCAGCACCAAAAAACTCGATTTTCATAAAAATTTGAATTCTTCTCGTGTGCTCTTCACAGTTTTGACTATTTATTTCACCTTTTTCGTGATATGAAAAAAAGGAAGCCAAATATAAGAAAAATGACTTACCAGACCCATAGAAGAAGAAGTTATTGAGACTGCTATAGTCCGGCTTCAGGACGCAACCTGCATCTGGTCACAGTAATTTCACGACAGGAGGACGATTTTAAGTAAAGTCTGGAAAAATAAATACTCAATATAAATTTGATAAAATCACATTTAAAGCTGATGTCACTTTCAAATTCTTGAACCCCCTCTGGGTATTTTTGGGCATAACAGACTACTTCAAAATCTACTTATTAATTAGGCTATTATTCTGGCATCACTATATCTTAAAACCCATTCATTTAAACAAAGTCCCTCCCTCAAAGCCCCAAATTAATTTTTATAAACAAGAAAATCAACATTTACACATACTGTATATTGTTTTTGGCTGTATTTTGTTCCATACTGGGAGGAGTAGTGTAGTGGTTAAGTTCCTGACTTGGACGCAAATGGTCGTGGGTTCGAATCCTCCTCCCGCATCCTGTTATATCCAAAATTTAAGGGTGAAAAACGGGATTAAAACCACCACCAAATTTTGTCCCATACTTAGGCGATTTTATTAACACAAACCCAAGTTCATTTTAACATATTATATTAATATATATTGTATCACCAAGAATATTCTCCAGAGGGGTTTCAGGGGTTTCTTCAGGGGAAAAATTGATACTTTAATTTTAAAATTTATGTTTTATTGAATTTCAAAGTATATTTAGTATGATATAAATATAGTTATACGTATAGTTAAGAGCTGACTGGTGAAACTCAAATATTTTCGTTTTCAAACTTTTTTTCCATTCTTCTTGGTTTCAGCTTAGAGAGAGAAAAAATCGCTCGATACATAGTTATAGTCGAGTCTTAATTTTGTTTTCACCATTTTCGGGTATAATAGGATACAGGAGGAGGATTTGAATGCGCAACTATAACTTATTAGTTTGAAACTTAGCCATTACATCACAGACCTCCCTGTCACGGGAACTAACAGTGGTGTGCATAACTTTTTTTTACTTTTATTACTCAATTTACTCAAACTTAGTTATTACTAAATTTACTTCAATACATTTAAGCTTTCAATTACCATCAACACGCTAACAACAATATCATTACAAAATTATAATGAAATAAAAATAAAAAACCTGAGATAATTATAATAAAAGTTATAAATTCAATAAATACTTCTTAAACAAATATGGCTGTTTCACTGAAGTTTTGGGGTTGAAAAAGTTTGGGAACCACTGCTCTAATAATACAACCTTCTGTTTTTATCTATTGTTTTCCCGCTGATTTCCTCCCAACATTATGACTATCAACATAATTAAATACAAGTGCAGTAATTAGAATAATTATGATAATTCTGATTTAAGAAAACCTTAAAAGGGTTCATAAAAACTCATTCTCCAGCTTTACGACTCTTAACAACAATATTCCTTGACCTTAATATTCTGACATAAGTTTCCGATTTTTAAATCTTCACCTTTGTAACAAAGGTACTGTGGCGTATAGTGGGGAATGCACTCCCGCCTAATACCAGAAACCCCTATTTGAGTTTTCGCACAATTTTCCCTTTCCAAATGTACTACTCCTTCAGTCATTTATTAAAAAGAGAAAAAAGAAGAGAAATCGAGAGAAACAGAAAATATTTTTGATACTGATCGCATGATCGATTTATTATTACACATTGTTCATTGATAAAATCACGATATAATATACTAATATTTATTTTTGATTCCACGATTTATTTTTCCATTTACTTTAGAGAAAAAAGGCCAAGGTGTAATTTTTCAGGGCTAAGACCACCGCGTTTTTGACAAGGTCGTGCAGTCGCACTGCATACAAGTAAACCTTAAGGAGTGGTATCCAGGTGACACTGGGAGCTTCTATAGACACTCGCTACATTTTAAATAACCGTGAACAAAAAAAAATAGTCACCTTTTATGCACGTAAATTTTACATCATTTGAATTTGATTTCCCTCGCTGGGGTCACCAAGCAAAAAACGAAGATTTCGAAACTATCAACAAACCTGTGATATCTTAGATCTATTGTATCAAAGCGTTTCCGATTCGATATCTTCTAAAATAAATGGGAAAAAACCAAATTAGGGTAAAAAAAAATTTTTTTTTACCCCGTTTTAACTATCTCTGAACGAAACATCAAGTAGTCTGGGCGAAATAGCTAGGGGACAAACCAGTGTCTTAGGCCCAGGAGTTGGATATCACTGAATGTACAGGCTATAGGACGGGATAAGATGTAGGAGAGGGAAAGAATAGAGAAGAGGGAATGTAGTAAACAAAATAGAAGAGAGGATAGAAGAGGCATAAAAATAATGATAGGAAGGAATAGAATGAAGTAGAGAGAAAAGGAGGAAGAAATGAAAACAGAACAGAGAGAAGAAGAGGAAAGTAGTATTCTTATTAATAAACTGGGTAAAAAGTATTAGTACGAAGACAGGAGAGTGAGAGGAAGAACAAGGTTCTAAAAAGGACCCAAAAAAGTAAGGGCCACTCTAATGTACAGGTTATCGTGAGGTATATTTAGTGGTTCGACGATTATTACTCAGATACGTCACTTTTTTCACTTTTCTGACAAAAACCAAGAAAATCCATGCACGTGTGCTAGCCAGCAGCAGTTCATGAACCTCCAAATTAGAAGCAGCGAGTACATAGATTAAGAAGTGGCAGAGCACCTGAGCAAACGTTTATTAAACACTCCATTGCTAGTTGGACATTTTATAAAGTAGCCGGTAAATTTGATGAATATTCAGTAATTTTTCACGTTTATCAAATTTAGTAGTGATTCTGAATAATCACCGGGAATCGTACATAATATCCGATTTATCACTCTTACAGTAAAAGGATTATAAGTCTACTGGGACCCCTAAAATTTATTATAACCCATTCAAAAATTTCCCAACATCTAGAATAAATGAGTTTAAGTCAATCTTGGTCTAAGCTTGGGAAAGTACAAGTCGACAATTTTTACATTTTAATCACAAAAAATTCATTTCATTTGTTTATTTACAAATATTCGTAATATACTAAATACGTGTGTATTATAACTATCAATGTGACAAAAAGTCGTACGAACACGAGTAATTTGCATTCAAATAAGCAAATAAAATATCCCATTCTGTAAACACACTTCAAGAAAAAAAAAATCAATAAAATGAATAAATGCTAAATGCATGACTTCACCGATTCCTTCACTGGTGACAAAATCCTCTTTGATGTTTTACAAGCAAATCACTAACTATTACGTTGAGGTATAAAAGATGGTAAAAGTTATGATTTTATTGGCTACTAGATACCTCACAGTTCAAGTATGAAAAGGGTAAAAAATTTTCACTGATGTAATTTGAAATTAGTGTTATTCAGTTATTCAAACACGTCTGACTCCAATAAAACATTTACTTCCCGAAGATAATATTTTTGTCTTTGAGGGCTCTATATGAAAGTTGCTGAAAAGACTGACTAAATTAAAAGCTTTAGATATGGAAGAATAAGTCCATAAAGGCACCAACACAAATGATCAAAACATTAGTCTAAGTGAGTGGTTCCCTACCGATTTTGGGCCATGTCACCACCTAGGCGTTTCTAAAAATCCTGACGCCCCCCTCGTGATATTTAAATTTTGGTTTCAAAAATTTTACGGTTATTCACCTGAAGGAAGCTTAAAATGCCATCAACTTGGTATCTAAACAAGCTTCCAAAGAATAAGTCATTCATGAAAGAAAAGTCATTCTCGATGTACCCTAAAGTGTTTGGTATGGTCAGCCGAAGGGTGCACGTCTGAACGTCTTGCCCATGACCCACCACAACACTGCCATGCCCCACGTTGGTAATGACGAGTCTAAACACTTCAATCAACATTTTTGTGGATTTGTTTTTCCCCAAAATTTGGGCAACTTTTCTTATTTTAGAAGAGCGAAAAACAATTTTTATAGTTTTTTGCGAGGAAAAATTGTGGAATTTTGTCAGCCAAACTTTGCTATTTATTAGGCTTAGACCTTATTTGTCTGACGTAGACTTTTGTGCTCATCAGTGGTATGAAGAAATGGTACAAGTTTTTAATACCAGTACGCCTATACACAAAAAAACCAAAACTACTGCCCATTAGTGGGAGTAAGGTGGTCCAATGTTATCTCCAGTGAAAAACTATGACTGCAAACGCAGAAGCTCTTCAAAACACAAGTAAGAGAGAGGACATGGAGGTGGATGGGTACACTCTGGAGGACAGAACCAGATCCCAAAGCAAGCTCTCGACTGGATTCCCATGGAAACCGAAGAAGAGAAAGACCAAAGAAGACGTGGAGGCGAACTGTTGAAGAGGAGCTGACTGCAGTAAAGAAAACAATGCGGTGGAGGAGCCTGTACACGCCCTATGCGTCCAAGGCGTAAAAGGCCTTATAATATATACTGCTTGTTAGCGCGATCTACACATCCCAATCCTTTGCAGGTATTCTTTCAAATTTTGGGGGAAGGGGAGATTGAGGGGTGCAAGGCCCAATGCACCGACCATGCAATTATTTCTGTTTCCATCCATTATCCTTTATTTCCAGACTTATTTCACAACAAAAGTTCTGCTTCTATTTATAATAATAATAATAATAATAATTTTTTTTTCGTTTCGGCCAACTAGGGACCACGATGTTTTCAACTCATTTTTACTCCTATTTGTTGGCGCAAGTTATTACATGAGTTGAAAATATGCTCTATTATGAGTCAGCAACCTTTCGCTGAAGCCTTTCTCGCTAACTGAACATACTACCAAGGTTATGAGCCTTGCAGGGAATTTTGGGGGAAAGGGTTGTGGATAAATTGAAGGAAAACATTTAAGGTAAGGAGGAGCAGGAAAAAAACAGGCTGAGAATTTTGCGAGGGATTTAAAACACGGCCCTTGGAGTGATAGGCGAGTGCTCTAACCTCTCGCCTACCAGGTCCCCTTAATAATAATAATGATTATTATTATTATAAAAATCACTTAAACATTGCTCCAGACATATGACAGAAAGCCATAAATTCTCGTGAATGACGATCTTCAAATAAGCGAGGTTGAGAAAAGAAATAACTAAATAAAGGTTATTATTGAAAGCACAGAACTGCCATGCTGCCACACCTAACAAACGGTAAAATTCTGAAAGGTTACAAAACCAGAGCAGAAAAAGTGCGTAGGTCTCGCAAATCGTATAGCAACGATTCGATATGAATAAAAAAATCAATCCTATAATTTACGCATCGAAAAAGAAAAACCAGTTAACGACCAAAAAAAAATGTTATATAATTTTCAGTATATTAAAAAAAAAACTTTGCTTGGCTTGGTACAGCGCAAAAAAAAGAAAGAAAAACAAAACTTCGACCATCACGACGACTTTAAAAGGAATTTCATGTAAATTAAGTAGCAAACCAGATTCAACGAGAACTAATTGCGAGTATAATGTAAGAACCAATGCCGGATGACATCCTACCAAGAAATCACATCTTTAGAGAGAGAAAAAATGTTTAAGTCGATCCGATCACACCTTAATTAAGATTGCATTGGGTCCACACCTGTTGGTAAGAAGTTAACAAAAAAAGAAAAAGAAACAGTAAACATGACACCATCCTCCAACTTGAATTAACCAAGTTTGTTCTATTAATATCGAAAGCGCTGCTTCCTTTGTAACGACCGTCTATTTTCGTTGTTTAGCTTCTTAATGAGACGGACGATGGTTCCTAACTTATATTCTTTTAGGCAAAGGAGAAAAATGTGAAATGGTGGTTTGTTGGGCAGGAGTAGGGCCTTAAATGGCGTTTGGATATATATGGCTCAAATAAGTATTTGCCTGTTCAATGAAATCATAGTTTAAAAAGAATACGAGAATAAAGTTACCCCTAGACCCGTCATTTCTAATATGGGGCATGGCAATATTTTTTGGGTCATGGACAGGACGTGCACCCTTCAGCTGACTACACCAAAGACTATGAACTAATTCAAGAATGAGTTATTAACAGTGAACTTTGTTTTCTAAAGACTCTACGAATGTGAATGTGTGTGTTAATACATATATAAAAATATTTGCAGGTCATTGTGTAACAAAATTTAAATATCACAAAGGAGGCATCAGGATTTTAGAAATGCCTAGATAGACCCAGCTCAAAATCAGGTGAAAACTACTGCTCTAAACTGAATATAAGTTTCCTTATTCACTCGTACATTTATAGTCAGAATTATTCATTACATCCACAAACTACTCAGTAGAAGGATACAAATTTTTTTACTGGATTCTCCATAATTTGTGTAGCACCTGAAGTAACTTCACTTTTAAAATGTAAATAAAACTGTAAGTTAATATTGTCAGCCAATCATTGAGTACAAGGAATGAAGAAAATAAATCTCAATAACACACAAACTGAAATTCAAATTGCTTTCAGTTTTCACCCTGTCAAAAGATAGAATGGTAGTTCTTAACTTGGCAGGAAGGGATAATGAATTATCCATCGTCAACTACTTGGTAGTAGGAATGAAACTTTACACTATACCTGTAAAATACAGATTTAAAACCTTAATCTAAATTAGATTGAAGTTTGAATAAGTATTTTGATGCTGCTATGATGAAAACAAATTTTAAAAAAGAATCCATATAAGTTGTATTAAACTTCAAACAAAGTATCTGTGATATAAGAAACCCTCAAAACTTGTCAATAAAAAAAACCTTTGTTTTAAGATTTCTTATAAATGACTTTAAAAAACCAGAACTATTAAAAGGTTTTAAATACATCACAATTTTAAATTTAACAAGTATAAGATTAACATTCTAATACAATATTTTACTTACAGTGCTACTCTGTATGGCTGTGAGCATGAACACTTCAAGTTACACTTATGATACTTCAAGCTTTTCATCTGAAAAAAAAAATATGTGATGACTTCCCTGTGATAAGAATTTTTAATGGTGGAATTACAATTTAAAATTCTGAATTCATGAGTGATGTTTTCTTTAGCTATATATTATTTGTTACTTCATATTTGTTATGAACCAAATTTCCTCTAGCTTAAAAAAAAGGGAAGTCTAAGGAAAACCTGTAGTCTTTTAAAAAAAACTCCATTCTGATAATATCATCTCAGACATGCCCATGAAATCAATAAACTTTTTGCTCGATTATATTATTATCATAAACTTTTATTTCTCAATTTCGATGATACTCAATCAAAACCCCTTAGTGAAAAAATCTCTAGTAAAAAATCCTACAACAAAAATTTTGATTTTTGGTTTTTGTAATATACTGAGTAAAAGTTAACTTGATCAATTCTCCTTTTGAAAAATAAAAAAATCTGGTTTAATTATGCGTTCCATGATCCTGAAAAAATTTGTATTTATTTATAAAACAGTTTATACAAGGGTTATGAGATTTTATACTCAAGTTTCTTCAAAGATAATTAACTACTGTAAGCTAAATATTAGGCATATAGTAAATTAAAAACGGAAAAAGGGCGCAATAATACTAATTTATTTAAAAATTTAACAGCTTGTTAGTGATAGACCAAATTAAAATTTAGCTCTTACTTTTCAAATTTTGTCATGTCTTAGCTTCAATCACTTAATTACTACCGAATATTCATTTTTTGCGTTTTATATACAGTAGATGTCTTAGTAGAAAAACACAACTACTCAATGGAGTAAATTTCAGGGCAGCCAACTTAAAATCGACACTCGATTTTTGGCCAATTGTTTTGATCCTCGACAGAAATTTATCAAAATTTAAACTGATACAAATTGATTGATTTTTATCTATTTGAAGTAAGTTGTAGTGTTGTTTAAGTGTTGTTTTACAGCAAAAATTAGGTTAAAATTTATGTGGACTAAAATACAAGCAGGTTTGCAGACGTAAAATTAGTTACCTTATTTTATTTAAGATGACAGCACAAGCTTTTCACATGACGAGCTAGATTTTTCCGCCTCTCAATTCGTCCTCTTCAAATTCCTAACTTAACTTTTTTTAAATATTATTTGTCGACTTTAAAAACAACTTCCCTGTCCTTGTGACGGTATGATATATGCATAAATCATACTTCAAGTAATTTTAAACAATAATTAGAATGAAGACATGATTTACCGATTCACAAGCTCTTATTTTCTACTTCCGTTTTAACGCTTTTAAGACCCGACTCAATCGCTTCTTTTGCTTCACTTTTTTTTTCTTTCTTCTTCTTCTTATTTATTGTTATTTTCAATTCATTCTTTCCTCTTTTATTTCTCATTTCCTTTAATTTTAGTCGATTATTGTTTTTTCTCGCTTTTCCTTCATTTCTATCTATTATTTCCAGCTTTTCATTTTTCTTATTTCTCATTTCCCATGTAACTGTCTCTCTCTCATTTTTTCTGCTTACTAGTTTTCCTTTTTATTGCTCTCTTCCTCTACTTTGGTCTCTCCTCCAGTCTGAATTCATAACTGTTTCCCTTATCCCATTAGCCTCAGGGTTCTATTCCTTTTCCTTTCCTCTTCACTATTTACTGTTCACTTCACTATATACTGTTCTATTATTTTCCTGTCTTACTTCACTCTTAACTCTCATTTATCTTACTATCTAAATTCTTACTCTATAACTATCTCACTTCTTTTTCTTTCCTTATTTATTCTTCTAGGGTGGTCGCAAGGCTCTCCTTGACGGTCTTTACGACCAAAGGTGACGAAAATTTTGCTCAACTCAGCAATGCACTTCACCTAACATTATACTCAAATCTTCTCTTTCTCTTTCTTTTCTGTTTTCTTTTTTGTTTATTTGCCTTCAAAGCTTCTTGCATCTTCTTTTATTTCATGCTTCTAACCCGACGAAATGACACTACTTCTGGTTAGAATTCTTCCTTCTTATTGCCGGCTGATCCGGCTCGAAGGACCAAAAAATGGTTAGAAATCTTCTTGCCGGCTAATCCGGTTCGAAGGACCAAAAAAATGATTAAGAAATAATGGAAAAAGAAAAACAAAAAAAACTCCGGCAACGAAGGACCATGCAATCAGAAAAAGGTTATTCACCTACCTTTGTTGGAGGTTCTCTTGCTGCTTAATAAAAACCAATATTCCCAAACCCCAAATGTTTATGGAAAAGGAAAAGGTAAGGGAATCAAAGAAAAGGACCCCTTACCCAAATAGTCATAGAACTCCAACGGCGAATGTAACCAAAGCGAATTATGACTTTAAGCAATAGTAAAACAAAAGGCGAGCGACAAAACAAAAGCGACTAAAAACTCAGTGTGCACGAAACACTAAAGCGAAAAATAAAGAAACTCAAAAGCGAAAATTAAAGTTAAGCGAACAATTAAAACCAAAGTGAACCTTAAACTCGAGCGAATACTTAAAACTCAAAGCGAACAACTAAAACTTAAGCGAACCTTAAGACAAACTGAAGGAAAGTCCAAGAAATCCTCTATTCTCCCCCCGGATTCCCTGTCTTGTGAAAACTTGCTTCCTTTTGCGACTCACACAAAACCTTCTATTTGTGAGTTTATTTTACAACTTCCGTTCTCCAATCCCCGGGCCTACAACTACTTAACGTTTCGTATTAGATACATGTGGCAGTTAGCTAGGGGACAAAAACAGAAAAATTCCTTGACCCCTTCCTGAGGCACTGGTATGTTTATTAAATACCTCTGATACTACTACTGATATAAGCCACTCATTGAAGACAGTTAGCCCATAATTAAGCAGGAAAGGAACTCAGTACGCCCCCTTTGTCACAATAGATATATCATAGGAGGTAGATGGGTGACAAATTTGAGCCTTGGAATGGAATATATGGAATTATACCCTTAGAATGAGGGGTAAGAGTACCTTATAGAGGGTAATCTGATTTTTGTCTTGGCCAAAAAAAATAAGGGAGATGCCTTAGTTCCTCGTGGGAATAGAGTAGAACTCTTCGTACTAGGCGCACTTTATTTGGGTGAAAGCAATTGTATTATTGTTGTATTGTTCTTTTTTCAACATTCAAGAAGGGTAGCCAATGAATAAATAAATTAGAAACTTAATTAGTCGAGATGATATTGAAAAAAGAAAAGAATTTAGGTTTTTGCTTATTTTGGACTATAGGCCCAACTTACATTAGACGTATATCATAGCGGCACAAACTACAGGGGACTTTCCGGAGTCTGACCATAAATAACATCAGCATAACTAGAGTTATCAGTTATACTAGTGTTAGCATAACTAGACGGGCTTCTAGAATTGCCGGAAAATTGATAGAACTTCTAAAGCTTCTGTCGGCAAAATTTTAGAAAGGAAAGAGGACAGCCAGGAGCAGACTAAGGCTAAAGCGGGCTCGAGGTAACATTGCAATTCTTAGCCTATTTTTCAGTCATAACATACTTTGCGCTTGGTAGTTTGGTTTTAAAGCATGTAGTATGTGCTGTAGTTCTTTTTAATTATCGGGTTCCAAGAAAAACCTTGATTTACCTTGAACCATGCATTGAATGTCAAATCAAGGTCACTACAATCTTTCCCCATTCAACTGAGCGACTTAGTGTAAAAATTTTTCGCGAAGGCCACAGTTTCTGAGAAATTCGACTGGAGAGATTAAAATGGTACACCCTATATTTAGTATAAATAATCTATATGTATACTCTGGTCAACCTGAAAATATAATTAATATATTTATTACAAATACAAATTTTTCTAAATTCCTTATTAAATGGATTTATGAAAAACACCCATTACAATGGATTGAATGTTTTTGTTTTTATAAAATTTATAAATTGCTAAACCTAATTTATTTATCTGATTTATGGGCTTAAAAGAGGAAAATCTGTTTGATTATAATAAAAATCGGCCTTAAATATGAAAATAAAAATAACTAAAAAATTGTGGAAATTTGGCAATAAAATTTTTAAGAGACGCAGAATATGGACGCCAAATAGCCGATGTAATTAGTCATGTGCTGTTTTGAAACGTCTTCATCGTTTTTTATTTTCAATAATTTTTCCTCTCCTACTTTGGACAAAAGAATAATGTTTACACTTTTGAAATTAAATAATTAAAAAGGTTTTAATTTAATTAATAAGAAAAGTTTCCTTTTTTGTCCCTCTCTCCATCTCTAGAGTCTTATTTATTTTGTTTTCTCCTAATATTTTCAAGAGTACACTGAAATTTTCCCTCCTCCTTTTTTATCTTTGTGAAAAGAAAGTATTTCCTGCTGAAAACGAGAACAATTTACACTGTTGTTTCGTAGACGACGATCTGCAGAACCTGGGGTGTTTTCTTGGCTGTGGATTTTAAACCGATGTCCCGGAAGACGGAATCGATGGCGTCTTGCCATTCCTTCCCGTCTTCTGTTTTCCTGGGTACACTCAACTGAAAATAAATGTTCGACCATAAATTTTTGGCTTTTTCATTTTATTTTCACTCGCATCCGTCGTTTACTAACCTAACACTTATAAACACGTGCCCATTTCTGTATTTCTCTTAAATGTTGTAAATATTAATATATTAATATCACAAATAGACATTTTAATCAGTGTGTTTAAAGACCTCCCTTTCCCCCCCGTCTACAGAGATAAGAAGAGCTCGCTTGATGTCGGCTGGACACCTAGCCAGGATAGAACCGGAGAGAATACCAACTTAGGTATTCACGATAAAACTCTGAAGAAAATGACAACCCGGTAAACCGAAAAAGAGATGGAGGCTTGGAGAGGTGGAGGAGGACCTGAAAACGGTGGGAATCCGTGACTGGAGAACCGTTGCAGTGGACCGGGCTCGGTGGGAAGCCGTGATTGGAAAAGGCAAGGCTCTGAATGAGCTGCAGTGGCAAACAATAATAATGCATAATGTACTTTCATCCCTTATCTACGATGGTTGATCATCTTTGTCATCATGTCTTTTTCCACTCACCTTACGACAAATAATCAACTTTTCGTCACCTCTTACCAAACTGTCTAAAAATGGCCCTCTTTCAAAGTGCAATAAATAATAATAGAAAATAATTGCTCATATTTATTGGTTACCGCTCATGCGATACTTCAGTATCCCCACTTTCCAACCTTGGACATTTTTCCAAGCTGTTTGGTAAATCATAGCGATTTCCACGGATTCTAATAATACGCACGAACTCATGAACTAACCAGATAGTCAATTTGGACTCCTGTCCCTCCCCCCACTCTCTCATCCTTTCTCCACACCCAATTTTATTGGTACTCCTTTAGACGTGTCACTGAATTCGTGAGGAAACTTACCACAGTCAATATTCTTCTTAAGTCATTATGTAGCATGTTGACATCGATACCCGTTCCAGCACTCTCTCCCAAACGTCTTAGTGACTCTGCTAAAGGACCTGACAAAGCTTGAAGCGTTTTCCAAGATCGGGCGTACTGCCTTCTGACAAGTTCGATAATGGTCGATGTCAAAGCCAAGCCCACCAGTATGTAAAGTGTGCACAAGAACATGTAATTCGGACTTTCTGAAAAATATTTGTCTTCATTTACGAAACCTTTCGATATAAATTTACACGATATTGCTACAATTATTATATCAGTTCGTTTGCTTGTGTCTGGTCTAAATCTCCCACTGCAAAAACAAGTCAACTTTTACTACAATTTGGAAAAACACATATAATGAAATGTATTTTATAAATTTTGTGAAGATGATGTCCTATAAATTGGAATCTGGTACTTAACGTTATCAGAGGTTAACTCATCTGTATATATTAATATATATATATTAATAATTACTATGGGTACTGGAACATTTATTTAACCCATAAAAAATATATGGTATGGTATTGAAAAAGGACCTTGTACTGTACAAAATGTTGTACCGAATTTTAAACAGTAGCTTAGTAGATAGGCAAAACTGGGTTAATTTTCAGACAAACTCTTAATTGTTTAAACCTACCACCAGGCTACCGTTCTTTCTTTGAGGGCAAGTAGCCGTTTACTAGGTATAAATAGACTTACTTGGAACTAAATCACCGAATCCGATGGTGGTCATTGTTATAAAACAAAAGTAAAATCCCTCAAAAAATCCCCAGTCTTCCTCCCACAACATGAAAATAACAGCTCCAGCTGCCAGATATAATATGAGGAAAGCAATTCCCGCCAAAGCAGACAACCACCGTTGTTTAGAGGTACTTAGGTTAGGCAGAACATTCTGTAATTATACGACATGTTATTCACTAAAAACCGAGCTACCTAATAAGAAATTCATTAGATTTATTAATAGATCTTTATTACAAGTGTAAAGAACCCTCATTCAATTTTAGAATTCCCTACAAAATTATTACAAAACCAACAAGTATACCTTATTTGGAAGATATAGTTTTATCTTTTTGTGTAGTGCAGATACAGCACTTGCCATGAGAACGCCAAAATCTGCTATCACTGACAGTGTTAATGGAATACCAATCAGTGCAAACAGAATACAGAAAAGTCGACCCCAAAATGTATGTGGCACAGTATTCCCATAGCCTGAAACAAATTTGCTATGATTGAGAAAACATTAAAACTTAAAGAGTCTTCTCATTAGTTGTCACTATTTTCTCAAAAGGATTTGAATCCTTCACAAACAGCACAAGAATGGGAACCAACACTAACCGTATGCTACCTCCGTCTCAAATTGCTTCTTGCCTTGAATATTTTCCTACCTATTATTGGTATTACTATGGTGTTAATCACTAATAACAGTTTGACATGTACTCCCTCCTTTAGTACAATTTTTGTGCCAAAGTATTAAAATATTGTTTCGAACAATATTTTAATCGGTTTTCGGTTTCTGGGGTATAAAAATTTATCTTCTTAAATGTAAGTTAAAAAAAGACATCACTCTCGAGTCCAAGTATAAATTATTTATTTATGAAAAACACCGGAAAAACACATATAATGAGATAAATTATAAATAAACAAATAGGAAACAAGGAACCGGCATCTTCAGCAAAGCTCTCGTTTGAAACACAACAGGCTTGCTTGCTTTTCATAGACCCGCTCATCCCTTAGGGTCGTGGGGTGAGGGAAGCAATCAAGGACTTCCAACTGGAACGGCCCTCCGCTATCGAAGTCAGAGTACCCGGGGTTCTCAGACAGGATTCGGCCAAGGCCTTCACCTCCTGAGCCACCACTGCCGCGGACGGACACGGAGCTGCTTTCCGCCCAAGCACTCCGACAGGATCTGATCAACCAGACGTTCTGGGTGGAAGCCTCTGCACGTGCCCAAACCATCGGAGGATGGATCTCTCGATCCGGAGAAAAGCGGCTCGACCGGAAGCCCTTCGCGCATGGTTGTGTAACGACACCTATCCCGCCTCGACACCCCACGTGACCCACACGACACGGAGGAATGGCGTCTGTTTAAAACTTAGAACCCTTCTTACGGTGTAACCACACCTTGAAGGCTTTTTCTTCTCTTTAATGGCCCACCGAACCTCCGGGTATCCCCACCACGAACACCTCCTGCAGCCACCAGCCGCCACGCCAAGCCACTTCACCCCACAAGCTGCCTTCGCAGATTTGACGACGCCATTCCTCCTCCACTTTAGCAAAGAGCGGTGGAAGTTGCTCAAAGCTCTCCTTTGTTAGGTGGATAAAGATAAAACCTTTGACGTCCGTTGGACTCGCCAAGGTGCGCTGTCGCCTCCTTTTCATAATTTATATGGATTGATGCTACAATTGCAGCCGAAGAAGTGAGAGTTTCAGATATGGGGACCTGAAGGTGGGGCACCTTGCTTATGCGGATGACCTCGTCCTTCTGGGATCCACCCAGTCTGAACTCCAGCGGGCACTTGACGGTTTCGATGCCGCATGTGCCGAGGCCGGGATGAGGATCAGCGTGATCAAGTCGGAGGTGATGGTGATCTCGAGGAAGCACGTTAAGTGCGACATCCGCCTTCGCGGAGCTGAGGCCGGTGGAGAAAGTCCAGTGGGGTCTGGTTCACAAGTGATGGCAGGACAGACGCAGAGATCGCGTCGCGGATCGCTCAGGCTGGGGCAGTGACGCAACAGTTGAGACGGTCCGTAGTGAGGAGGGCTAGGCTGAGCATCTTCCGGTCCGTTTATGTTCCTGTCCTCACTTATGTACATGAGGTGTGGGTGATGACCGAAAGGATCAGATCCCGGGTACAAGCGGCCGAAATGAGGTATCTCCGAGCGGTGGCCGGTGTGTCGAGGCGGGATAGGTGTCGTTACACAACCATGCGCGAAGGGCTTCCGGTCGAGCCGCTTTTCTCCGGATCGAGAGATCCATCCTCCGATGGTTTGGGCACGTGCAGAGGCTTCCACCCAGAACGTCTGGTTGATCAGATCCTGTCGGAGTGCTTGGGCGGAAAGCAGCTCCGTGTCCGTCCGCGGCAGTGGTGGCTCAGGAGGTGAAGGCCTTGGCCGAATCCTGTCTGAGAACCCCGGGTACTCTGACTTCGATAGCGGAGGGCCGTTCCAGTTGGAAGTCCTTGATTGCTTCCCTCACCCCACGACCCTAAGGGATGAGCGGGTCTACGAAAAGAAAGACAAAAAAAAGAAATAATACAAACAAAGTTTACAAAACGTTCATTTTGTGATATTTAAATAGGCATAAAACACAACACAGCAACAGGTAGTCACTGGTTCTTCTTGGTTTTCACTTGAAAGACAGGAAAAGAAATTAGAACGGACAAAGGCCAACGATTATGACGAATTGTAACTGAACAAAAATAAAGAGATAAGTTTAGAAAAAAATAAAAGAAAATAAAAATTTGATTACCGATTGTGGTCAAGACGGTGGATGCAAAAAAGGCGGATTGAGGGAAACTCCACCTTGACGTAACTTCATCCGTACTTTTAAACGGCAGCTGCACGCCTCCTTGGCAAGCATCCTAAAGTATAAATTCACGATTTAAGTCCGCAGTTTTAGGTTTCTAAGGTTTTTGTAAATCACATTTAAAAGTTTTTAGATTGCTTAACCCCATAACCCCCCTCCCCATCCTTTCCGCGCACGTCCAATTTTTTCCGAATGTATGTCCTGATCATTGTGATGTGTGTATGTCTGAATTTGTCGAGGCACAATAAATGAGCAAAGAAATTGAAAACTACGAGGAAAAAAGGAAATATTTTTTAATAATTAATATCTCATTTAAATGCATCTTTGTTATCTTTTCATACTTTACTTAAGGTGGGGTACAAAATATTTCCCATTTATCATTTGTATCAAGCTTATCTACTCTAATATTATGCTTTCTAACCTGAAAATAAGGGCTTTTATTAAATTTGCAGCGAATAATAAACCATAAAAAATCCACCTTCTCTTAGTCACCAATTTAACACTTCTACACCACTGTTTTCCTTTTTATGGTCATTCTGTATTATTTTTAAATTACACAATATATTTTTGGCGTTTTTAACAAACTGTGTCACGGGTTTCCGAATTGCCAAACACCTTTTTAACCTAATTAAGAGATCAAATAATTGATCTGGCTTTAAAAGGACGTTCCTTATCTATAGAACAGACCAGTGTCTGCACCCCAGAAATTGGGTAATAGACATAACTGGGAGAGAGGGGAAGATAGGACAGAATAGGAAGAAGGTGAAAGAAGAATAGTTTGAAAGAAGGAGAAATGACATACATATAGAGAAGTGTCGAGTAAGGAAAGGGAAAAGAGAAGTAGGTAAGAAGAGAAGGAAAAAATAGAAAAGGAGTAGAGAGGGTGAAGTTAGAAGAAGCTTCTTGTGATGTCGGGTGGTTTATGCTTCTTGAGGCGTCTTTGATTTTGTTGTTCGTCAAGAAGGGGTGATGCTGAAGGATGTCATTTACATTAGAATGAGCCGTGGATTAACCATGCGTACTAATCTAATGAATGCCTTCAAACCCAATTGAAGGATTTCTAGATTGAATGAGCACTTATTACACTTAAAAACTAAAATAAGAATTGGGATTTTAGCATATGTAGTATAAAAAGACTCTGTATAAATGAAAACAGGTGGACAAAGTTGGATGTATTGTCATTTGATGTGGTTAGGAAAATTCTCTGCATTGAGGGCAGATGTGGCAGTTTTAGCCCTTTCTATAAGCCGCTTCCTTTGTCTTTTGCTTGAAATTAGTGTTCAGCTTGTTTTGCTTGTTTCAACTTCTAGGTCAAAGGAGTTCAAAATTTTATAGTCGACTGAGGATGTCCACAGCTATCGAAGTGGTCGAAACGTTGGTTTCTGGTTCAAAAATGACGCGATGTAAAAACCCAGTGTATAATTTTTCAGTTTCAAGTTTGACTGCCACCGATGCTTAACTTCAATTATTTCTGGATCCCTGTTGTTACTAAGGAAAGATCGTTTCCATTGTTCACTCCAGCTATAAGAATAAGATCCTCAGCATAACTATTTCTAAAAGACCATGGCCTATTCAGTGGTGGAGTTTTCAGTAATCGAAGTGGATCTGTCTAGTTTGAATTCCTGGCATCATGAGATTAATAGTAGAACGCTGGACTTGTTCAAAAACTCAAAATGTTTAGTGTACACAGTTCAAAAGGGTGGGTTCTATTTCAACCCATTCCAGGCCAGTTTTGTAAATCGGCCTCCCTATTTTCTTGGTAATCTAATTAATGTAAAAAATACTTTAGAAAGTAGGAATTAAAGCAGTCAGAGGGAAATACATAGATTTAAAAAAAGGAAAAGAAAAAGAGGGAGGTGGATGAGTAGTTGGCATTGAAATAAATCGTGAAACTTTTGTAAATCCTTTCATTGAGAAATCAGATTTTCATTGAAATGGTGCAAAGGGAAACGGAACGATTGTGTTGAAATGAAAACGAAAAGCTTTTTTCAAATGACTTAAAACAAACACAGAAACAATCAGAGACCGCGCTCCTTAACTTAATTGTTTATTTTCAGATTAAATGTTTATATTTAGACGCAATGAGAGTTTTTTCTGTTGTTCGGACTTAATTCTTACTCTATTGCAAACTTAAATCAATATTTTGATCAACTCGTTTCGAGGGTTTCAATGGCCGTACAAGCCAGTAGCGAATCGAGACCTTTAACTTCGAGCTTTTGGCGCTGGGTCAAAAGCTCATCGTTTATCAAAGGGAAGAGTAACTGTGTATCAAGCAAAGAGATTAGGAAACGAGTTCCCTACCGTAACAGCTGACTCGTATTCGTTGAGAAGTTGGCCACATTTGATCACATCCTTAGAACACAAAAAGGAGAACTTGATGAGCCTGATACGTTTGTCTTCTAGATTTTGAATTAATTCGTTGAAACGCGATACCTCGGCTGGATGTTCGAGCTCTCGAAATATCTAAACAAAATTCAAAAATTATTTACCTATTACTGCAATATTTTTCACATTTATAGTTAAAAACATTCTTCGCATTAGTTGTGCCCTCAGTGTCCTATTATTATACCGCCCAGAGTTAGGCTCATCAGGAAGGTCAAAACCACCTAAATTCAAATTCATGCAAACATGTTCAAAATTATCAAAAATTCGGACAGAACATTATCGGACAAAACTTCCCGGTAGACTTAATATATACATTAGGGTGTCCCAAAAAAAAATCAAAAATTTTTATTTAAAGACGCATACCCTCTTAATTTTTTACAATGATGTTAAAACAATCGCAGGTGAAATTTCAAGTACTTAGGACGACAGGAACCCGTGCCGACTTTCACCGAAACATATTACTACTTAAGGGCTTAAGCGAACGTAAGCTTACATGTTGTTCTGGTTGTTATATTGTTAGTAGACGAATTGTTTTTAAATGGTCAGCATGTCAGTGTAGTTACGCAGTTCTACACATAGTATATTTTTAGTCGGAGACTCCAAATATCAAATAATGAGCTCGAAACTACCCTCTAATTGGCAAGTTTTGGCAGTACTCTGCTTTACAGTATTCATGAAGTGTATTTAACTGGCAATGAAGGCCCAAACATTGCTATTCATGAGTGCATTATCTATTGGGAAAAGGCGCACATAGCGACCAATTTTTACCCAGTTGTATGGGGAAAAAGTCAAAAATGTGTACCAAGTTAGGGGGAACGTATAGAAGCATGCTCAAAAAAACACAACACGAATTTGAACAGCGTCGACGAGAGTTTGTCAACAATTTAAATAATTTGTTTGGTATTGCACATACCTATATGCTTCAATTAATAAAGTATATGAAGATAAAATCATCTTGCAGAATCAGAGAGAGCCTCGTCGACCTGGTCATTTAGCTGGAGTGGACAAAAAGTTGACTGATACAGAGGAAAGAGTGCGCGTCAAAGCTACCGAGGAAGAAAAACAAAGAGCTAAATATTTTTTTGCATCAACTCCTATGACACCATCCTCCAAAGGGATTCGTCTTCTGATTCAAACGAGACGTAGATTTACAAGAGGATTTGCATAGGTATAATGGCTGAGGATACACTGCCCAGAACTATTAAAACCCACACTGTGAAGGATTTCATGACTCCAAAATTAGTAACAGTACTAGACAGGGATTCAGTTTTTATCCTCGAAGCAATTATTGATGCACTTGAACATAATACTGACGAATTTTCAATAAGCAAGTCCTAAATTCAAAGACTTCGTAGGGAAAACCGAAGAACGCTCTGTTGCCATAAAAGCTCATTTTCAAGCCCAAGTACCAAATGTAGTGGCTGTTCGCTGGGGTGTTAAATTACTCTCGAATTTAGATATTCGAAAATCAAAAGAAGAACGTCTACTAACAATATAACAACCAGTACAACTTGTAAGCTTACGTTCGCTTAAGCCCTTAAGTAGTAATATGTTTCGGTGAAAGTCGGCACGGGTTCCTGTCGTCCTAAGTACCTGAAATTTCACCTGCGATTGTTTTAACATCATTGTAAAAAATTAAGAGGGTATGCGTCTTTAAATAAAAATTTTTGATTTTTTTGGGACACCCTAATATACATATACCCTTGAGTTTGAATAAATCAATCCACCTAAGCTGGGTTTTATTGGTGAATTTGGATTCTGGATTCAAAGGTACCCGGAAACAATACACAGAATGTGTCTATGTTGATTTTCACGATTATGAAAAATTATTTTTGAACTTTGAAGGAGCTAATTAGTGTAAATCAGTAATTCCCAAAATGGTCTATATCGACCCCCTGGGGTCTACGTCAGCGAAAAAAAAATTTAGGAGTCTATGAAATGAGAACGGGGGTCTACGATAGTGGATCTCAACATACACTGATAGTACCTATTTATTAATACTTACATTATACTATCTTATAATATAAAGAAATATATATCATTTATAAAAGTACCTATGAAGTTAAAAATTTACTTTTGACTACAGTGAGAAATTTACAAAAATCAGTATCTAGTCTCAGTATTTAGTATAAATAAATAAGTGGGGGGTCTACCCAAAACCAAAAAACATGGCAAGGGGTCTACGACACAGAAATTTTGAGAACCTCTGCTGTAAATGAACGCCTGAGGTTGAAAGGATATGATGAAGCCAAAATTTGGAATTATTTATGATTATAAGGGCTATAGACGACTTGGATGCCTGCACTGGGTCCGAAATTACCTAGAAAGAGTTCAATGAGTTAAATGCAGAAAATGTTGGAAACCCCCTGTTCCAATAATTTGTCAAGATCATAATCTCGTACTCCTTTAATTCGTAAACTCATCTCCAGAAATTCTTTCACGAGTCAATGAAAACGAAGTCCAGAAATTTTAAAAAGAGAATATTTTAAAGAACGAAATGACCTTATAATTTATAAAAATAAAAAAACTGTATTCACTTTCATTTTAGTAAATTTATGTTGGAAGCACGTTATAAAAATAATCGGGAACGCCCATTAAAAAGAGAAAAGTTGAATTCATCTGTGAAAGATGTTTGAAAGCCCCATTTAAATAATCTTTTGATTGGATATTAAAAAAAGATTATTTACATAAAGTGAAAAATAAATCGAAAGTTTTCAAAGTTTTTATTAGCAAAAATATTTCTCCTCTTGAAAACTTCACTTGAAAGTTTTCGCTTGAATGAGCTCTTTTCTTTGATTCTCTTGGACTCAGCCTTCCAGGAAGTTGCATCCTGAGTTCGTTATATTAATGTACAGTAAGTTCTAGGGTTCGTTACATTTTTAGAAAACTTGTCGAAAATTTAAGGTGCCCTAGCTGACGTGCAGTCACTAAGTCACAAGCTCCGTAAAATGGACTCCCCGCCTCCTGATGTCCAGGTTCACGAGTATCCGAAATACCAAATCAAATGCACAACAACGAACGCCCTCACGTTGATGACCGTTCCTGGCTAGTATTTTCAAGAGCAGCACTTCTACCTTCAAACTAGCTTTTAGTTGCCGACAGGAAAAGGAAAGTCGCAAAAACCTTTAAAAGCTTGCCACAAAGATATCTGTAACCATTCCAGTTACACAGTCACATTCAAGAATATTCGTCGTTCCCCACCGCAGAGGACCACCTTCATTTATGTCGGGCACTGAGGTCATAATATGAATCACCAAACATTGAAGGACAATGACTAAACGCTACACACATCTGATGTGGCCTCCTTTCTGCAGCTCTTGCAAATATATGCCCGTTGTTTGTGGTCAGAGTTGTAGAGGCCAGGAGTCAGCCAGCCGGAGGACTTCATTGACATGAAATTGTTTATTATTTTAAAAACATGTGACGTTTTCGGGGATGAAACATTATTGACTGACATTTTGATTATTTTAAATGAAAAGCAAGTAAGGTAATGTGGTTTCAAGGCTATAATCAGAAATTTATTTATTTCTTTGATTTGTTTACATTTCGAGAGAATCAACTTGTGAAAATTTTCAAATTGGAGTTTTTGCGTATCTTGCACATGTTATTCAACAATTTGGGGGATTCAACAATCGCCTAGAATTCAAGTTATCACTATATACGATATGGTAAAAGTGGTAAATCGGGTATTTTCTATATACGCACAAAAAATTAAAAGGTTTTTCTCAAACCGCGTCAAATTGTTTGAGGATAATGCACAGCACTCACAGCACTAAAACCTGCGTGGAAGCCGAGTCTAGTACATGAAGCACTACCCGTGCTACCTTAGTGTAACTAAAAATATATCACCATTGAGCCGTTAAAGCTGGTGGCACCATTAGGGTCATCGCAAGATCGCACTGTCTACTGAACCTTAACTTTGCTTTTTCTCCTCGACTTGAAGTTTTTCAAATTTAGTCTTATCTCGGCGCAACAGCTCTAAGTCGGCGAAATACTGGTGTTACTTTTAGTGAAACAATTTGTATATTATAAATCGTTCGACCACAAAAATTTAAACAATATTATGAGAATAAGATCGACAAATTATTGATTGGATCAACCAAAAGATTTTTCTAAAAGATCTTTCCTTTCTTTCAAATCAATCAATTAGCTCATGAATATTTGTTTCATTTTGTTCTCGATTTGACGTCTCGCCGAAGGTTGTAAAACAAGGGCTGGGAAGGCAAGTATCGCCTTAGGCCTGCCACTAAACCTGTTGGCATCCGGTATTAAAACGAAGTGTTTTTAATTCGCATACTTAAATAAATCGAATCTCAATATGGAAATGCTTCAATATTTAAGTTGTCGGAACCGTCAATTTGCATCCGGAAGTAGTTGTAGGGCCGTTAGTGTGATTTCTAGTATTTAATTTTGACACCATGCTTATACAGCTACAGCTGCTGAGTACCATACTTATTCCTTTAGAAAAATTGTTACTAAGGTAATGCCTGTTTTGGGGGTTGTATTTATTAGGGCGTCGACGAAAAACACTCAGAATGGTTAAGCACGGTCATTTTAGGATGTAATTTGAATTTCGTGAGCATACTGAATAATAACAGCTTAGACCACCTAATGAGTAGTTTTGTTAGTTTTAACTCCAACTTCGTTTTTTAGAAGGAAAGGAAAATTCACTTTATCATCAAAAAAATTTAAATTGAGGGCAGCAATAACCAACATAACAACAAAAGAAGGTCGCAAGAAACTAAACAACAGAAGAAGTTGAAGAGCGAACCCAGTGTTAGAGAACTATTGTGAACAACACGAGGATCCTCAGCGGACAGTTAAGCCACCCATAATTGATTGATTTATTGAATACCCAGCATACCAACATTTTCTGCTTTTCCAAGCCTTTAGAATCATCAAATAGAAGAAACAAAGTAATCGGAGGATCAAAATACATCAAATGAAAATTTAAATTTTCCACAGGAAAAAATAACTCTACTTTATTTTTCAAAAAGCAAATACATTTCTTTTAGATATTTTATTATTTAAAATAAATTTGTCTTTAAATATTTCTTTTCTGAAAGAATAACTCCCAGCAATCAATCCTAGAAACGAATTTTCGAAATTGGGAAGTTGGCACGAGAAATATTTCCAAGTGACGTCACACACGAGTTTAAATTTATTGAAGACACCATTTTGCGGAAAGAATAAAGGAATCACCGTAGAGAAAAAACCGCGATTTTATTTGTTTATCTATTTGTTTACAAAGAAAAATGATTTCCTTTCCCCTTCATATAAATGAAACATTTTCAGAAACCAAAATATTTACCTTCGAAACCGTCTCAAAAGAATCAGGTCAGTGTTAACGTCTTTGTATTTGGGGCTGAACTAAACAATTGACACTATAACAACCAAAGATCGTCAACTGACACCTCTCAAAAAACTCACATCATTGTTTCAGGGCACTTTTGGACCCAGTATTCATCTATCATAGGATTCAGCGTCGAAATTGGGTCCAGTGTTTTTGTTTTCATTTGATATTATTTATACAATAATAAAATACAATTAGATATAAATATACTCTTAAATTTAATAACACATATACTTATAAGTTTAGTTGCACTTGTCAAACCACTTGTTCTTCGTTTACACACACATTTAAAATTTATGGGTTTTTGACCAACCGCGTCACTGTCTTGGCAAAAGTGGATGGCAAATTAGCCGATAAACCGATCGATACCTATCTAGAACGGTTAAAAACAAGAAGATTGTGCGCCTTCTACAATGTTTTAGATTTGGCAGCTATCAAAGTCTGACTGATTGTTACCCGCATAAAATAAAAACTTATCACTCTACAGCAGAACTAAGGATTACTTTTTTAGGTGCAATTCAACAGGAAAAAAACTTTAAATTTGAGAATTATTAAAAAATAAACCGTAAAATCAAGAATAAACTCTCAGCGAATGACCCCTGGCCCAACAACAAGAGTCTTATTTGGAACATTAAACCTTTTTTATAATTATCTTCAGTTTATGAATTTATTGTGATTTTTCTCTGGTATTGTTATTCGCCTTTTATTATAATTTAGTTTGTATATTTTCATCATGGCATAACTATCGTCACAAAATTATAAGATGAAACGGGAGATCGGTGAAGTGGTCAAGGGCCAGACTCAGAAATTATAGGCGCGACTTTAAATCCTCCTCCCGTATCCAGTTATACCCAAAAAGGGTGAAAACGGGATTAAAACTCAACAACTATATTGCATGATGAAATAAAAACCACTGGACCTGATTTCAACGCTGAATTTATTATGAATTAAATACAAGATCCAAGAGAATCCAGAAACAATCAGTGGCACATTTTTTTTTATTACTCAAAGGGTCAAGGAGTACATTGTATACTATAGGTCAGGTGGCGATAACCATCTAAATGTTTCAAATTTGGGTATATTTATAGAGAGGCAGGCTAAAGAAAAAAAGGCTCTCACAAGGCTCAAGTCGAAATTGACTGGTCATGTTCTGGTTATACTGTAGGCCAGGGGTGTCAAACTCAAAAGCTAACTTGGGCCAAAATAAATTGGGCCAAAGAAACAAATATTCAATTTTATTTTGATTAATACATTGTAATAAACACATATAAAGTTAAATAATTGTTTAAAATGATCCGTACAGTTTATAAATGAAGTGTACTATAATTTTATTTGCTGGTTTCATTTCTAATTCACATTTATTTTTATTTTACGTCGGATCTGGTAGCGAGTTTGACACCCCTGCTGACACCCTGCATTTGGTACATAGGTTTCGCTAGTAGTTTTATTCTCATGCAATTTATGTTAGAAGTTTCTTTAACTTTTTATTGTAAACACCAGAGAAGTGTAAACAAAATACGTTATTATTAATACTTTGTCTATAAAATATGTCGCTGTGTACAATGTATATACAATTTAAGTGAGCGTGTGTAGCAATAAAATTTATAATATCTCGTATAATGTATTCTCGAGGACTAATAAAGTAACATTTTCTCTACAACTACTTTTTGAGTAGATAATTTTATCTTCCAGTGCTTTCAGAAGAAAGAAACAAGACCGGCATAGTTCCTACAAACCAAAAAAAGTCTTAATGAATCAGGAATCACGCAACAAGACCTCAAGCGGCGGGACAAGATGTAAAACAAACTAGAACCTTAGGGTTAACAGCCAGACTGAAGACAGGGAAAGAAAGATGTAAAGGAGTTAAACAATGGGAGGAAAAATGACTGATAATAGGGTGTGAAAAGCCAAAAAGAAGCGAAAGAAGCAAATATTCAACTGTATATACATAATATGTTAAGATTATGTGAATATATGCAATGAAATAGACATAAAATCCTAAAAACGATAAGGGGATGAATTTTAAAAAACTAATTTTTATTGCTAACTTTGAATCCTCCCTGAATGACGTTTGGGAGAGATATCGGCGGGTTTCATGTTTAACACTCAGCCATGTATCAATATTAGAAAAGGCGAAAGAGTCATTTATGCCCCCCTCCCGAAAGGTTTATGAGTGAAAAGATGAAGCCCACAACAGTACACTCGGCGGATAACTTACCAAAGCACCGATAACTGTATAAATGGTAACGGCTAAAAACAAACCCACGTGACCCAGCATCTTTCTGATTTTCTTCCAGTTCCATCCTTCTTTCTTTTCATTATTTGTGTTTTTATTCATGTTGAGTTTCTTTTACTTCTACCAGAGGTTTGATCCTGCAAAATGTTCACTTTCCCTACCGTCGAAATGTCTTCACCACATTAGATCACTTGTTTCGTTCATTATTCAAAATAAAATTTTCCGAATTTATTAGTAAATTACAAATAGTATAAGTAAATGTAATTTTTATTTGATGTCATTAATGCCGCGGCAATTGAACGAAGCGTTGATCGCATTCGGAAGAAGTCGAAAAACATCTAAAACGAAATGATATTAAAAAACGCGATGTTCTATTTAAAACGGAAAACTGTATGGATGTGTATGACTTCAAGAAAGAAAGAAAAAATTCGAAAAGCCGTCGTTCTACAACAAATTAACTCTATTTTCGTCTGATCTGAAGCAGAACAAAGCAAGCGACCATTTGCCCAAATTAACTGCAGTATTTCCTTCCGCTTCGTTTGCCCTTTCGATTCATTTATACTATTTGAAAAGTTTTCTAATTATCACGTGGGTTCAGCAGAGAGTTAAAAAAGGGTTTCGAAGGTGACAAGGTCTAAAACAAGCTTACAGTACGGTCTTGGACCTTTAGCTGACTGTTCTCTCTTACTTAGAATTTATATCTTCGATTCTAGTTCTCTTTTGAGATTTTCTTTCAGCCTCACATTGCCTTGCACAATATACAGACTGCTACGTCGATTTCGGAGGATCTAAAATTGAGTGAGTTTTTAAGGTCATCCCTTTGTGCAACCCTTTGTCAGGGGGTGCCATTGTGGCAAAAGACCATTTTACGTGTGTCTCCGCTATCTGAACATGATTGAAAATTATTCTCCCACATAAATAAATTTTAAATAAATTAAAATTTCTTATAAAATAAAGTGTTATATTCTAATCTACTTGTAGTTTATACTATATTTTCATAGCTTAACAGAGTTTATATACAATAAGTCTTTACTCCTCTGGGGAGTATCGGGCGTCTATGAGGCTCCGCCATCGGTCTCGGTTCGGGGCTGTTTTCTTTGCTGCAGCTCAAGTTGTTCCTGTTGCAGCCAGCTCCTCTTCGCCTGTTCACCTCTTGGTCCTCTTTGGTTTCCTGTCCTGTATACCCAATCCATCTCCATTTCCCCACCCTCACTTGTGTTTTGAAGAACCTCTAGTGTCTTCGGAGCCATAATTCTTCGTTGGAGATGCCATTGGGCCACCTTACTCCCACGATCACTTTAAAATAGTTTACAAATGTATTTGACAAAACATTTAAACCAACCGACTATAACTTTACAGCTCCCAAAAATAAACGGTGACCGTTAAGTTGCAGGAATTATAGAATACATTGCAAAAGAATCAGAAACTCCTACTGTATAAAATAATTAAGATCGAAAAAAGTTATTCCGTAAACCTTTTATAATGAAGAAAATCAACATACAAATTTATGGTTTCTGATACTTTAAATCCAGAATTCATGTTTACTCCTGTAACCAAACTTGGGTGTTTTTTATTCATACAAATTGGGAGGAGTAGTGTAGTGGTTAAGTTTCTGACTAGAACGCAAATGGTCGTGAGTTCGAATCCTCCTCCCGCATCCTGTTATACCCAAAATTAAGAGTGAAAAACGGGAATAAAACCTCCACCATTTATTCATACAAATTCAAGTATTTTTTTTCTCGTTTCGGCCACTTTCTCGGACCACGTCGTCAACCCTTCCTCCTGGCTTCCTCCTTTTGCCTCTTCCAATACGCCTTCATCTTTTTACCGTGTTGTCTCTTCCTTTCCTCGGACCACGCTTTCCCTGTCTTCGGTCTGCCTGTTACTCCTGAGGTTCTAGTTTCTTTCGCATCTTGTCCCACTGCTTGAAGTCTTGCTGCCTGATTCTTGGTTCCTCAAGATTGTTTTCGTATTCTAGGAACCTCAGCCGCCTTTTTTTCTTCCTCAGGAAGTACTGGAAGATCCCAATTGTTAGTCTTTCTGCGCCCATTCTGCTCAGATGACCGTTGAAGATTATCCTTCTCTTCCTCAAGACATCTGAAATCCTGGGGAGGTAGGCGTATACTTCAGCGTTTTGTTTTACTCCCTGTTTCCCACAAATTCAGGCACATATTTACAATATTACACTCATACCTCGCTATACGGCCGCTCTTTGTACGGCATTTCGCTATAATGGCCTTCTTCAATTATAGCACGTTTTCGATATACGGCCAAAATGTGTCAAAGTACTGGAACAGAACTTAATTTCCTTCCTGAAATTAGGCAAAAAAATTTTGGATCCAGAACATAATCTCGGCTTTGAAGGTTTAAACGAACGTCATATGTTTCATCTAGTTAAAGTTGATAGGGAAACCTCTTTCATATGAGGAACTCATTCAGGTGCAAGAGGAACCGACATTTGATGAAGAGACAGAGCCTGTTGTATGCAAACAGCTAACTTCAAGAATTTTGTCGAAAGCTCTTTCCTATTTCGAGCAAGAAATAAACATCCTCCTTTAAACGGATCCTGACGTCGAACGTAGCTAAGACCAACAATGTTGGACAATTTTTGAAAGCCAGGCCCATCCTTACCAGCAAAAAATGATGAGGACAGTGATCTGCAAGTTTTTATTTCTTCATCGTCTTCTGATCAAAGCCATTTTTAAAAATTATGTATGTATACAATATACATACACATATTTTTTTAAAATGAAGTTGTTTCATTTTTGTTTGTGGATTATTATTGGTTTTTGGAGTCTGTTATTATTTTATGTACAAATCTATGTACTTGTTATGTATGTATTTCTGATTTAAACGAGATAAAATGCATTTTGATTGGATAGACCATGTTACATTTTAAACAAATTTGGAACCAATCTCTCTGAATTTGTATGAATTTGTGTTAGAATACTTGATTCGTTATACGGCTTTTCGTTTTACGGCCAAGTTTCTTGGAACGTATCTAGGCCGTAAAGCGAGGTATGGGTGTATTTATATTAATATGTATTATAATACAATGATTAGAGTTGGTCGCTATAAAGGAATTTAGTGTTCATATTATTCAGTGTACTTTTCGAGTGATTTGGTGTTGATGAATGAAGCTGATGAATTGAAGAACCAAAAATGATGTATAATGGAATATTTTTGTTGTTGTTGATATATTGTATGCGGTGAGATATTAGAATAATTTATGACGGTTCTGGTGGCCGATAATACTAAATTATGAAATAAAAAATGGAATGGAACTTCAACCAAAAGGTTGTTTCTCCAAAATTCTGTTTGTAGTTGTGTGCAGTTCTGAGTCCTTGTATTATGTACTTCAAGTATCAGCAAAATCCACTGAAGCCTAAATCAGTGAGAGAAGTGTCACGTTTTTGGTGTCACAATTCTCCTTAATTTTTATTATTTCAACTTTGATTTAAACAATCCGTTCTTTTTGTAGTCACAGTCCCCCCTCTCCCACATCCAAATCCTTAAAATTTCCACCTATTTTCTTTAGAATTTTTAACAGCGTGAAAATTAATGAATTTAATTTTTATATTTCATTAACAAAATTTTCCAAATTTTTAAACTAAGTGTTACGATATCTTGATCCTCAGACGACCAGGAGAACTTCAGAAAGAAGTGGCAAGAAAGAGACTTGTCGACCCCTATACAATAACAGTTAGTCTATTGTAATTAACATTGTGATTTTACAATATATTATATTATTATGTATGTATTAGGTTTTCATTCCTGCGTGTGTTTCATTGCGAATTGTATTTGTGTTTGTTCATTTTTGTATCTCGGTACGTTAAAAAAAAAAGAAATATAATATATTATCAAATATAAAATGTATAATATCTTGATAAAAAAATAGTCGAGGAAGAATTATATTTTACAAAATACTTTACTACTTTATGTTAAGGCCAAAAGTTTTGCTAAAATTCATCGGATTAAGTGATTGTGACCCTTGAAATAACTCAAACAAAATTGTGTGGAAGTGTATTTGTGTTGTGTGGGCGTTTTTGGTTATGAAAAAAAAAAGGAGTCAAATTTACAAAGAAATAGCTGAGAAAACTGTTAAATGAAGATTCAGGTGAAAAGCTTAGTGTCTTAAACATATATAATGTAATAAAACCATTTTGTCAAAGTTGTGTTTAGATTAATTGATGTGTCAATACTGTCTTGTTTATAGTTTAAATGGAGAAAACAAAAACAGAACAGCTTATTATTAGTATTATTTTATTTTCGCGGTCAAAATACATTTTAAGGAGCTATTGTTAAGAAAAAAAAAAAAAAATTTGTCAGAAGTGGGATTCGAACCCACGCCCTCAGAGAGAGGACCAGAATACACATGACCCGTGATACCGGGCAAGGAACATCCTTGAGTCTGGCGCCTTAGACCGCTCGGCCATCCTGACACTGAACGTTTGCGTCAAAGTTTACGGGAATAACGGATTCTTTCATTTTTAAATATCGTGACTAAACCTAAATTTTTATTTTATTATAATTATTCAAATCATAATATAATTTCGAATCAACTTTCGAATTTTATACTCGATTATGCCAACAAGTCTGGACGAGTTTAAGACGAGTAGGATTTGAACAAAAAAGTTTACGAGTATGCTCGTCATTGCCCTGATTTTAATTACGCGATACAGAAATAGATTTTAAAAACTGAATTCCACAGATGACTGGTTAATAGTTTGAATTCTTCTCACTGACGTTCAAATGATTTTCTGTCTGATTTTCTTTTGAGTGGAGGGAAAAATAAATGTTTTTTAGAAAAACAATCAAAAGTGGTTACAATCTCGTCATTTTCCTCTTGTTCGTTTGTTCTTATTTTTTGTTGTGATCCGGTCGCAGGTCAATAGCTCACAAGTTTTCCTAAAAATAGCGTCAAAAGTTTGGCGTTTACCTTTATCAGTATTGATATTTTGATAGGGTCGGCTAGATCATGAAAATAGAAAAATTGAACTACTAGATATGCCTGCAGGATTGAACTGATTGGGTTAAAGCTGCATTTTGTAATTTAATGGGAAGTCCTGAGGCAGAAGGCTTTACTTAAGTACACCCAGTCAGGCAAAGCAGAAGACAAGAGGTATTCGGTTTTGGTACTCACAGTTGTCGTATCATATTGCTTTGAATCCGACAGCGTCTACTTTCCTACAATTGTAATAATATTAATAAAGTTGTTAGATGAGAGATTTCGCTTGTGCAAAAAGCACTATCAAACACAACACCGAAGCCTTTAATATCCTGGCTAAAAAGGAATAAATAAATATGAATGATAATGTTGCAAAGCAAATCCGTCATAAGCTGGCGCTCAGATATGGTTTACCTCCCAACGATTTTTGGTCCTGTCTGTATGGGTGGAATTTTAATGAAAAGAAAGTCCCAAGACTTGTACTAGCACTCAGAGAAAATCACAGACACATTTAGGAAGGAACGCTTAAAATTTTACGAGCATATTCTCAGAAGGGGCAATCAGAGACTGACGAAGAAAATTCTGAACCTTGCCGATATAGAATGACAATTAAAAACAACTGGCTGCTTAAAGTTGGAAAAGATGCTCAGGAAATAGGCATTACAGCTGACATTGTACCAGACAGAAATAAGTTCAGAAAATTAGTTGACAGTCACTACTTTGCAGACCATCCAAGCACTATTAGCAACAAAACCTGGTGAGAAGATCGCAAGAAAGCCACAGCGAGGGAACGAAGAGGTTCTAGGAGTAAAAGAAGAAGGCATAAATGAATTCAATCTCGCTCTCTAGTAGGCCATAACGAAGAAAGGAGAAGAAAGGTTAAGTGAAAAAAAAATTGGAAACCCTGAACCACCATTATAGCTTCTGGCCATTTTTTTATTAACTAATTTTATTATGGCGAGTTTTTTTTTCGTTTGATTTAGAGAAGGTTGGTTGTAAAAAAATGAATTTTATATATGAGAGGCACAATGAGGATAGAGTGGGTGGGAGAACGTGTGTGAGGAAGCCTTTCAATGATTTGAGTGACCAGTTTGAACGGGGCTCTACAAAAGAAAAACACGAACGTTTCGGTCGTTTGGCGACGCTATACACCCTCTTTTACTTCACTTCACTTCTCTTCTCTTCCTTCCTCTCTTTCTCTCTCTGATAAAAGTCGAGGAGTCCAGCCTCGAACTCATAAATCACCTTGCAAATAAAAATAATTAAAGATTTATGGTTGTAGAAATTTTATTAGTTTCTCCGAAAAAAATTAAACGAACAGAAAAATATTTTGTGACCGATTAATTAACGGGATGTGTTAATTTAGGACGTGAGGGTTGAGAGAGAGAGAGGATCTTGGGTCTGGGTTGAGCAGGGAGAGACAAAGACGACGGGCCTGGTAGCGGTAGTGGTGACGGACTCATTTACTCGATTGCTTTTTCCATCCCTTGTCCCTGCAACTTCAAAGGAAGAATAATTTTGGGTGGGATCTTAGAACGAGGTGGGAAAAATGTCTCAGCAGTAAATATTAAGGGTGGGGGTGGGAATGGGCATCCATTTATTATCACGGACTACAGTTCCAGAGGCGATAATTCACTCGACGACAAAAATTTTACTCCAGGATTAAATTGATGGCGGCTCCGTCTTTTGTCCCTTGGTTCATGAAGCTTTTGGGGATCTTCCTCTTTCCGCCAACCTCATCTTCCTCATCTTCTCCCTCCTCCTCCTCAAGCAACTTTACATTTCCCACCTGCTTTTATTGCATCTGCCCACTTTTTATCGCTTTTTTGTAATTTATGCCATTTTTTTTGGGGGGGGGCTTTGTTCTATTAACTTTTGTCATGAACCTGATTGAAAACGCATTTTGAAAAGTAGACGAAAGCATGCGATTTATGTTTTTCAGATCATTGAAAATAACCAGCAATAAATAATGCTCGTAGTAAAGATTTTTACGTCCAGAGTAAAGTTTAATTTTAAGTGGATGCTTAAAATACAGTTTAGTACTTACAGTGAGTTACTTATGTAATACCTTTTGTGAATGTACATTGGCAAACGTTATTTCCACTTGATTGGCACTTTAATCCCACACCTTGGAGGAACTATCTCTTTCTGTAGTATTTCTTACTGGAATTGATACAGAATGAAGTGGCTTGAATAAACTTCAAATCTGTCAATACGCTTTTGGTTAATACTGACATGAATTATCTTCGTTTTATTACAATTGCTAGGTTAGTATGTATACTGAATAGGTGATAAAAGGAGAAAACCAAAAATGTAACATCATGGGAGAAAACTTTCCAGTAAACCTAGTAATAAAATAATTTATAAAAAAAAATTATTTGCAACAGAACTCTTTACTACCTTCCAATACCGTTGGTCACATGTTGAATGGTTTGTTGGAGTTATAATGCACACATTTGGGGACATCTCTTGTAGGGTCTGGTAGAATTTAAATTGTCATGACAAACATCAAATCAATCAATCAAAGGTAGCTTAACAGTCCGTCGAGGATTTTCACCTTGTTCACAATACTTTTCAATCACCGGATTCAGTTCCATTTCTGCTTTTTCTATAGTTCGATGTTTGCTGACAATATCCAAATGTTTTGCTCCCGCTGTTCTTGACTTTCCAAATGTTTTCAGTCCACTCTGTGGCTCTACTTCCGAAGAAGCTTACTACGTTTGGGCGCCTGAATACCTAATTTAGTGCTTTGTTTGCTCGTATTTCGTATGTACCAGGGGCTATTAGTTTTGACCCAGAAACTTTTCTTTCAAATATTAGTCGTTTGTTGTAGTCTCCTAATTGATTGTCCATGTCTCCGCCCAATCAAGGGCACCAGTAGCAGTTGGGCCGTGTGTAGGTCTATTTTGGATCTAATCCTGTAATTGCCAACGAGAGGCGCACGTGACCCGGCAGGGTACGGTAACATTGGTGGGCCATGGGCAGGACGTGCACACTTCGTCCTATTATACCAAAGACTATGGGGTTATTCGAGAATGAGTTTAATTAACAGTGAATTGTTTCCTAGTGAGTCTGTGGATGTGAATGTTCGTGTTAATGCATACATAAAAACATTCGTATGTAAAACAAAATTTAAATACCACGAGGGGGCATACGGATTTTAAAAATCCCTAGGTGAGGCATGGGCCAAAATCAGTTGGAATCACTGATCTAATCAGTACATTATGGGAAAGTAGAAGTAATAGGTGGAAAGAACAAAAGAAGCGAAAAACAATTCTATTTAATAGGCTTCATTAGTAGTTTTTGTTTATTCAAATTTATTTATAAGCAACAAAATTTATTTAAAAAATTTTTAATTTCTAAATGGATAGAAAATGGCAATTAAAGATAAACAATTATTTAATAAAATTTTATGTACATTCCAAAATTAAAGAGAACTATTAATACATAGACAAGAAATAAATTGTCCGACTTTACAAAATGATTATCGCATTCGTATCAAAAGAAAAAAAATTCGACTTACAAATCACAAGATTTATTTGTCTTCGATGATTCAAAAACTCTTCAACAACTAAATTTATAAATAACGACACTCATTCCCTTTCACGTCTCTGTTTAATTTTATAAAAACTGATTCTAAATATTTCATATTTTTATACGTTTTGCTTTTTCACGATTTGAACTCCCCCACCCCTATTCTGTTCCTAATTTGATCTCAATAATCGCTTTGAAGTCTTTGAGAAATTTTTTAAAAGCGTAATCGGATCTTTTGATTAAAATACATACCAAAATCAATATAAAAAGTTGGCAAGATACCCATTATACCTTTTCAAAACAGGAAATGTCTTCAAAAGCGTTAATGATAAAACAGTAGTCCTTTAGTCCTGCATCGACCTAACATGAATTACATTATATCTAACGACTTTGAAATTGGTTTGTTAATATTATAAAGTTACTTGTTACCTAAAAAAGCACATTTATAATTAATAACGCATTAAAATAATAAAACTGTGTTTTATTTGTTAAAAATTGAAGTGAACCTCACGGCAGTTTCACGATGAAATGTAACTGTAAAAATATTCTGTTGATACATGCAGACTGTATTAATGAAGTCAAGCTTTCGCGGTAGTCAAACTTGAAATTAAAAGCATTATATCCTGTGTTTTTACACCACGTCATGTTTAACAAAACCTGCCAGTTAACAAACGCTGGTTAGTTCGTTAAACATGATGCGGTCTAAAAACCTGCTAGAGCAGTACTCTTTAGAGTGTGGTGGCGGGGATATGCACTGCACTGCGTTGTTTTTAGTTGCCCCTAATTCTAAAGTTCTTTACGGAAGCTACAATCAAAGTGAAAATGAGTAATAATCAAAGTCGCTCATATATCTGGTAACAAATACGCAATCAGTAAGTACTAAGAAATTTTTTTTCTTGTCCAACCAGACGGTCGTGTGTAACGCATCTTTGTCTAGTATCATCTTATGACTGGTGAGGTAAAGGGTTATAAGATAAGCTCATCTATTATTTGAAAAAAGTAAAAGGGGAATCAAGGAAAACCTTTAAAAACTCATTTGTGAAACTTATGAGCGCAACGTTGCAGGAAATCCAAGCGAACGTCAAACGTCCACTCAAGGATCCGAGGCATCCGTATTATCCTTCCGCCTTCCTCTTCCTCTCTTCCAATTTCCTCTTTTACAACGAAATCCCTCGGGATTACTTCTCGTGAATTTAGTGTTGACCGGTGAACTGAGGTTAGTATTGGTTTTTAAAAGTGGGTGAAGTTTTGATTTCCTCGGAGCGAGTCGCCTAGTGGACACAGATAAGGACGAGTCGTCCGACGAGCTAGTTAAACATTCTGAAGCGATGCCTTTAAGCTGTGACATTGGTTTCTCTACAGTTTTCTCACCTTTTGAATCCCTGCCTCCTGATACACTACCGTCTTCTTCGCTGTCAATAATGTTTGACTGGCCGGCGAGAAGACGTAGTGCACCAGACTGTCTTTTTGGTCACCTCACCGAAGTGGCTTTACAAAGTCTAGTGTCGGTTGTCCTAGGATGTCTGAGAGAATACATTCTATTATTGCTTCTCAGCGTCATCCCGAGACTTACGGGAACAGGCACTTTGACGGACGGGGCAGAGCCGACTCCCATTCTATTCGTCTCGTTCATTATATTCTTTCCTGGAGGTCCTTGAGAAGATTTTGACCGGGTTAAAGGTCTCCTTGGATGTGAGACATTTAATTTCTCCAATACAATGACTCGTTTTGTGCCGTTCACCACGTTCGTACCCCAAGTTTTCCTGAAAGAATTTCATCAAAATTAATTTTAGTGAAAAACCACGAGGGCAAGAAACAATACAGGAGTTTTTACTTGAGTCATTCGCCTTTTATCAATACCTTTAGTATAGCAAGTATACTGTCAGCAGGTGTATTCAATGGCCAGGTTGGTCGACTTTCCTATTCAGTCTTATCGTACCAATCTTTTGGTATATGCGTTTATGTAAAGAGATATTCTAATTCCTTTCAAATCGTCGCCCACTTTTTGAAGTCATAAACCAACAGTGACCATAAAAAGACTTTTTAGATATTGTTACATACCTGGTGGCTCTTGGTGAATGGCCTCTGCTAAGCCTCGATGCCTTAATCTCATTCAACAAATCCCCTTGTTCCATGGAATGCTGACCAAAGGAATAATTCTCCAAGTTTGAAGAATCCTAAAAATATAAACGAATTGAGGATATCAGCACGAGTCATTGCTGGTGCTGCCCAGGGGACAACAGAGATGGAGAAAAATTTACATTTTCAAATCGAAACCACACACAAACCATTTTGGGTATACCTTTATCATTTGTTTTGTAAATTTTAAGATATCTAATTATTATAGTTTAAGAAAGTTTTTTAATTATTATGTTAGTTTATTAAAGTTTAAGAAAACTAATAATAGAGAAACTAAGAAAACTAATTATTATTATTATCATCATCATCATCATCATCATCCGTGCCATTCCAACTTCGTGATTGTTCGTAAAGCCGTTAACACAACACTAATAAAAGTCTGACCAACTCAACAGAATACCTGGAAAAATCCAAGCTGTACTAATCAGTAACAGTCCGCAAAACCAAGCATCTGAGCAAACACATTAAATTGTCCATTACAAGAAATTGGGGGTTTCATACACTGACCGGGAAATGTTACTAATATAAATATTCGGTAATTTTTCATTTTCACTAAGCTTAGTTGACGATTATAAATAATGGTCAGGATATTCTCACATAAAGTTTACAGACTCATTGTACTGGGAGATTTTCTGTCCCTAACTTTCAAAATTTTCATAATTAAAAATTTAGTCATGAAAAAATCAAGTCAACACTTCCAGCAATAACTGACAAAACTTAAATTAATCTTTCTTTCTTTCCTGTTCTTAAACTTAAAAAGATGAGATCTCAGGTAGAAATTCTAAATGGCACCATTTTAAACAACCTCCTCAAACAAAAGAAAGAAAAATTTATAATTTCTGGTACCTTATCTAAAATAACTTCGTTATTTTTATTTTCATCTTTTTGCTGACTGTCGATCGACATGGAGTCCACCTTGTTCGCGATTCTCGATACGTTGTCAATGGGAAGTGGTCTCACAATTCTCGTGGCCTTTACGTTTCCGCCCACTTTCACTTTTCCAAAAGATTTCGCCTCGATGCTATAAATTCCATATTTGTGCTTTGGAGGCGTAACTTTCGAATGCAAGGCCCACATTTCCGCCTGCTTCCTGTAATTATATATATCCGATTTTAAAATCTTTCTTTTTCGTTATCGCGGAAACGAAAGACAGTTCTTTGGGCACGCTCACAATCGATGGGTATTAAAGATATTTAGTTATCAAATGAATGGTCTTCTAAAACTCGAAAAATCTTTCCCAAAACAAAAAGCTAAAAAACTTATACAATACGGCATGTCACCTACACCTCACATTTAAAAATAAATAATTTTAATTTAAATTTCATATATATATTTAGCGTGCAATGTGATCTTCTCAAATCTGGCACGAGGATCCATCCCACTTTCTTCTGCTTCCTACGTTTATTTCCAAAAAAAAAATTTTTTTAAGCATTGCAGTGACTCAATTTGTTTTAAACAAAAATTTAATTAACAGCTCAAGATGGAAAGAAAACACTCCTAAAACTAGTTCTTGATTTTTAAAAAAAATGTGGTTCTATGCATATAAGTTGTCTTTGTCCCCCCACCCTCGCGGGATATTCGAAAGCTACTTCTTTTTATCCCAGTTTTCGATCACTGTCCTATGCCTTATTCTATTTTTCTCGTTCTGAAAATCCTCTGCTCACTTAGAACGTGCATTTCTTGCTGCATCAATATGTGCTTGCTCGCTTTATTTCTTGTTTTCTACATCAAAACAAGGACTGACCCCTAAATGAGAGAAAATCCACACGTACATGGTTCACGTCGATAATTTGAAAGCGTAATGAAAAACTGCAAAAAGCTACTTCAAAATGGCTTCACTCAAAGACAGATTTTAAACAAGAAATTAATTACATAAAGATATAAATTGATAAATAAAAAATTGTTGGGACGTCTTTATGCGGGGTTTATTTATAAGGCATTTGAGCTCGAACGTGCTTTTAGCTCGTGTTTTGTTTCTTGTCTTACTTGACGAGATGTTAACTAACATTCCTCTTTTCTATAAATTGATTTTCACTTACATTTCAAGCCACTCTTGCTGATGACCAATTATAGAAGCCGGACGACATATTCTAAGCCAAGCGATTGCTTCTCTAGCTGAGAACCGATACCATTTCATTATGTAACAGGCAATCATCGAGCCCGTTCTTCCCCAATCCAGCTGCAATCCAGTAAATAAATCAATGGTCAATTAATTTCAACCTTTTCATCATTTTCAAATATCAAAAACAATGTAAAAAAAAATTCTGTACACCTTTGCAATGTACCGCCGCAACTGCTCCGGTCGCACTTTCCGACGCCGCCAAAAATTTTTGAACGAGCTCGTCGCTTGGAGTACTTCCGTCAATGAAGAACAAATCCTTATGGGTGAATCCTTCTCTGGTAAACTTGGAGGCGTCGTACAATTTATTATTCAGTCTGATTATTGTCGTCACATTGTTTTCTCTAAAGTATTTTACGTAGGATTCCGGCGTCCGGGTTAAGTAGCCCATCAAGCCTCCTTCACACACAAAATAAAAACCTCGTTAAGATTTTTTAGTCGTCCTGACACAGAACGAGTTTAACGATCTTAACACTGATCATCGTCGATTATATGTATTCAAGCCACACTATTAAAACACATTTCTCCAACATTTTCTGACAATTTCCTACGATTTCTACGTCCTGGTAAATTATAAATATAGGCGGGTCCTTAAAATAGAGTATGTTACTCAAGTACTGGTTAACTTACACAGGGTGGACCATTTTAATTTCCCCAGTCGACTTTCTCGGAAACTATGGCAGTTGGAGAGAAATCTTTTAGTTACTCGGTTACAAAGGGGAAACGTTGTAATGACCTTGAGTTTGACCTTGAATGAACCTTCTCAACAGTACATAAAACTGAGATCATTCCTAAAGTTTTCTCTATAAAGAGGGGCACATGGGTCAATAAAGTTTGGGAACCACTAGTGTGTCATACTGTACTTATACAACAAATTTTAAACCAATACCAGTCGACGTCGGAGAGCTTACTACTAATAACGCAGAAAATAAAACGCAACAATGAAAAGGGGAAATGTGGGCTGTGTTTTCATTATTATTTGTAGAAACTGTTAAGTTTAGAAATGAATTAAACTGATTTTGCACTGCCTCTTGTGGTAAAACTAGGTTTGGTTCACGAGACAAACAAAAAGATTAGACAAAAAGATTTAGACTAGTGATTCGCAACCGATTTTGGGTCATGCCCCACCTAGGAATTTCTATCATCCCTGCTATATACTATAAAAAGCTAATTAACTTACTATCATTCAAATAAGTTTTCGACTGCGGTCCAGCGAAAGCCAAAAACTTGTTTGGAACGATCCAATTCAAATCACCATTTTCAACAGTCTGAAAAAAACCAGATGAAGTCAGTAAATTAAAATCAGACAGAAACAAAAAAATGAAAAAGCTCAAAAATATAAATAACATTTTAAAAAGCCAAAAAAATCACACCTCATAATATTCATACTCTTCTACGTCAAAATCGTTAAAATTAAAAAAATTATTTTTGTGAGCCTGATAGATAGCGTTTAGACAATCTAAAAGAGAAATCCTGTAAAGTGCAAATCCATTGGATGCGTCTCTAAAATCTCGATATGGAGGAGCATTGTACTTATTTAGCTTATTATACACATCATCTGGATGCATATTCAAATAAATTATCTGAAAGAAAAAAAAAAAAAAACTTATTTTCAGACGAGCTTGCAACACATGAAACAGATGGAAAATTATTTCTTTACTAATTTTTTTTTTTCCTTCTGCAAAATAACCGTTAACGGTTCGAAAGCTTTTTAAGTTTATTTCCCACTAGGTTCAAGCTATTTCTGTACCAAGAGGAACTGTCGACTGTGTTCATTTTTAAATGGTATACAAAATAAGTCACCCAAAGGGCTCTGAACAGAAGCATTAAAGGTGTCAGACTGTTGGATAAGATCAGAATCATCAGAGAGCAAATGGGGACTAGAGATGCAGTCCAAATTAACAAACGACTAAAATGGAAGTGGGCAGGACACCTGATGAAGACACAAGATGGGAGACGAACCAAAGAAGCCCAATATGAACACCACTTCTGGGAACCAGAAACAAGAGTAAACAAAAATTGAGGAAATGAGAGGACGACCACATTTTTTTTGCTGGCCACAGATGGTTAACTAAGGAACAAAGAGCGGCTCTGGGAGAGGCTTTTGTCCAGATCATTTTGACCTGGAGAAATAATAACAATAGGTATGTATATCTATTTAAAAAAAGAATCAATCTAATAATAAAATCAGGCGAACCGAAAATTAATAAAAAATTGCTAGATATGTTCACTCAGTTTTTGACGAAAACGTTTTGCGAAGACGAAAATTTTTTGTCACATTTAAGTTTCACTATTACTAGTCATTTTTCGGTTACAAAGTTTTTATTTTGTCAAAGGGGAAAGATGTGAAAGCCAATCTTATTAAATGAAGAGATAGACTGAAGATGATGATAGATAAAATGAAGAGATTGGTTGTATGCTGATTTTGTTTGACAAGTAATAAAGTCAAAAGAAGCAGAGAAAAAAATTAACCATATGTACAATGATATTTTGAAACTAAACTGACGTCCATATTGAGAAACTTGGGCCGAAAAGACCTGCCGGCCCAAATTCTTAAAGTCATATCCTCCTATCTCTCTGAGAGGAAGATAATCTACGGGAGCGGAGAAATGCTGGTGACGGCCGGAGTCCCTCAAGGCTCGGTGCTGGGCCCCACCCTCTGGAACGTGCTCTATGACGATGTCCTGCGAATAATACTTCCCTCAGGAGTGGAGGCAATGGCATACGCCGACGACCTGGCGCTGTGTGCCGTTGCAAAAACTGCGGACGAGCTAGAAGTCAGGGTCAACGGAGCCATTCTGAAGGTGGAATCCTGGATGAAGGAGAACGGCCTCACCCTTGCTGCAGAGAAGACAGAAATTGTCTGGCTCTCGGGAAGGAAGAAAGTGAGACCCATCGAAGTCCGAATGGGAGGAGTCCGAGTGGCTTTCAAAGAGAAAGCCCGATATTTAGGAGTCACTTTTGACAAAAACATGTCTTTCAGACCTTACATCGAAACCCAGATTAAAAAAGCCAATCGACTGACGGAAGCTCAGAAAAAATTGCTTCCCAGTCATAGAGGACGCTGTGAACATAAAAGGAGAATATATAAAAATGTCACAGAGTCTATCTTGCTCTATGAGGCACCAATATGGGGACCCTCAATACTGGAACGAAAAACATATGTCCAGATGCTGACTCGCGAGCAGCGAAAAATGGGAATCTGCATCTGTAGGGCCCACAGGACCGTTTCAACGGAGGTGATCCAGGTTCTGTCCAGGACGATCCCCATCGACCAACTCATTCTGGAAATCGTCGTCAGAACCACAACGGCAACCAGAAAGGAGGCGAGAGAAGAAACTCTACGCAGATGGGAACAGAGGTGGCAGAGCAACCCACAGACCGGTGCCCGGACGCGCAGGCTCATCCCAAACCTGGCCCTCTGGTACTACCGTAGGCATGGAGACATTGACTGGCCAATCACGCAGTTCTTCACGGGACATGGGAACTTTGGCAGCTACTTCCACCGGGTGAAGAAACTCGAGAAAGCAACGTGTCAGACGTGCAAGGACGAGGAAGATACGCCCGAACACGTCTGGGACGAGTGCCCTCTCTGGGAGAACGAGAGGAATCTTCTCCGGCAAAACTTAAGGAAAAGAGTGGAGTACTGGGACCTGGCAAAGGAAATGCTAACCTCTAGCAGGACCTGGAACGTCATTGCAGTCATCATGCGACGAATTTTACATCAGAAGACAAAACCTGTGATGTGACAAAGTATGCCCGATGTAAGCCCAAAAGGCATCCCGGGCCTAATAAATTAAAAACACGTCCATAGATGGTTTAAAAACAAAATATTTAAATCTATCGGCCATCGGGATCTAAAAGATGGCATAACAAAAACTAGTCGAAGGTATCCAAATAAGGAATAATCGCTGACGGTAGGCTATTCATAGTGGAGCTTCGAGGAACATTTCACCAATGTAGCCACGAGATTGTTGTGCACGCTATTACCTAACTTGGAGGGACCTAACACAAGAGTTCGACTGCTGTATGCGAACGTAGTCACAAGCATCGCAGCCTACGGAGCCCCTATCTGGATCGAAATAATGGAGAGAAATAAGAAAGTAGAACAAAAAGTGAGATCGCTACAACGACGGATAGCCCAAAGAGTATGCAGGGCGTATAAGACCACATCTGCAGCAGCCTCAATGGTATTAGCCGGAACTCCTCCACTTACCATCCTCGCAAGAGCCAGGGAGGAAGCCAGGACACAAACACGGAACAAAGCTGAGACCAAGAAGATCACCAAAGAAATAACTTATCAGAAATGGAAGGAAAAACTCGAAACAGAAGCCATCGAGAAACCCATAGTCGCCGCCGTCGTTCCACATCTAAAAGAATGGGTGGAAAGATCACACGGCGAACTGACCTTCCACATGACGCAAATGCTGACAGGGCATGGCTGCTTCAACGGATTTCTTCACAAAATCCGCAGGAGAGACACGCCGATCTGCGACTACTGCAGAGAAGAAGACGACACCGCAGATCACACACTCAAAAGATGCCCTACATGGACACTGGAGCGACGAGAATTAATGAAAAAATTCCCGGATCTTAACATGGAAACAATCATTACAGGAATACCGAACTCCAAGGAAAAATGGCAGAGTTTCCAGACATTCTGCCGCAAAATCTTGGAAACCAAAGAGGACGACGAAAGAGTAGGCCAGGGACGACCAAGGAAAAGAGGAGCAGAATAATGCGAATCCTCCTTCTCATTTTCTTGTAAGTCTTAAGATGCAACATCAGAACCACGGACGAGTCAAGACGACTTCCAGAAAATGATGCCTTCTTCACAGGCGGGTCTTCTGGGATCTTCAACAGCCACATCAAGGAAAAAAAAAAGGCTATTCATAGTTTTAAGTTAAGGATCACTGACATAGGAGAATTGCAAGGGCAAGGAATTTGGTTTCTCATGAATTGATGGGACGGAGTCCCATCAAAGAGGGCTTTGTATTTGCCTACTGAGATTTCTTTTTTCCCCCATGCTAACTGCAATTTGCGATAATAAAAATAAAAATAATAATAATAACAGAATATTAAGGAAAGAATGTAATAAAAGGAAAATCAAGATAAGAGAAGGAAAGGAAAGAAGAAAAGATTTCTTTACTAAATAAATGTTTTTACCGAACGATTACTTTTCTGTAACCCTTGCATATAAAAAATAACCAAACACTCACAGCATAAGCTCCAACCAAATAAGCTGCATTTACTCTCTTCTTAGGTTTAAGAGTTGTGTAATGCACGATTTTTTTCCTTTGCAGTGTGAAATCCTTAAGTTTTAAATTCAGCTTCACACAATATCGATACAACAGAGCCAAATTTAAGGGTCCAAAATCCTCAAGAAATGGATCATACTTCAGCTCCTCATCAATTGAAAAGTAATGAGAACTATGAGTGTATTTTGGTTTGAAATGTGTTCTTATAACCACAAAGTATAAGCGACCTGAAAAAAAGTAAAAATTTCTAATTAATAATTCTTTGTGACGATACACTTTACTACAAAATGGGTATACAAAAAAAAATTACAGATTGGTCAGACTTGCAGTCAATCCATTTATTTCTATTAAAATGGGATTAAAACCACCACTATTTAAACTCATAAGAAACAACAATATCTACTTCCTGTGACTTCGGATCTGTTTTTAAAAACAAGATTCATTAAAATCCTGACAATATTTGTTCTGTTGCAATTGATACAAACTTCTTTATCAAGAACCATTAACAATGAACATTAAAATAAATATATAAGTAATATATATCTTCAATTTCAATAATGTACCAGAAAATATGTCAAATTCTGATTATAATTGAGTTTTAAATTTAGTTTTTCACCCTTTTTGGGTATAACAGGAGAGACAGGATTTGAACTTGTGACTATAACATTTTAGTCTAGTCTGGAACTTAACCACCTACATTACAAACCTCCAGCACAAACTTTGATTTAAGAGCTGCATGATGTTCTCATACATAAAATATACCCAAGGTGCAAAATATATTAGGGCTTAAATTTTTAGTACTGGAATCAGATTTTTGATGAATGAACCTAAAAATCATGGAAGTTATAAAAATCATAAATTAAACATGTGTTCAAACAAGATGTCAGTACTTTGTGCAAGGCAAGGTCATTTGTTTTGAATGTTTAAGGACTGAATTTAAGAAAAAGAATTTTAAGCCAAGAAGTATTAATTTATAATTTCACTAAACAAAATATATAAAGGTTTACATAAAAACATTTAAAAATTAGTTAAAATTCTAAGAAACCAAGTCTTTGTATAACTTTTTTAATACAAAAAATGGAATAAAAATAAATGTTTTCATAGACATGTGAAAAACAATTTTGGTGCAAGCTCACCTGGTATAAATTCTGAGGATGTGACAATAACTTCACATTTGTCGTCTAAAATATCAGAGTGACTTCTGAGATTTCTGTTCGCCATTTTCGCAGATTATAAAGTTACCATAAAACAATTCATTCACATCTTAAAGTTCACCTGCAAATAAAAAAACCATAATACTAAAACAGGAATGGAAATTACTTATGTGAAAACAAATGATCAGGGAGTCTATTGTTTAACCTAATTATTCCACTTAAAAATAAATTAAGAAGTTAATTTAAGAAAATGATGCAAAGAAATCAAAATTAGGCCACGGGAACAACACAACTAAGTAGCATCTTTTACAAAAAAGCAAAATATAAACCTCAAAAATATTTCTCAACATATTTAATACTAAAAGAAAAACAAAGTGAGCATTTTTTTAACCGTCTTGCTCATCAAGAGCCAGAATCTAACCAAGCTGAACCTTTGGCAAACAAAATATTTAAGAAGAAACCGAAATAAATTTAATCTTAATGGGTTACTCACTCAACCTCACTTCATATTTTGTTTTGTACTATGATTTAGAAACTAGGCACAACATGTAAGTTTTTAAATATGAAAATGATCACAAATAAAGCTCGAGTTTACTAAAAGTCTTTTGCCATTCCTTATTTGTACATGCCATCCCACTAGGTTGCTTTGTTAATGTGATTTAATTAAAATCGTACTTTCACATTGAATTTATTTTCACCCAATAAACTTTGAAAAATCGGCCCAAATACTAAGTTATTGTTATTACTAAGTCACTTATCGATTAATTTAAATATATTGTAACAGGCGTACTAGACAACTATATCGTTTACCATCACACGAGGCGGTTTAGGAAAAAATATAGGAACTACGGCAGAGACATCTATGGCGTACAATTGATTTAACAATTTTGGCGGAAAAAAGAGCTTCGGTTTTAAATCCAACGGTTCGATCGTTGAAATTTTCTTTTAACTTTTAACATGTTCGAGTTATTATTGCTGGAATAGCAGAGAAATTTCCATTTTCAATTTCTGTCTCCATCCATGTTTGAATAAGAATGATGTAAGTTATATGTATTTTTGTAATGATATACCCTTGTAATTTTCTCAAAAAATAATAAAAACATTTTCATTTTCATCGGTCCTAAAAAAAAACATGCCAGAAATCTAACTTAATTACCCAAATAAAAGAACAAATTTAACAATGTTGCATTCAACCCATAAGTAAGACAACGAAAATTTACACGATCACGATTTAAATAATTTTTTAAACGCCTTTCAATTTTAAAAAATGATAAATTCAACAATTGTTATGTAACTTTTCTTCACGAATATACCCTGTCATTCATGGTAAGTTAGTTTTTCAAACTATAAAATAACCTTCAGTTGTATTTTTATAAGTTAATGAAATTTACCAATAAATAGAAACGCAATTCTCCCAATTCTAAAGTCGGCCCCACAACCGCTTTGACCTTGTAAAACCGTACCTCCTTCTATTGTCTGTCTCGAGGAACAATTCTAATTAACGCATACGCTAAATTTTACTCAATTTTTCTTCTAATGAAATAAAAAATGATGACATATTTATTTAATGTGTACATTATTAAAATTGTCACCAAACCGACATTTAACAAACATTTAACTTTACAACGCGCACGATCGAAGATTTATAATTGAAGTTTTTGTTTCTCTGCAACTTCATAAAATAACACTAAAACTTTAATTTTCAAACCATCCCCTTCAGTAATTATTAAATGTTTTCCCCTAATAGTTCTCATTAATTTGCACTATTAAGAAAATGTAAAAACTAGAATATTGTACTAAATTTGTGGTTTTACAGAACTTTAAATTAGAATGCGCAAGCATCGTCATCATTCACTAACACCGCCTTCTCACAGCCAAAACTCCGCCTTCATCATTTTAAACCAGCTTAAGTCTGGAGGGACATTTTCAAGTGTCGTCATCTCGAATTTAATGTTCCGCCAAATTTATTAGAAAATCATACGATTTCTAAATGTACTTTTCACTCTGTGGTTTCTTTGAATTTGCTGAATGAGCCGAAACAAACTGAGGAATAAGGCCAGTACAAGAAAAAGAATGTCTTTTCTGTTATATGGGGTAAATTACTCATTTTTTTTGTGTATAAAATTAATTCTAAGCGGTGTGCTTGCCAGTCTCCCCATCTTATTCCTGTTACGACTGCAGCACCACTAGAGCAGTTTCTTTTAATTTCATTTCATTTAGGCGCACCTTCAACATATTTCCTTCTTTTACCTCTTGTAATACGTCATCATATTTGTTAATCATAAGTATGGTAAACTCTTGTTGTGTAGCTCATTAGTTGTACTACTATTGACTTCATTTAATCCTTTTTTTAATGAACTTAATTCATATTATTACAAAAATAAATAAAAACTTTAAGGGAGAACTGTTATTAGAGGAGTGCTGAATTTAAAAGTTCAAAAAAAAGCTCGGAGCAAAGGTCAAGAAAGGTCACTAAATCAATAAAGTGTAAGGGGTCAAAGTTCAAACGAGGTCACTGTTACTGGACACGTGTCAGGGGATAAAGGTCACAAACGTACTAAATTCCCAAAAAGTAAAAAAAAAAAATTTTGGCAACCTTCCTTCAAATTTTCAAAACACTCCTTCCACCTCAAGTGCAAAAAAACCAATGATTTTCATAAATAACCAACGAACTCTGAAATAACCTCTTTCTTAGATGGCGTTGCATTCGGTTTAAAAGTTAACCAACATATTCAAATCAGGTACTTTAATCGAATGAAAGGTCCTTAGTTTTCTTTTACAAGTCTTTTGTTCGAAAATTGAAGGGTAAAATTGTTTTCTTTTTAAATTTATCTAAAGAACTTTTTTTAAAAAACTTTATATAAAAATTGAAGATATTTGAAATATTGACAAAAAACTAATTTTCCTGTACACGAAAAATTATAAATTTATGTTGGCAACATAGGAATGATACATGAAAACACTAGTAGAAGGAAGTGGTGGAGTTATTTACTTTTAGAAAGTAATGGTGGAAAGTGGTTTTATTTTTCGAAAGGGGATTTTAATACACTTTGGTATTATCGTAAAACAAAGTGGACTTTACTTTTCCGAGTGTTTAATATATTAACTAGGATAGCCTGTGATCCGTGACATCGAACAGGCCACTGTTTGAAAAGACTCTTTGGGAAAAGGTGAGATAACGAAAAGAAAGTAGGAAGAATAACCGTCAAGGACTTAGAGTTTGGAATTTAACCTCGGGGAACTAGGGAAATACTAGTTTATAATACTACAGACGCGTTTCGAATGTGCTTAAACCGTACTGAGAGCTTCCATTTCTGATATAATTGACCTTTAGTGTGAAACTAGTTTGATTACCTGAGTACCTAGGTGAAGGCCCCAAGATCATAAGTTCGTTCAATTCATACGCCACATTCACATTCATACGCGTTCAGAGTTTATATTCTGCATTCACTTTTTCTTTCTCTTCTTATTTTATTGGGTTTTATATTTTATATTTATCAGACCAAATATTTGGGTAAGTCATTTTTATTATGAAATTCACAATGCCCTATGTGAGTTCTACATGTATTAAATTCATTTGATTTCTACCTTATTATTATTATTTTTTTGATCACACAGATTGTTTTCAATTAGGTTTTGGTTAAAAAAAATTTAGTTGCTTAAGTCCTGAAAAATTTTTTACAAAATATTCAAATATTGTTGATTGAAGTACTATCAATTTTTGTTGATTTTCTACTGAAAGGAAAAATTTTTTAATGTTGCTTTTACCTAATTGTTAACATATTTAGTGAAATATAACTAGTTGATTTTAATACCTGGCCAGTCCAATTCACAGTTCTGGTTGCATGCCACTTAACCATTTTGGAAAGTAGCAAAAAATTGTATAATGAAATGTCCATATTGAAATCAGCTAAAGTGAAATGTAGTGTACATTTGTCAGAAGAATAGTTGTTTTAAACAGGTATGAGTCTGAAACTTCAATTGTAAAGAATAAAAAGTTAATTTGATGAATCAATATCACTTGTTCAGAAAGCAGAAATTGTTATGTATAATTTTTATATTGCATCAGAACTGAGTTTTGATGACTTGGTTTCATTTTATCAATTGTAGGAGTTGTGGTGAATTTTTATTCCCCTGTTAACCACAACCTGTTTGAGACACTATGTAGTTGTTAGGTTTAGTGCAGTGGTTCCTCTAGTGGATCCTGATGCCCCCTTGTAATATTTAAACTTTGTTTTATTTATATATGAATATGTTTATGTATGCATTAACATGAATATCCATAGACTCAATGACAATAATTCACTGTCAATAACTCATTCTCTAATTACCCCATAGTTTTCAATGTACTCAGCTGGAGAGTGCATGTCCTGCCCAAGACCCATCAAAATATTGCCATGCTGGAATGACAGGTCTAGTGTCAGGTTACTTTTTAGGGAACAGATGAAGGTTTTAGCCACAGTATTGGAAATATATATTCAAAGTTATGATAATGAAAATCGTTATTGTATAATTATAAAGTTATGATCTTGGCATAATTGTGTCATTATTGCATATGTGAGTGAAGATCTGGGGCTCAGTGGTCAATGCACCTGACTAGAAGTTGAAATTCTGTTCCTCTTGTGGATGCATGGAATCCTATTCCACAACCCCTGATGCCTTAGGGTGACAAAACAGGAGTAAAACTCATATTCATCATTACTCATTATTATAATATTTTGCATGTTTCTTAAGTTAAATTTATGAATAATTCATCAAATCTATAACATCTGTTATTAAATAAAAGTCAAAAATATTGTATCACTTATTTTTGTTAAGAAAGTTATATTGTGATTGTGTTAAAAACATTTTAAATAGCTCGTCTAAAGAAGGAAAGGTGAAAAATAGTGTTTATTGTTGTTCCTATTGTCATTTTAAAATATTGGCCTTCCAATGAATTTTTACTTTCAAATGCTTAACTTGTCATTTAATAGTTGAGGCGATCAATTTTGCTGTTTTTGCCTAGCTTTTGAAGAATTGGAACTTAAACTCTGCTGGATAAATTGATTAAAAGTTTGAATTTCTAAAGATAAAATGATTGTTTTGTTTGATTCATTTTGAATAATTTTTTGTGCAGGTGCAATGGGTCAGTGCAGTGCCTGTTAGACCATTCATTGGTTGTTCATCAAAAGGTGGAATTTTAGTTTGGATGAAAGTCTTAGAATGGAACAATCCCATCTTAATTGTGGAATCAAAATGGAACAAGCTCTTGATTTAAACATTTCTTCGAATATTAAAATGGAACAAGCATTAGATTTAAATATAACATCAGGTTTGAAGATGGATCAAGCAATGGATCTTAACATGAGTTCAGATAAAGTTCGATCTCTTTGCTTAGCAGTTGAGCTTTGTGTTGTTTGTGGTGACAGAGCTTCAGGTAAATCAAATATTATTTCAACTTTTTTTTATTAATGAAATTGAATATTTGAGAGGTAGTTGGAGTAATTATAGGTCTTGTTTGGTAGTGATGATGTTTAATTTATTGATTGAGGTTCATGTTATTTTACATTTGGATATTGTATTTTTAGGAAGGCATTATGGAGCTATAAGTTGTGAAGGATGCAAAGGATTTTTCAAGCGATCTATTAGGAAGCAGCTAGGTTATCAGTGCAGAGGTACAAAAAACTGTGAAGTCACCAAGCACCACAGGAATAGGTGTCAATATTGCAGATTGCAAAAATGCCTTGAAAAGGGGATGAGGAGTGATTGTAAGTGTATTTAAAGATGTCAAAAATGTGTTTATGGCGAGGATAAAAAAAGTAGGAAAATTGCATAAATAAAAACAAGGCGTTATTTAATTTTGTGGCCAAGTCTTCTGGGATTTCCTCTTTTTTCCAGCTTTCTGAATTTCAACGCGTGAAATGGATTGAATAATAACACTGACTACTTTCTATATGAAATTAGTGGTATTGAGTGTAATATTTTCTTGCAAATTTAACAGTAGGTGTTGTGTTTAAAACTTCCGAAATTACCGCTACAAAAGTTCTGTACATGACCTGAAGGAGTTTTTTCCGTATATCTTGATTGTGGGCGGTATTTATACTCTATCAATGATATCATTATAAACAATGGGAGGTGTAGTTTAGTGGTTAAAGTTCCTGACTTGGACTTTACAATCATGAGTTCAATTCCTTGACCCATATTCTGTTATACCCAAAAAGGGGTGAAGACTATAATAATTATTTAATTAATATTAAAAGTCAAAGGAATAAATCCAAATTTTGGGTCAGGCATTTAATGCACCTTTTCAACGACCTGACGAACTAAGAGTCCGATTCGTTACACACCCTCAAAATTAAATAACTATTCAGCATAAGAAAGAAGCTGTTGAAACGTTGAGAACACAACAACGACAAGACTGATATTGGCAAATAGAAAGCATAATTAGTAGACTTCAACTCAAACCCAATAAGCACCTAAGCTCATCCGTTAGGTGGTTCATAGAAAGGGTCATTATTGCTAATGGATTTACTTTTCTAATATTCTGCCTTGAATATGAGTCGTAGGTTAAACCATGTCATGACACAGTCAGTGTTTTTAATGTTTTATATATTCCATTATTTAATTTATTTATTTTTGTATGGGGTAACCTTTTTAAATTGCTTTAATTTTTATAATTAAATTATACTTTTTTGTTTGTTCTAGCTGTGCAACACGAGAGGAAACCAATAAGCGAAAAAAACACCAGAGATTTGTCTAGTTTGATTGCTTCAAATAACAATTCTCAGTCTTTCATTTCGCCAGACATTAACTCCAAGATTTATTTGCGAAAAGATTTAGAAAACGCACCAAGTGCCTTTGCCGCTGCCTTTGGTCTAGCTGATCTTGGTCTTCTAACTGCAACCTCTTTAGGGAAATCGCAATGTAAGCGGAACTTCGAGTAATCGATAGAAGTTTATGAGAGTAATATATTATTATAATAATAATACAGTCTTCATTAGCCCTAGAACCTTAGAGAGGGTGGCTGGTTTTTAGGGGTATAAAAAAATTTACAAAGTATGATTTGGTAAACTGAGTAGTTACATGACTTGTTTTCATTCAAATACTTCATACTGTTCATATGGTTTGTGATATAGGAATAGATGCTTAACATTCTGTTTTTGTTACTGTCGATGGGGAAGTTGACAATGTTTTCTAACTCATTATTAGTGCGCTAGTATTGCTGAGCCATATAAAAGGTTCTTTCAGGGTCGAGGCTTTTTGACAGTAATATTGTGAGATATGATTCAAAAATGGTTGTTTTGCAGGCAACGAAAATGTCAAAAGGGAATCGCCACACATGAGCGATGACGAAGATTCTGCCGAAAGTGACGTGAACGAAGAGCTTGGAGATGCTTTGTCCTGGGCAAGAGAAAAAACTCTAAAAGAATCCTTAGATCTACTTACAAAACTTTTAAACGAGGTGGGAAGATATTGACTTTTTTGTTTATTTGTGTAAATTTGTCATGATTAAACGTTTTGTTTTTAATATGCCAGAGTCCTAACACTAACGAAAATGCGGGAGACGAAGAGAAAAAGCCGTCAGAATCAGAAGAAGATTTGCTTCAAGATTACCATTCAACGTTTAACTTACAAACTCCTAGTCCTGTTCCTGTGCACTTAAACGTCCATTATGTTTGCGAAAGTGCCTGCAGGTTGTTGTTTCTCTCAGTACATTGGGCAAGAAGTATAGGCGCGTTTCAGAACTTAAGGTAGACTTATTAAGTAGTTTTCGAAATCTGTGAAAAACAGACTTAACACTTAACGTGTAGATAATAGAAATGTTGATTTATACTCTGACGGTTATAGTCACGATCTTCAAGCGGCTCTCGTTCGTCGATGTTGGCCAGAACTTTTTGCTCTTGGTTTGTCTCAATGTTCTCAGATTCTTCCGTTAAAGGCAATGTTGGCACCAATTGTAGCTCATCTTCGAACGGCTGTGACGCAGGATTCTATAGCTGCTCAAAGGCTCATTGATGTAAGTTTTTTTGAAGATTTTAAATTTTGTTTTGAGGTTTAAAAAAACTATTTTTGATTTTTTTTTTTTTTTTTAAGATCACTGATCACATCTTCAAATTGCACGAATATGTTACCAAAATGATAAGTCTCCACATTGACAATCATGAGTACGCATATTTGAAAGCCTTGGTGCTCTTTAGTTGGCATCTTCCGGGACTTCCGCCAGCTCTTCGTCGTCAGATCGATCGACTGCAGGAGAAAGCATTTCAAGAATTGCGAACTTACGAAACAAAGCATAACACTGAAGACGAGGATCGATCATCCAAGTTGTTGCTTCGTCTTCTGCCTTTAAGATTTTTGCAAGTTAGTATTTTTTTAAGTATTTCCAAATGAAATGGGCTCTTTCGTTTGATCGTTTTTAGTGTTTGATACCTTGGTTTTGATAAAATCAGAACAGTTATTGTTAATTATTGGTAATCCCTGATTTACGAGTGATGTTGAAGAGTTTCCAAATATTTTTTGATTTTGTTAGGATAATGTGATTGTTAACAACAGTATTTGAGTGAAACGTCATTATTCAGAACGTCCATACAATATGGTAACGTTAGATGCTAAAAATATGTCATAATGCGGAATATACATGTAATATTGTGAGGTTTTCCGTATCAGTATATTGTACTCGATGCATGAGATATTATTTTTTCACAATTTGGAAAATAGGTATATTTATAAACATTGGTCTCTTGAGTTAGCTTCGTTCATTGGACTTTCTGTATTATATCTCTAAGAAGTTGGTTAGGATCTAAAGTCATCGTTGACTCGAGAAACAACAATTTATCTCCAAGCAAAATCAATCTTTAATCAAAAATCAGTTTTATTTACTCTATATCTGAGTGTGGTTTAGATGGTGAAGTGGTTAAAGCTATCGGTATAAATACATAGGCAAGTTTTGTTTATATATAATATATTGAACTTTCTCGAAACTATTTTATGAGAGAGAAATATTAAGAGCTTAATCGAAATGAACTTCGTAATGAACTTAAATTTTAATGAGTTTCTTTTGTTAACCATACATTAGGAGTGAACTTAAGGAAGACAAAAATGAAGTTAAAAGCAATTAAATTCATATTATTAGAAAGGGATTGGACATTACACTGGTTAGAAATGAGTTAATCGAAATGGTAAAGCAGTCACACTTATCAAAAAATTTTGCTCTCTGCCACTCAATTTGCCGTACCAAATTGTCGATTAAGATAGTGTCTATCTTGCCAAGAAAAAGCCATAACAATTTTGCTTGGAGCTAAAAAACATTACAGTGGAAGAATTAACAGCATTAAGACCTGATATCGATTCCAGAGTATCTAATATATGTTTTAATTTTCAGCCACAAATAATGGAGGAATTGTTTTTTGCTGGACTCATAGGCAACGTTCAAATCGACAGCGTTATTCCTTATATTTTAAGAATGGAAGCTGACGAATACAGAGTCAGTTTACTAAACGTGAGTAAATGAAGTATTTTCGTATTTATAAAATATCGCCTTCACTAATTAACGGTAGTAACTTTAAATCAGACCAAATTTGAGATTCATGCTTGTGGCAATCACCAGTGATTATCGAATCGTTTTCAAAAAGAAGCAGACGTAATTTTTGCGTATGGAACTAAAAAGCCGCATGTGGCGCCCAAGCCACAGGTTCCCGACCCCTGATCTTGACAACAAACCATTTTAGTTATTACATATAAATTTTATAATAAATATAAATACACGTATAACGTTTCATGCTCATTAAATTTTTTTCAGGAGCACACTAGTCAAGGTTTTGAAAAGTAAATTTCACTTAAAGGAATAGAACTGCTCTCAACGACCCAGGTTTGACAGACGATTGTCTTTCCGTGTTCTGCACTTACTTATTTGGGAACAACAACTTTGAGTTTTGAATTTTGTCCACGATAGGCTTTCTACGGTATATGTGTACTTCTCGAGTCTAAACTAACACTTGACTGAATTTTTTAAAAATCGATTAGTTTTTAAATGATTATCAAGTGAAACGTTGCCAGGTAAATCCGAATGTGATCAGTATTAATTTGGTGTTTCTTTCGATTATGGAAACGTATAGTATTCTAAGAAAAAATCAATGTTGATCATTTGTGTCACAGACATTAGTCTTTACTTTAAGCTTTTGTGTTGAGGCACAGCTTTTGAATGGTGGGGTACCATCAACTTCTAATTGATCAAAGGGGACGAAATGGGGAATGAGTATCACTAAGTGTTTTTCGGTAAAAGTTGTAAACTTCAACTATCGACGGTGTAGTAACGCTTAAGTTCGATATTCAGCTATTTTACTCGCAACATTTTCATCTTGGGTTGGTATTTTTTTCTTAATCTACTCACTTTTATACTTTGGGATGTTTAAAAAATGGTGGCAGAAGACTTCATTGTTTGGCAATGATGAGTGCGTTTTTAGTATTTTTTGTTATGAAATTGCATTTTTTTATGGATGAGGTCAAATCTATTTTTAAATGAGAAGAACCATTACATAATATTGTTTAAATTTTCAGGACCATTATGTGTTGTGCTTATATCTCGGTAGAATCGAGTATTATGTATAATTTCCGACCTTTTTTCATAATCATTGTTCTGAATATATATCGCATTTACCGGTTAGCTTTTAAAATTTCCAACTCGTGTCGGGAAATTTAACAAAATTTTGATCAAACACTTTAGCTTTACTCACTTTTCTAAAAACGGCTTGCCGATACCACTACGAATCCTCGAATTAGACGAGATGAATTACATGAGATGGAGAAATGGCAGAAGCCAAACATCTGAGTTAGAGATTTGATGATTAAGTCGGTGAATGTGATAAATATTGGGTAATTCGTCACATTTAACAAGTTTAGCGGTGGTTATGAATAATCAGTTTTACCGTAACAGGTTAAAGAAAAAGAATCATTTCCTCAGTTTCACGATTAAAAATTTTTTTGTCTCTTACTTGATTGTTCAGAATAATTCACTCTTTTTATGATGTATTTCTCATACTACTTTTTAAGAATAAATGTTCAGTATTTGTAAAATGTATAACTGGTCGTGCCTTGCAAATGTAATTAGCCTTACGTTATAAAGTTTATTTAGGAAATAAATGTACCTGAATTAATTAATTATTATTATTTTAACTTTACCATTTGTCTATTTATTTTAAAATTAAAATTCATTTTAACCCTTTTAGTACTGGGCAAAAACGAGGTGCCTGCGCGAGAATAACCAGCCGAATTTCACGGTTTTACTACGGTTTGGGAGAATGCTCATAAAAACCAAACCAGAAACAATATTTACGTGATTTCAAAAGGACGAAATAGAGAACAAAACAATGGCAATAGTTTTTCTATATTCACTGAAAATTATATAAATAAACAATGGTATAAAAGAGTGTAAAGAAAGTAAAAGTCCGAAACTAAAAGCATTATGTACTGGGTTTTTACCGCGGTGTATAATGTTTTTAGTTCCAAATTTGAGTACCGCGCAAGCTTAACTTCAATAAAGTAAAAGTCTAGTTCTTAAAAAACGTATATACATATATAAAAAGTCACTATTTCATCACAATCTTATATAGAACATTTATTCCAAATTATATACTTTGCGTTTCCGATATAATTTGTAACAAGATAGGAAAAAGTCATGACCCAGAAAAATTTAAAACGAAAGATTATTATTTTTTAATTCTCGTAATGAGATTAGATCATTTATAACGTATTATAAATTTATTTGGAGATTGAGTTCCTCCACAATGTGAATAGTAAAATGCAATAAGACGCGGACTGATATATCGGCTCGATATATTTGAATCGGCCTCTGCTAGTAAAGGGGTTAAATTGTCATTATTTTTTTACAAGATTCAATTTTCCCATTGTTTTATTTTGAGCTTTGGCTCTCATAAAATTTCTATTTGATTTCCGAGGTTTTGTTTTCGAGAAATATTGGTGACAAATTGACAAATGGTAATGATCTTTTTTTTAGAATTTTCTATTTGAATTTCTTTTTGAAGTTTTTGTAAAAATGAAAAAAAAAACTTGTGACTAAGTTTCCTAGAGCTGTGTGTAAAAAAATGGGAAAATTTGATTGTTCAAAGAAGCAAAATTTTTTTTTAATTGGAACAATGAACAAGAATATTGTGTAATCTAAGTTATGAGATATTTACTTTTACGAAAAATTTTCTAGAAATTTAGCGAAAATGATCGATTTACACATTTAACTTTTGACGACCCGGAAGCTTTTCAGTTTTATATTCAGGTCCAAGCGATTTTTTGGGCGAAAAGAAACTACTATGTACACTTATAAACGAAGTATAGGAATGAAAATATTTATAATTTTAATAAACATTTATTTATATATATTCTGGGTAATTGGATAATAATAAACTTTGAATTTTATACTCTTCATGATACATTTCAAAGTATTATCAATTATGTATACAGTAGGCCCTCGACTTCCGCAAATAACTGGTACCTGAAAGTGTATGCTCGAAAGCAGAGGGATATGCAAAAACATTCACCAAAAACTGTGTTAAAGTATTTATGAAATTAAGACGCGTGTTAAGTGCTCCAGGATGTTTTCTTTTTAAAGTTTACTCTTTTGTTCACATAATCTGAACAAAATTGTGATCTGATAGTATGATGTCTTCCGAAAAGGGGATATCCGATCGCAGAAGATTAAACAGTTGAATCTTTATTGATGCGGTTTTTGCCGCCATAAATGCAACATTAGACCGTTGAGGGTTAATTTGCTGATTTCCATATTTTTCAAAATCTGAATTTAAGCTGTTAAAATCAGGTTAACCCTTTGAGGCATAGTGGCTTCATTTGAGTCCACTTGTTTCTTTGTTTTTCTTAGCTGACTGTCACAATGGTTTAAACTGAAACCACCTACTATCAGCTGTCGTAGTGCTCTCATCAGCAAGAATTTCTGTACATGGGACCAGTGCTTGTTTCTTTAATGTAAGAAAGTTTCCAGTACTTGAGTGTTCAGTTTTGGTCGCTGCTGTTCGTATTCTAGACTTCAAAGGTTTATAACGGTTTCTAACACCAGTGTGCAATGTTGTTGAGCAAATCACAACAAAGGCTAAAGGTTTTACTTGGTGTAAACCTCAAGCGTGTAAATTTAAAATTTTTTATATTAATTGATCAAGTCTGTTTTAGGAAACAAAAAGTTACACGGCAACTAGAGTTTATAATTAAGAGCAATAAAATGTTTTCAGTTTTCCCCGAGGTTCCTTTCTGATCTTTTTAAATTGTATGTGAAGTGTCTTTTCAAACCCTTCAATTACTTGAAAAAAATGATATAGTTGTGGGAGAAAATAACTTAATAGTTTTTTCTAATAAAACTAATTTTTGTAAATTTTGCAAAAAAACTCGTGTCTGGTTATTAATTTATTAATTAAAATGAAAAATGAATGAAAATGTGCTTTGTTCCAGCTCTGGGATTATTAAAATTTGAAATATTATTTCTCAAAGGAGCTTTTGAAAGGACTTTTAGGCTTACAATATGAAAAGCATTTCTAAGTTAGTAGTTGATTTTAGCAGCCTTAGTTGTGGCAACAACTCAACTAATTTGTTGGGATGCCTTATTTCAGCCTTAAGAAATGTCTCATTGGATGGTTGAACACGAACAATTTTCAAAATTAGTAACTCTGAATTCATTTTTTCAGTGATTTAACACATTAATTAAAATTAAAAAAGAAGTATGACTTACTGCAATTCCTGATTGCTGAGGTTTAAAATGAATTGGTAAAAATTTTCTCAGAATTTTTTTCTATGTAGTAAGGATTTACTTTTTACTTGTAGCTGATTTTTGTAAATGAACTGTAAAAAAATTGATATATTTGTGTGTGTGGACAACTTTTTTGTAGGAATGTTTTATATTGAGCATAAAATTCAAGTTAAGGCCACTCATAAGTTTTTGCACTGACTTTTACATCTGGGCCGAAAATAAGTCTTATCTCATAAAGAATTCCATTCAGGATGTGATTTTTTGTAATGTTAGGTTTAAGGTACATTTGTGTGAAATTATAAAATTTTAAAAATTTTCTTTTACAATGTGTGCTGCATTTAAAAAAAATTGGAATTAGGATTATAAATATTTGATTGAGGAATGTGGTTAACTTCGGCAATTATTTAATACTTAAGAGCAGTTGTACTTATTTTAAATAAAAGATTTGATTTATTTTCAAATGACTTTTTAATTCTCAAATTTTAATATACTTTGACAGTTGTGGAACCAAATTTTTACCTTACTGTATCATAAATGATTTTAAATTAAAAAGCTTTTTCATTTTAGTCAATCATAAAATATTGCAATAAATTTTAAACTGAGAACCCTTTTTTGTAGGTTTGGGTTTTCTCACAGTATCACGCTTGAGAAAGTATTTATCTTTTGAAAGGAGATTTCTGAAAACGAGGAAGCCATAACAGAAAAAGTTGGCGGGTGTTTTTCTAGAATGTTGGATTAAAGCATTTTTTTAAATAGACGTGTTTTGTTCTAAGTTAAGCATACGTTTTGAAGAGTTTTAGGGGTTTTAAAAGCTGACTTAAAAAAATGAACGCGAAAAATGTTCGTAATAAAAGGACACGTGAAATTCTGAATCGACGAATAGAAATGCGCGGATGCTGAATGACGTCACTAATTTTGGAATCATGTGTGGACAGGCGCACGAGGAAACGTTTTCATTAGGCCTAATTTTAATTTTTTTTTGTAGTAATCGGAAATAATAGCAGAAAAACTGCCTAAATAAGTAATTTCAATGTTTCATACGAGAGTAGAGTAATGATCGGTGATATTTTCTCTAGCGAATTATGCCCCATTCATTGATATTATCGAGAAAAAAGGCGTTAAAAAACCCCCAAACTGTGAATTCGTGAACGCGCTTTTTTCTACTCTTTCGCTTGCTTTCTCTGTTGTAGAGTGTAAAAATGGGGGGGAAGGAAGAAGATTCATGGTATTGATTTTTCAGCAATGTGACGGTCAACCAATAGTAGCGAACTTCCTTCTGTTTAAAGGGTGAGGTTTCCATATTCGTACTAAATGAAGATTTTATTTGAAATGAGTAGTAAATAGTCGGGTAGCGAGTAGGTACTGATGAAAGGTTCGGCGTTTGCCCAGTAGTTAGGCGAGTGCCAAGTGCTGTGGCTTGTGTTCTTAATGGTGAACGTGGTATAGCCAAGTGTCGTGCTTTCTTCTGTGCACATGCAGGTAGCTACTCTCTTTAGAGAGTCAGCCACGCTTCTTGGGGCATCCATGGAAGCAGGAGAACTACATGGGCTCAAAATGTGAGTGTTTTACTATTCATTTTTTCTATGACTTCAATTATTAGAATTTTTTTCCAATTCACAAAATTGAAAAAAAAGTTTGTTTACAATTTTACAAATATCCGTTTTCATTTGCATTCATATGATATAGTGACATGACAAACGATTCACTTTTTGTGTGAGGCAATAAATTTGTTTACTTTTTTCCCCCTTTTTTATTTCTTATTAATTTCATTCCCTTTGGATTTTTTCTTTTATTTATGACTTTATTTACTTGATTCTTTTAATTCAAAACATAAAACCATAATTTTTTTTATCAATGAAAACATTTGGCATTCATGAATTTAATTTTGGCTTATTGTTTTGGACTTCAATGTGTTGTCACTAAAAATCTAAGGAACAAAAATTTTAATTATGTTTTCAAATCTGTTTTACCATTTTCATTGACACTATTTTAGAAAATTATTTATAAATGTTGATTTAATTGAAAGAAATTTTTTTAACTGCTACTTAATAATTTTATTAGGGTTAGTTTTAATTTCAAATTATTTTATAGTTATTTAAAGTTAAATTTTGGTAATGGTTAATTTTTATTAAAATAGTTTTCAGCATCAACTAAAATTATGAAGTGGTATTTTTAAAAAAGGCAAATTATATGTTTATGCTGTAGTTTTTTCCCCTCTCTCAAGTGAACTTAGGTTTTGAATGAATTTGTTTTTGTTGTAATTGTTTGAACTATACTAATAATTGTAAACAGTTTATATTGAGGTGATAATTCTTTTTGTTGATAGTGGTAACTTGTGCTTTAAAACTCATAAATGAAGGAAAATCTTTTGTTTTGGGTAAATGGTGTTTTTTAATTGCACTCATTCTTTATATCGTTGTTGGTATACATCCATATTTGGAGATGAAATCAGTTTGTAATCAAATTAATTTGGGTTCTTATTAATAATCTTTTGATGGACAACTGATGGAAGTTGCTAAAATTTCTTGCTATCAGTTTTTTTCTCTTTCATGTTTTTATTTGAGAGGAGATTTCAATAAATAATATTTTTCGAATAAGACAGTTGCAGGAATTGATGTTGAATACATTGATACTTCCACAGTACATTATAACATTGGGGAAAATGGCTGATAGGCAAAAAAAATGGACTCCAGCAAAGTGAGGTAAATACTTCAACAGACTTGTACAATTCTTGATTATAACTGTGTTGAATCAGAAGCTTGAGAGAAAAGGTTCTAGAAGAGCTGAAGCCATATTGGGTTCATAATCTTTGAAAGCATAACCTAGCCAAACTACAAACCAGACTGGAAACATGTTGATGATTATCTGTTTTCATATCGAAGTTTCAATTTCATCTTCTTCTTCATACAATTGCTTTTTGATGTGTCAAACAAATGAAAATTACAACATTTTTTGTAACTAAGCTAAAAGCATATGGGTTGCATGTATCATTTTTTATTGTTCACATTTATATTGCACACTGAAAATTTTTTAGACAAGGTGATTTTAGATTTACTATTACAAAAAAAATTGACTTATTGATAGATTTTATTTTGGTTGGTTAGACTTTGATTTGAATGAGTAGTGAATCTTACTTGTATGATTGTTCAGAGGTCTGATGTTAGTATGGGTTCCCTTTATGTGGAGTTTTAAATAAAGGCAAATTGCTGTAGATGTACAGATATGGTGTAGGTAAAAGAATGTTGTTGAGTTCAAAGGGGGTGTTGGTTGTTGGTATGCTAGGATAGATAGTAGTCTGAAAGAAGAAAAATATATTCACAGAATGCATTCATCGGCCAAGTCGAATTTTTTTTTATGTAACTTCCACACATGATGATACATGAGATATGTCCTCACCAAAAGTTTTTTAAAAACAATACGGTTCTGTCATGGATTTCATTTTGCGGATTTTTTACTCTTGATTGGCGAGATGGAGAGGAGAGCGAATATTTAGGGTGAAGGGAGAGGGAGTATATGGATTTGAAGTGCACGGAAACCACATTTCAGTGATCGGACGTTTTGACGGGTAATCACTAACTAACAGGCAGTGCAATCATAAAATATTTTGATGGAAAAAATGGACTTCCTTCTTTGTGAACCTCCTCCTCAAAAAAGAAAACACATACACAATACTTTTCTTGGACCGAATTTGTTAATGTATTCAGTCAAGCGGGATATCTGAGAATCTCTGTTAAGGGTACATCTAAGATGTCAGTTCTGTCCACCTCCATTCTTTACGTGGGAAAGTAAGACGTATATCCAACGTGATGTGGTCCACGTGGGGCAGTCGTGTCGTTTCCTTAGTATTGACCTTCGTTTACTTCCTTCGCCATAATGAACCGTGTCATCGTGATCTTTTCATTTTCTTAGCTCGTGCAGTCAGACTTGAGCGACCTTCTTAAAGTATCAGAAAAGTTTCCAGATATGTGAAAAAGTATCTCAGTTTGTTCTAGTTTGAGCCTCAAATGATCCTAGTGTGTCTTCAAATCTCTAAAATTTATGAACACATCAGATATCCAAGTTTTCCTTCTCAGGAACATTGATCAAGTTTGAAAGTCTAAATCCGGCATAATCAGGGTTCAATTATGCAACTAACCAATGTACATAAATTGTAAAAGGTTTCCAAAGCAGTCGTTGTAGGATTGTTGAAACTAAAGGATCGTTTTATTTGTATAAGCAATTGATAAAAGTCTATAAAATGGCATTAATCAATATTGTTAAGTTACGATCTAGAAGCTAACATTATGTTCGGTAGTGAGCTCAGAACTCCAAACCCCAGAAATCTTATGGATTAGATATATTTGTCGAATATACAAAACGTCTTGTATCTTCGGAAAACTAAATATTTGTCAAGTGTAGGAAGAATTTGGGTAGATTATAACAATAGCAATAAGAAGCTGAATTACGCCTTGAGTTGATTGTGTCGAAAGAGATTCAACTCCCAGTTAGATTTAAATGAATCTGAGAAAACAGAAAAGCAAAGACCAATAAGACGATTGTCACGTATACAAACTCTCTGGAGGTCTAGGCGAACAATCCTACGTAGAAATGGGATGTCTAGAAGAGTTCGTTATAATATTAATTTTTTTATGGGAATGGTTTTTTAAAATCTCATTGTTGGTTGCTCGTCAGAGAAACCAAAAAAAGTTGTTGCTGCTGAGTCGAACTGGTTTAGGACGTGAGAGGAATCAGTAGTGGAAATGATAACGATTTCCCAAAATTTCCAAAATCGGAAATAGTTTTAGTATATACAGACAAGCTTTTTTGGTGAATCAAAATTTTTTACAAATACTTAGCACCCACAAAGTAGGATTCAATAGACAGAGGTGGATAAGGGGGCATTGGACACAATCAAAGTTTTGGCCAGAATGGTTAGGACAGGTGGAGGAAAGGGCTACATTGCGAATTAGTGCTGACAAACCTTTGTTCTCTGTTCTATTCGCCTTTTCCACCTCATTTATACTCTCTATTGAGCCTAACCTTTCCTTCCTCACCTCAATCTGAAGTTGTAAACCGATCCAAAAGTTTCCTTTCTCACTAGCTCTAAGTTGGCAAACGTCGGTGTTATGAGTGGTGCTTTATGTACTAAAGTCGTGTTTCTCGCTTTTTTTAGTTTTGTGAGTGCTAAGCGTTTGTGAAAAATTTGACGCGGTTCGCGATCGGGGAAGTTTTTCCTATATATATGGAAAATGATAGGGGGCCCTGTAGGCCAAGGTTAGAGCACTCGTCTATCACTCAAAAGGTCGTGGTTCAAATGCCAGCTTAGTGTGAAATTCTCAGCCTGTTTTCTTCCGCTCTTCCTTACCTGAAATATTGTCCTTCAATTTATCCACCTGCCTATCCATTCAATCCATACAATAGCCCTGTTTGGGCCTTAGCCTTTTGCAGGAGTGTCTTACATTCCGCCCTATTTTGTGCACATTTCCTCCAGTTTTGGATTCGAAGTGCTCGGAAGTCTTCCCGGATTCCGTCTTCCCATCTTATGTCGGGGCGGCCTACCCGTCTGGTTCCCTCGAGTTTCTTATTAAAGATCTTGTGGATTGGCCCAAAGATCTGCCGAAGAATTGTCTTCTCTGTCTCTGAAATTCCTGTGTCTGTGTCGGTGTCTATAAGGGTCCAGGTCTCCGAATCATACATTACAACTGGCTATCCACAATCCTTTTAACCCGAAATTTCCTCCAAGGCTCACAACCTTGGTAGTAATGTTCAGTCAGCAAGTAAGCCTTAAACGAAAGGTAGCTGACTCATAATAGAGCATATTTTCAACTCGCGTAGTAATTTGCTCCTACAAATACGAGTGAAAATGAATTGAAAACATCATAGTTCGTAGTTGGCCGAAAACGAAAAAAAGATAAAATGATTCATAATGGCTTCGAAAATATAAAGAATATCGTTCATAATACTCGTAAAATACGTCGAACACTCTCGAAAAACACTTTAATATCATTTAAAAGAATAAATAAAAGAAAAGTGAAAGTTGTGGAAAGCATTAAGAAGAAATCGAAAAGGGGGAAAATTTACATTTTATAAACGTAATAAAAGAAATTTAAAAAAAAAAGTTCTCATTCACGTAAAGGATTACGTTCATCGGAAAAACAATCATAAAACATAAAAAGTGAAGGAACTTTTCCTTTTTTCCCTTTTTCCTCTCTCTTTTTTCTCCCATTCACTCATTCTACAACGAAACAAAAAAAATTGTATAAACGCAAAAAAAAGTAGGCCAAGTTCATGAAAACTATTTGAAAAAGGAAAATAAAAATAAAAAAAAAGCGAGACGATGAAATAAAATTCTTTCAAATTTTTATTGATAGTCTACCTTGGTAAAAATTAAAAATAAAGAGAGAAAACTTTTTTTTTCATTGTATTAGTCGAGGAAAACACATTTCAAAAGGGGAAAAATCTTTTTTTTCTCCTAATATGATAAACATTTTTTTTTATTCTGCTTTCGTTTTTGAAGAAAGAGGAGAAAGGAGAGGAACTTTTTCGCTTTTTTTGTTAAGAGAAACGGCTGGGTGAGTGTCGTCAAATTTTCATGTGAAAAGGGATTGAAGACAGATTGTGAATGATTTTATAACTAATTTTTTTTTGTTTCGTTTTCGCCCCTTTTCCCAATAATTTTTTTTTCGTTTTCGGCCAACTATGTACTACGATTTTTTGATCTCAATTTCACTATATGTCGCCTCAGAATCAGGTATGGTGATCAAGTAATTTTTTCCGCTCTCTGTCACCTAATGTTTTATTATTGTTTCTCTTCATCCATCTTCTGATATTTTATTTTTTTACTGTTACTGCGGGAGGTCTGTGGTGTAATGGTTAATTGCCAGACTGAAAAGTTGTCGGGAGTTCAAATCCTCCTCCCTAGGCAATCCTGTTTTTGTATGTTTACGGAACACGGTTGAAAACTTGTATGAATGTTTATCTAACAGTTTTCTTAACTCTTCCTCCGTAAATTTGACTTTGGTCTTTTTTTTATTTTTAAAACCATATATGACTATGCAATATGAATATACTAAATCGAGTTCACCCTTCTCGAGTCAAATTTCTTTTTAATGTAATAAGTTAAATTTTCCATAACATTGTTCCTGACCGAGCCGAGACTGCAAACACGATCGTGGAAACAATCCCAACAACATCGCTTGCTTGAAACTTCTTATTGGTTTTATCCAGAAAATTCTTTTACTATGTCTAGATAGATTTCTAAGCCCTTCTATTGTAATATGCTTATTGACAATACCACAAAATAAGCATTTCTACTATTGTGTATAATGTATATATGATATTTGATCAATATAATGTTATTAAAAAGAAAAAGCCCTTCTATTGTACATAGATAAGGATAGGTGTCTAGGCTAATTTACCAGCAGCACCATCATAAATTCTTGTATTGTCTCACCCCATAAAGTATAAAAAAAAGTTACTATTATACATTACTTTGGGTTCGTCCATTCATCAACACCACCACACTAGAAGAATAAACACTATTTATGTATTTATTTCAATTATATATTTAGATATCAATTATTTTTTCTCAAAAAAACTCTGTACTATTTATTGTGAGCTAAAAAAAAATTTTATGGCTCTTTAAAAACGTCGAAATTTTGTGAATTGTAATTTTTGAGTCTTTTGACTCAAAAAGTTGCCGACCCTTGCTATATACATATCAGTATCAATTATTGATATGTAAAAAATGTAAATTTATTTTATTTTGTGAAAAGAAATCTAAAAAAAAAAGACATTGTCACTTTATTGTAATAAAATTAACCTTTAAACAGTAAATAAATAACCAATAAAAATAAATTTTATTATCCGTATTGTAATCGAATTGTAGAACATAATATATTTTTACATCGCAAAACTGTCCATAAACTTGCAGGATTATATATTGAAACTAAGTATGAGTTATGAATTAGGATAGAATAAAAATGGTAAGCAGTTTTATAGAATATGTATATGTACATGTGCTTTTAGGTACAAAAAGTTTGAAGACCTTTGGTGTGAGTGAAGACAAAAAACTAATGACAGATTATATTTTTATAGGCATTAGAAAAGACTTATCTGGCGATAGCTAAGAATAAGAGTGAATTTGACACAAATAATGAGTAGTTGAAATTTGGACACCGTTTGGAGATTAGTCCAACTGGGCGATATGTGCTCACCATAACTGCAATCTTAATTATTGAATTACTTTAAGTATTGCGAGTAAATGGGTTGTCGTCAGTGACGAATCTTCTCTCTGCGACAAACGCGTTAGTTTTCATTGGTTTCGAAAGATAAGATAGTGAAAATGCAGAAGAGAATCTGAATTTGAGATGAAGAAGAGTAATACTTTTAGTGAAAAGTTTATAAATAGTCATAATGTTTTATAATTTGCGTATTATAATGGGAGAATTTATTTTGGCTTGGAAAAATAGCTGCCCTGAGCAAATGCCTCGTTTGCCCATACGTCAGCGCCGGCCCTTTTTAACGGATCAATACGTAGTGCCAACCACGACCATATTCGTAAGCTCTTACTTTCTCGTAACTTCACTCCTACCTATTTATACTGACCTTCTTTTGGATGAGCACTCATAAACTAATCCATTTATCATTAATAATATTAATAAATTTATCAAACTGCAGACAAAACGCTGTGTTTGATGACGAAGAATTTGGAATACAAGTCCGGAGTAAAATTATTGTAATAAAATATTCTTTTCGTTTGCGTTATAAAAGAAACCCAGACGGTTTGTTTCTGGGTACTTTTGGAGTAATTATTTATTTAACATAGGATTCACCGTTCAAATCGTCATTAATCCTTTTATTTTCGTTTTATTTAATTTTACGATGCTACATATACCAGGGGGGGACAAGCTCCTTGATAGTCCGGTATATTTTTAAAAAATTTTTCGCGAGCCGGAATTAAATATGTACTTAAAGGGTATGCAAAAAAGGTATTGAAATATTTTTTTTTTAAGTATAAAAGCACAAAAATCAAAAGGGAACTCGGGTACATTTATCGAGAACCCCAAATAATCCTTCAGAGAGCCGCAGCTTGGCCACCCCTGATATATCATTTTAAATTTCATAAAAAATATACTTACAAGTTAAATAACAATAACACAACAAATTCTAAACTCCAATTAATTGTAAACAGTATTGACAAATTAATTAATCTGAAACATAACTTTGACAAAATGTTTTCAAATGTTTACGACATGCAGATTTTCACCTGAAACCTATCTGAATCTAACAGTTTCTTAACTCTCTCTATAAATTTGACCCGTGCCTCAATTTTTTTTTAACCAATGTAACTATACTACACAAATACATTCGAACAACTCTCAAACCTGTTTTTCAAGTATTAGGGTAAATGTTCCATAAAATTAATGTGGACCGGGCCGAGGCTACAAACAGAATCCTGAAAAAATACTATCTGTTGTTCAAAATTCCTATCTGTCTTTAATTTTGTACCTTAAAATTTTCTTCTTGTTGGTTGTACCACCAAAAGTCTGTTCTTGTATCTTAAGATCATTCTACATATAAGTTCAGACGGTTCTGTAATACTTTTTGTGAATGATCATTGACAAAACTAATTTCCGCTGAGTTTGTTTACGGGTGAAAAAAGTTTAGGAACCACTGTTTTGAACTTGTCAATCGAATATTAGTCTAACTTATCTTTACTGAAATGAGAAAAACCTTTTCTGGCTCTTAAAGCTCAGGAGGTATCGTCTGAACTAAGTAAAAAAAGGAGATAGTGAAAGTTAGAAGAGAGTGTTTGGAAAACTCTGTTCTTAGACGAAGAAAACTTTTAATTACAAATGCTGCCACTGCTTATTTAGCACTTTCATTTTTCTAATTAGAAATTATTCATTTCTAAGCTGCGCCTTTATCTTCTTCTTTTTTCCTTTTAAATGATAGAGATTCGGAAGAGGGGAGATGTGCATTGTGTAGAGGGTCGGTTGTAAGCTTCTTAGAAGTCTTTATTGGATTGTGGTCAGTCAGATTTTTAGAAACGTTTTTAATTTTTTTGGCATGATTTTAAGGAAGCTGATGAGAAAAGCCCAACGTTTCCACTGTGTCGTATTGCTTTCTAATCAGCTAATCATTTAACCAAACAAGCTATTTGATACAATTGTTTTCTTTTTTTTTTACCACATTTGCTGTTTTCTTTCTCATAAGACTCTCAGCAGGAATTTACCACCCCTTGAAGAACTTCTTATTTGACTACCACCACGACGCATACTGTTTCCACCGCATCCTCTGCGTTGGGTTATAGTGATTGACAGAAGATGTGCTCGATTGGCTCTGCTCCTCCACCGAAAACCCATATTCTGCTCCCGTCTTTCCTCTTTAGAGACTTTGAGAATATTTGAAGTTATGGGTTTCAGTATAAGCTGATGTCTTTTATTATTAAAAAAATTTTTCTGGGTGTCTTTTTTTTCCAATTTCGTTCATCAACTGTGTTGTCATGTGTTTATATTCCTACAATTTGACTCTTAAAATATTAATCTCTGATTCTGTAAGGTGATTTTATCTTCATATACTTTTAATAATTGAAGCGTATAGGTATGTGAAAATAAATAAATAATGTTCAAATATCACTCATCCAACATAAAGCTCCTAAGTTTGAGTGCTTGCGCCACAAATAAATGGACTTTTTGATTTTTTCCGGGCCAAAGTTTACTTCGAGAAGCCAGAAAAAATTGTGTAGTGGCGTGGTTCCTTCCTCCATGTGAGCTTGGAGGTGTGATGGACGCAAGGGGGCCTAAGCGGGACACTGGAAAAGGATGTGTGCTTCAGTCTCTTGAACATGGAGATAACACACTTCACAGATTCTTGTGGTGTCCCATTTGTAAAAGCATTTTATTAATTGAAGCATATAGGTATGTGCAATAACAAACAAATTATCTAAATTGTTGACAAACTCTTGTCGACGCTGCTCGAATTCGTGTTGTGTTTTTTTGAGCATGCTTCTATAAGTTCCCCCAAAGTTGGTACACGTTTTTGACTTTTTTCCCACACAACTAGGTAAAACTTGTTCGCTATGTGCACCTTTTCCCAATAGGTAATGCATTCGTGAATAGCAAAGTTTGGGCCTTCATTGACAGTTAAATACATTTCATGAGTACTGTAAAGCAGAGTACTGCCAAAACTTGCCAATTAGAGGGTAGTTTCTAGCTCATTATTTGATGTTTGGCGTCTCCGATTAAAAATATAGTTTGTGTAGAACTGACTAACTACACTGACTACGTACGTAACTACACTGACATGCTGACTATTCAAAAACAATGCGTCTACTAACAATATAACAACCAGAACAACATGTAAGCTTACGTTCGCTTAAGGTCTTAAGTAGTAATATGTTTCGGTGAAAGTCGGCAGGGGTTCCTGTCGTCCTAAGTACCTGAAATTTCACCTGCGATTGTTTTAACATCATTGTAAAAAATTAAGAGGGTATGCGTTTTTAAATAAAAATTTTTGATTTTCTTGGGACACCCATATATATATATATACATCAATCAGTCAGTCAAGGGGGACTTAATGGTCTGTCGAGAACCGGAATCTTGTTCACTATAGTTTTCTGCTACCGTATTTGGTCCCACTTCTGCTTTGTCTGCTGTTGAGTTTGCTTCGACTATCTGGTTAGAAGTTTTCCCTGACATTCTCTAAATATGTTGTTCTCGGTGTGTGGTTGTTCTTGTCCCTCCGATTGGCTGTTCGTGACCAATCAACTCTATGGCTCCATTAATTTTTTCAAAACGCCAACTAATAGGCTTTCGGGAAATTACATCGGAATATATAGTTGAGTTTTAATCCTGTTTTTTCATCCTTTTTGAGTATAACAGGATGCGGTAGGAGGATTCGAACTCACGACCATTTGCGTCCAAGTCAGGAACTTAACCACTACACTACTCCTCCCACAACTATATCAGAATATTTGGGAAATAAATTTTAGACAATTTAAGGCCGTTTGAAGTTATCGTGAAAACTTTTTCGCCAGTGAAGAGATTTGGAAATTCCGTCACCAATTCTATTCAATGTCAAACTTTTTTCTGACGAAGTGTAGAAGGGAAAACAGGCTAGAAGGAAAGAGAACTAAATTTTTAGTTTGCTTCATATTCTAGCATTACACACAATAACGAAATAATGTGTCCCTTTCTCTTCTCTTCGCTTCCTGTGAAAACAACATAAAAATCTGTTGTGCTTTTAGGGTTTCCAGCCTTTTTTCTTGACCTTTTCACACTTTTTCAGATGTGTAAATCGTTTCGTACTTTACGGAGCCCGTTTCTCATTTAAATTTTTAAATTTAAAAAGAGAAAATGTGTGTGAACAAGGAACGTGTATTTCGAACACGATTTCCAAGTTGGCTATTTAGCCTGCAGGTTGTTTTCCGTCGAATAACGAGCGATTTCCATGGTTACTGCGGGGAGGTTGTGGAGGAATTTCGAAAGAGAGAAGGCGGGGTAGCGGAGAGGAAGAGGCTTGGGATGTTGTAAAATGTCCTCATAATTAGATAAATTTACGGTTAAATCGATGGGAAATTCAGTTTGAGATTTATAGGTTCGATTTTGAAATCGTTGTCGAAAAGATAAATAAAGCATGAGCATTTTCGAAAGTTTCACAGTGCCAGGAATATCGTATTTGGAAACAGGTTGAGAAGAAAGTAAAAGTGGAGCTTAAAGAGAGTATAATTTTGGGGGGAAAAACGTTCGCAAAAGGCCATTCGCTTTTGGGGTTTGTATACGGGATTCATGGCGAGGGTATCAGAGAGAACTGGAGAAGAGAGAGAGAGAGAGTGAAAGAGAAAACAAGCCGAGAATAAAATGGCGGATGCGTTCTGCGAAAAACTGTTCCTCATCTTTTTACATTCGATCTTCTCTTTTTCCCTTGCTCCTCTTTCCACCGCCAACCTCTTCTCCCGATTTTTCTCCAACCCCCAACTCCCTATCTTTCCCTCTGCCTTCACCCTCTCCCTTCCTCTCTCTCTGGCCTCCCGTTCCCTCCGAACGGGAATTTGGTTTTCTCCTCGGAAGAAGCATTTTCCCCAACGCCCTAAGAGTATGCGAATCATGACGTACAACCAAGATTCCGCTTTTAGATATCTCTTCTCCTTTTTTCCTCGTTTTTTTTTCGCTTAGAGAGCGGTCGATGGTACGCTAAGGTTTTTCGCCTTCCCACTAAGACCCTTCGGCCTTTTTCTCTCATCGGAGCACCAAGGTTTTTTGTGGCTGGGAATATGAGCGGTTTTTTTTGTTTTGGAATCCGGGCAGAACGGTTTTTTAAAAGGGTTGTCCTGGGTTTCAAATTCCAAAGTTGAGTTTGAAGAGGAAGAATAAGCGAGGAGAGGGGAACTAAAAAAATAGCGGGTATCGACTTCCGGTTGGCTTTTATAAACTTACCTTTTATAACCTTTTTATAAACTATAAGCGGTTATTTATGTTGGGTCTACGGAAAAGTTCTGTCTGAAAATGTTACAAGTTTAAACACGTTTGCCTATATTCATTTGGCTCTTTTTTGGTTCTCTCCTTTTATCACTGACACTGTACACACTGACCTAGCAAATGAACGGAAGCGAATATGATTGATGTTCTAATTAACTAAGAACGGATTGACTGGTTCAAGCCACTCTGTTTGGTATGAATTCCAATAAGAAAGATATGATACAGAAGGAGTGGATAATCCGTCCAAGGTGTTGATTGAAAGTACAGTTTCTAATGTAACTTACGGAAAATGATTCCAGAATTTTAAACTAGATGATTTTGACCTTTCTGATGGGCCACACTCTGGGCGGCCGTCCTTAATTGACGACGATACTGTCAAGAATATGTTAGTTCAAAATTCTTTCAAGACAACATTGGAAATTGCCGATACACATAAGTCATAAATAATGATAACTATTATTTGGTGGTGGTTTTAATCCCGTTTTTCACCCGTTTTTCACCCTTAATTTTTGGGTATAACAGGATGCGGGAGGAGGATTCGAACTCACGACCATTTGCGTCTAAGTCAGGAACTTAACCACTACACTACTCCCACAATGGTGACTATTATATTATTCGAGAAAGATTTTTCTGGTATGATACATTTATACTTTGGTATTATCCTAAAAAACGGACAGAGTTTCCCAGTAGACTTAATATTTTATATGTATATATGAGGGGGAAAAACAGGAAATGTAATGAATTTTAATATATATATTTATATGTATATAAAGAGCTTTATACATTTTGTGTTTTTTTTTTTCTTTGCCCGTTGACTGCTTAATTCGAATTGACGCAGAGTTATTGAAAACCATCAAAGCGGCGTGAGGTTCTATGGTACTGAGATTAGCAGTATTAATTGAATTAATGAAATAATTGAAGGACGAAATTGATTTCAATTGGCGGAAAGACTCCGTTCAGAATGGAACACATTTTTGGTTTTTCCTTTTCTCTAATTATTTAATATCGGATTTTATAATTGAATGTGGGTTAGAAGGCCTTCATTTTCGTTTGACCGCTGAATAATTTTTGGAATTGAACAGGAGGGAAAATTTTGTCCATATTCTCACTAATATACTTGTTATCAAGTATAATATACTTGGTAGAAGTGATAAATCCGATGTTGTGCACAATTCCCGGCAACTGTTTATAATTTGTGCTAAATTTGGTAAAGGTGATGGCTAAGTTTGACAAAAGCCTAACAGCTGTGCTCGCCAGTAAAAGTCTACAAACCTAGCCCGATTTATTTATAATTTTTCCATCACATAAACAACAGTTAAATGCTAAATATATATAATTCTAAGTTGTAAATGGTCTGAAATTTGGAAAGTTCTTGTTGCTTGAGTAGACAAGTGTTTTGCTCTATTCTGGTTTTTGCTGTTATTTTTATAGTTTTATTAACTGCAATTGTATAAGATTTTGTCATTCTTTGTGTATTAATCTGCTGTTCAAGACATTAGAGCTAAAAACGCTGTATTAATTTATTATTATTATTATTAGCATTCCGGGATTTGGCACAGGAAAACTGTTCGGTTTTGAATAGTTTTTGGTTTCGGTAAAAAGTCTTGTACATTTGCTGTTTCGAACGAATCGACCTCTTGGAATGAAACTGAAATTCGGGTCATCCCTTGGGTCCTCGGAGTGCTGTCGAAATGGCGACCAACGTAAATTTGCGAATAGAAAGCGTAGAGAAAAGCTTGGTTAAAAGCTTCCCTATCGTGATTACTTATCTATTCTGATTAGTGATTTTTTGCTTCCCCTTAACCCGCGTCCGCTCCCTTGTTTCTGTCTCATGCTCCCGGTCCTCCCAGCTTCTCCCGTATTTGAACCCCCCTCTCGTCATCCCATAGATCTCACTCACTCTTTCTCTCTCTCTCTCTCTCTTCCTTCCTTTCTCTTTCTGTCAGCTCTGCTTGTTTTATACAGGGTGCTTCGTTTTTTCCCTTTCCCGTTCGTACTTCTAGTTGTGTTATCCGGGACGAATAACCTCGGTTTTTGTTCCTAAATGCATCGCATTATGCAAATTATTTTTTCTCGCGTTTTGTGTATTTGACACCGGCAGTGTCTGGTTCTTCTGGATGCTCTAAAAATATTCTTTCCCTCTTAATGTATGTCCTCTTTTTTGTGTACGTTTCCTTTCACCCTCCTCTTTTCTGTACGCCTGTTAATTGATTTTTCAACTTTCTTTGAAGGAAATTTTTGTTCTACTCCTTCCTCTCATCTAATGAGGATTTAAGTAGAAGAAGATTGAAATGAAAATCTGGGATTTCGTCTTTAATTATGCGCTCCTGCTTGTGCTCAGGTAGTCTGATGTGATCCATTGTCTACTCATTTAAAGAGTAATTTGACGCTTTTAGTTAATAATCATTCGGGTTGGTTTACTCTCTTTAATTTATTGTAGAGTTTTTCCTCTCTTTCAGAAGACGCTTCGCTTTCTCTTTTTTTCCCTTCGTTTGTTTATTGCCTCGTCGTATATGCTCGTTTGTGCTTTTGAATACTTTCAATATATCACCCCGATTAAGATTTTTCCAACATCGTTTTAAGTTTGATTTCGCTTTTCTTTTTAAGTATGTATAATTTACGGAAGTTGTAAAGAAGAACGCCTACCAACTATTTTTTATTTGTAGAGAAGGAGTAACTTTTGGAAATATTAAAAGTAAAAAGCTCTTCAGAACAATACCTAGTGAAAGCTGCATCAAACGCAGCTAATGGTTGGAATCTTGCTGTTAATACTTTTGTATATTTGTTGCGGTAATATATATATATATATATATAGTTAACGTTCTATGATTTTGGTCTTTCGCAGCAACCTGCTAAGCAAACCAAGCAGTTATGCTAGCCAGGAACAGTCTGATTACCTCCGAATTAAAAGCGGCGAGATGTGAGATGAAGAAGTGACAGAGACCAAACGAGTTACCAGTTTGAAATTTTATAAACTAGCTCGTAAATGTGACAAATATTCAGTAGTGTCTTGGCGATTACGAATAATCGCCGGCCATTATATATATATATATATATATATATATATATATATATATATATATATGGCTAGCATAATTGCTTGGTTTGCTTAGCAGGTTGCTGCGAAAGACCGAAATCATGGAACGTTAACTTATTCTAGTAAATGTAGAAAATACTTCTGTGTAAGACTCAAAATTTTGTTTATATTCCGACCATCAGCACCGGTATAAGTAAAAAATAATTGTATCAAAGATTTATGTTGTTGTGAACTCCTCGTCTAGTATTTTATGGTAGTCTAGCCATTACGGGGGTGGAAGGGGAAGGTCTGGGAGGTGGTTCTTACCATCCAAATAACGTTTAGAAGCTTAGATAGGAGTTATGGTTTTCCTCGAAAAGGAAACGTAAAATGAATGAGTTAGTTATAGAATAAATAAAATAAAACGGTTTTGTTCAACAAAACATCCATTAGGTAATATTTCTCAATAAAGCCCCTTTGAAAGTTTGTTTAAAGTTTCTCTACATTGCACTTTTGACTCGGGAGTTGTTTCAACCTGTTTGACTAACTTAGTTTAACCTCGTTTTCGAAAGTTTCCCACTGTTTTCGGCGGAGCAATAAACCTTTTTCGTTTGAAATCGTGTCGTTGTTTCCCTTTTGTTTTTGTTTGTTATTTGGCCTCGTGGTCATCTCGGTGACTCGTTTTTTCTTTTTTTGACGGAGCTTTGAGGTTTTGAATAAACAATTCGTTTAGAGGTTTTATACACTCTTAAGGAAAATTGGATCATAGAAAGCCCATGAAATTTGATTCCTGAAATTTTGTAGACGGACGTGTTGCCTCTTTTTCAGTTTCCCATCCAAGTTCCGCCTTTATTTCATGCCTGAAATCTCTCCAACATTTTTCTTTCAGCTATATGGTGTCAGCGATGAATCCCAACATGCTCACCTTATTTGAAGTTCATTTTTGTCGACCTGTCCTGTTTGACAAATATTAATAGCTGCCTTCTCTAAAACTCTAGTAATAAATAGGTTGTTCTCGCGGGTGTAGGGGCTGCTCTCCTTCCACTTTTTACAGCACTTATTTAGTTTGGCTCACCAGGCTTCCGGAAGTTATTCGAACAGTCCTGGCCGAACTTACTTTCGACGATCTTTAGTCGACTGTCAGGATATAGACGTCTTGGATCTTCCCAGGGAGGTAAATGAACTTAAGATAACTACAAAACACCCATCCTATTATGGTCTCTGAAACTCCCGCGTTGTTTTTTACATCTTTTTTGTTTGTTCCATTTTAACGGGATCAAACGTTTCAGGGTATAGGCGTATCAGTTTTTCCTCAAGTTTTGTGTAGTATGATATGGAAAGATGAAATGCGAGATGGTGAACTAGATGTTAGATGATCTGTATTTGTTGGTTTTTTAAAATCGAAAGTAATCAAGATACGTTCGACTAAATGTCAAATGTGACCCTAAAAAAGGGGAGTCACCTTGAATGTGTATTAGTCTTTTTATGAGGCGACGAACCATGCCATTATTAAAAACGCCTGAGAATCGAGAAAAGTCTATTTCGTTTTTCTGTTGAATTTTTGGTTTTCCTCCTACAAATGGGACACGCGTGAGAGGAGAGGGACTCGAAGGGAGACAAAACGTGACACTCGGTTCTCTGTTTTCTCTCCTAAATGAAGGTTGATTAGGTGGAAAGAAGAGACGAGAAGAGAAGAGAGGGAAGAGAAAGGAGTAAAGGGAAATCAGTTTAGAGGAAATGTAAGATTTAGTTTGGCCTAGTGTCCAAAAGCGCCTCGGTGTTTGGAGGGGTCACGTGACTTATCACATCTTCCTTCCCATTCCGGAAAAGTAATTTCTTGAACCACAGCAGGATAATAAGCGGGAATGCTTTGATTTGTGATCAATGCATTGTTTGCCCCGACTTTAAATTTAATGCACACCAGAAAGTGAGATGTTATTGCGACTGAAATCTTTAAAGTTTTGGTGACGAGTTACTGGGACTCCAAAAGCAGAGCTCAGTAACTTTACAAAAATGTTTCCAAGTTTTTTGCCCTGCTCTTCATTATGGTTCCATCATTGTCTATATATACTTTTCTGTCTGAGACTCTCGGTTTCTCAATTACATAAAAAGTAACAAAAATAAAAATAATTAACGTCCAATTGAGTCCCACTTTTCCAGCTTGTTACAATGATGAATTATTGTGAATTGACTGGAAAATTTTGTTTCTATTCACCCGTTTGATTGAACGATTGTGTCGAATTGAAGACGACGGATCAAACGGAAAACAATTTTCATCTCTAATTTGACTTGGAAAAATAATACGGTCGTTTTTTGTATCACAACATCTCGGATTTTTATGTTACAGAATATATTTTGCCTAATAGTTTCTCAGGCCCAATAGTTTCTCCAAGCCCAGTTTGTTCTGAAAACAAACCTCTCTGGCTACTGGAAAGATTTTCAAAAATACTTGCTGGTAATAAGCTCATCATTTACAAATCCATCCTTGAACCCATTTGGACCTACAAAATCCAGTTATGGGGGTTTTCTGCCACCAACTCCAGCCTCAAAATCCTCGAACGCTTCCAGTCTGAAATCCCACGAATCACGGTCACTGCTTCATTGTCCAATTCCTGTGGTTAAGGCACAAGTTTGTTACCTAGATAAAAAACGCCTTTAAAGCCCGATCAACTACTTACTGTCTCACACTGGGGACAGGAGACAGCTAGCTAGGGGAAAAAATGTCTAAGCTGTTATAGAGCCAGTTAGTCCTGTATCAGTGAATAACCAAAATCCCAGTCTGCCATTTTTATTTTTCTCTCACAACTTTTAAATGTAATATTTGATAAGCCGCAATTCAAAAAATGCTAATTAAAGTAATAAACGTTGTTTCCATACTTTGAAAACATTTTGGCATCGTTTACAAATCGTAAGTCTCATTCCTCCCAAACCGCCAGCCAATCTGGGTCTGGTTGGTTTACTGTTTAGTGGGTGTAAAAGAGGGAAGGGAAACAAAGAAAATTTTCAATTTGTCTATTGATCAAAATCAACACAAAACAAAAAACAGTTTGGGTTGTTGTAAAGTGGTTCACTTATTCCCTTGTCCGGGTTGGATGGAGCCACTGAGAGAGAGCATTGTCGCCCATGGGACGCCACGAGTAGGCGAACCCCCCTCGTCATTTTATGTGAAAGCTCTGAGAGAAGAAGGGGGGAGGGAAAAGGAAAAGACGTACCGGACCCAGTCTTCCGGCGGAACGCTATTGATTGAAAATAAAATGAATGTTCACGGGGTTTGGGAAAGTTCACGTTTCTAGTCACTCTGTCGATTGGAAAAAGATGTCGCTTGGAAACGGAAAATGGCATTTAATAGGTCGAAGATCTGTATAACCGAGCGACGGGGTTGTCAGTAGTACAACTATAGGTCATTCCGTTTGCATGGCCGATGGGACCAAGAAGCCGAAATGTTAGGTGGACTGGTCGAAGCTGAAATCTAAAACCCCAGCGAAGCAGATTAGGTTTTTGGAAAACGTTCCTTTTTTAATTGAAGTTCTTCGTTTTTTTTCGCTCCGCTTTGTCCAGAAGGTCAGAAAAGGAAATTTTCCCGAGGGACCCCACCGAACCAAGCAGAACAACTTCCAGTTTTTTTTTCGTTTGGCAAAAGCGTTAATCTCCAACATTTGGGATAAAGAAAAATCTCGTTCTTCTCTTTTCTCTTTCTCTCGTGAAAGTGGCACAACCATTTTGAATTAGAAAATGTGGAATCAGTCATGCCGAAATAAAACGGAAACGCAGTGACGTATTATACGGCTTTAGCCGAGTCGAAGCTCGAAAAATCGTCCCAAGTCGGGAAATTTACATATCCAAACGCGGTGGCAGCAAGTTTTCAAAGTTTGGATCATGCGCCCCCTCCCGCCCCGCCCCATCCTCTCCCTTTATTCCTCTCCTCTCTTCCTCTTTTCAAGTTTCACTTCCTGACTCATTTATCAGGTTAAGCACTTCTCCAACTAGGTATCGATTTTTTTATATTAAAAAATTTGGAAATTCAAATTTGCCCATCTAAGCTGGGTAAATGCGACAAAGTTATGCAGGAGTTATATGGGGAGCCACCACAATATAAAAAGAGAAGACAAAATGATTGGTATTTACTGTTAAATAGCCTCATTCGTGAGCTTAGTTTCACCAAGATAATAGTATGCTAAAGACGCGTTAAAAGAAACGGTTCTGACACGGGAGCCATAAAACTGTGTAAATCACCAAGGAAACATTGAAGGCAAGTGTCGTTCGAATGGAATGGTCGGTTTACACGCGACAGCCAAATTGGTGGTGCCGCCGGAAGGGGAAAGTGTTCGAAAGAGAAAAAAGTGAATCGAGTGCACAATACACACGCTCCTCATCCCCAAAATATGCTGTGGAATATCTGGGGAGGAAGTGCGTTTGCGACTTCCTTTTCCATGCTGAGTAGAATACGCCTCGCGGCAATTATCAATTTCGTCTCTAGGAAATGGGAAAAGTTGGAAACGAATTTAGTCATATCTGTTTCTCTTAATGAAAATTGATACGGAGGTCTTTATACCTCCTTCCCTCCAAAAACGAGGCCCGAAAAAAAGTATAAAAAAATGTTTCCCAATGACCTAAAAGCCTAAAGTGAATAAATTTATTCCTCATTAAACTATCACGGGTAGAGTAATCGGGGAACGAGAGGAGTGGGGAGAAAACCAAAAAAGTGATTCTGTGAACCTCGAGTAGTCTGAATAGGAAATGGGGTGGGGTGGGGGGGTGGAAGAGATCTTGTTGGAAATCCTAGACCGCAACCAGAAAACCCCTCAGCCGAAGCTACTGGATATGTTTTTATTTTAGATATTCTTTTTTTTTTTGTTTTGGATTCCAGCAGTTGGATTGTGCAGTTAGTTTTGACCGAAATGTTGCCGACGTTGGATGGAAGGTGGATGATTGACATTAGGAGTGTGGTCAGAACTCGTGCAGGACCGCGAAATGTGATCTTAACAAAATGTAAATCTCAAAGTCTTTCCCATTTTCCTCTCTGGACGAAAAATATTAGCGAGATTTAATAAGTTATTAAAATGTTTAAAATTAATTTTTTTTGCTTATGAGTAACAAAACTGATTTCGTGTCAGCAACGCCAAGAAACTGCATAAACATAAAAACTGACCGACTGACCAGAGTTTTTTAATAAAGTTTACTTTTTCTTCTTTCTCTTTATGTTTAAATCCTCCTAAATCCCGCGCTTTAACGAATATGTTTAAGTTTTGGGTTTAGAATTTAATTTTTCACAACCCGTCTTCACCACCGAGAGAGCACCAATGAGGCAGTCAAATTTATCAGATTGGTATAAATTGGAATTAATCACTTGGTCACATTCATTTTCAAGCAACTCTGTGTCCCTCAACAATTGGTTAAAGGTGAAAAAAGAAATTTCACCGGGCGATCTTCCTCTTTTATTCTGCTTTTCTTTAATGGTAACCATTGTTTCAGTAAATTGCCGATTCTTGCCAAAAATTTGAAAATAAATTCCTTAAAGTAATTGGAGTTCAGAAAGGCGGTAGATAAATGTTTTCGAGTGTTGATGCCTTCTCACTTCTGAACTTGAAAAGGAAGTGGTGAGGTTTTGTATAACGATCAGAATGGCGTGGTGTTCGTTGGCTGGCTTGTGCAACCCCAGAAATTTCAGTATGGAATCTCGCTCGGGCAGTTTTGTCTTGTAGTTTCCAAGGTCTTTCCTGTTTTTCCCCAAGTGAAAACTAGCCCTCCTGGGGCGAAGTGCTTTACCCTGGGAAAATTTATCTCGAAAACAAATTTGATTTTCTTATCCTTGAATTTTGTTATAAGACGTCAGAATGATGTGGAGATGAGGAAGAGGGTATATCGGTTCTTTTTCCTGAAAATTGTCTGAAAAAAAATAAATAAAGCAAAATTTCCTTTTGTGTTTTGCAACTTTTTGACCTATGTTTTGGCATAATTTCAAAACAGACTAAATAATAGAATGATAAAATTATAAGCAGCAGCGAGGACAAAGACGAAGTTTGGTAGGAGATGATCTAAAAAAGCAAAGGGATGTTCTACTAATTCTTTTGGCAAATTGACGGGAAAGAAAAATTCGCCAGACAGGCAAAACCGTCCATGTCTAGCTAAGCCTTGCTTACTCATCGTTGCCAACATGGTGCAATCTTGTCCAACCCTCATCCAATCCGAAACCCTTCCAAATAGTCTAAAAATGGCGAAATAAATATGTCCGAAAAAAAACCAAAAGATTTTTTTTTGGTAATCTCAAAATCCAGGGTAAATCTTTTAATAGTAAATTTACGGATGGTATCGGAGACCCGCAGGCAGGAAAAGAAAGAAGCTGTGCTTCGGTGAGCTTTAAAAAAAGCGCACGCGAGATTTTTCCTTTTATTTAAAATTCAGGAAAAACGAGCGGACTTACATCATGAAGACTTAATTCTGGGATTAGAAGGAGAGGAAAAAATATATTTTCTCTCCTGTTTTCCCTGCTTTAAGTTTAATTCCAATTCATGGACAAGAAAATCTGGGGACCGGTGTCACGGCCAAAACGCACACTTGCAGGCCGAGGACTGTTTGAGTAAATGCTACATTAATCGAATGTGAGGTTTGTAGCTAAGTCGTTCGCTGTCGTGCTTTAAACCTACCTAATTGATCGTAATATTTCAATATTTAAAGTTTTTTTTTATTTCTCTTACCTAACTGCTGTCACCTGTCTCACATGTGAGACAGTAAGGAGTTGGCCGGACTTTAAAGAGGCTTTTATCTAGGCAACAAACCTGTGTCTATGTGTCTAAACCCCAGGACTTGGACAATGGGTATAACTGGGAATTCAGTCTGGGGTAAAGAGATAGGCGGGACTGAGTAGTAAGAATGAAGCAGTGATCTTGATTTGTAGTTTTTAGATTTCGAGCATTCGAGGATTAGGATAGAAGGCTGGAGTAGGAGGAGGAACTTCATAACTGGATCCTGTAGGTCCAAATGGGTTTAAGGGTGGAAATTTTATCATTGCAAATAATGAGCTTGTTACCAGTATATATTTCTGACAATCTTTCCATTAGCCAAAGAGGTTTGTTTAGAACAAGTTGAGCTTAGACAAGTTAGAGGAGTACTTACGTTCTGTAGTAGGATAAGTCGTTCAACCGTTTGGTCCCTCACCATTGAAGCCTTAAAAATGTAAGTGTTTCTAGCAGAAGTGAAAAATATTTTTTGACGTCACGAGGTGAGAGGAAGATATGTCAAAAATCTCGAAAGAAAACAGGATCAACAATGAAGTGTTATTTGGTCACGTTCCTAACTCATACGGATGAGGTATGTAAGCAGTAATTACAACTGAATCGAATATTTAAAAGGAAAAGGAATGGCGGAGAAAGAAGTAAACAGTTTTGACGTTTTGGAAAGAGTTCTGTGAATAGAAGGAACATAAGAATAGCAGATCACTAATGCATGGGATTTTGAATAGCTGATAACTGTCGCAGGAACAGTTTCCACCTCTTAAAGCACTGGCATATACAATATGAAACCTCAAGAGACCATAGTATGCCATAGGTACCCTTGATGTTGTTGAAAGACGTTTTTCGTTTGTCGAAGGCTGTCATGAAGCAACTTTCTCCCCCGTCCCTTTGTCACGATGGATTTGAATCTTTGTTAATGAATGTACCGATACGAGTATGTTATCAATGTCACGTTGATTAATTAGCTAATTAGATTTTTGCCCGAGGGAAGGTTCTCTCCTCCATACATATGGCGTCTTTTAGGGGAACCTTTACTTGCTTTCAGGGGTTGTTTTATAGGAAAACGTTTCGTTGGGTGAACATTTTCCTCACAAAAAAAAGGTTTTTTCTGCTCCTTTGTCAGATGGGATGGTGGGCCCAAGATAAACGCACCCGCTGCCACGGAATCGTTGTGGAAGGAAAGCTTTTGTTTTTATTTTTCTTTCTTTGATAAGAGAGCAGGTTGTGACGATTTCGCTCCAAAGGGAATCTCAATGGGTTGGGTGGCTAGGGAGGTGGAGGAATGGAGCTTGGAGGGATTATTCAACCCTGAACTATTTCCACCCTTGCGTCTGCTTAAGCAAAAAATCAATCAAACATTTTCTAAACCGAGGCCCTAAATTCGGCATTGTTTTAATTCAAGCACGAAATTATTTATTTATTTGTTTTTATTTCGAACTTGTCAGGTTTTTTTTGTTTTATTGGCTGTTTTGATTCGCCTTTGATTCCAAGTTTTAATTGAAAATTGGTGAGTTTTTGGAAAATTGGCTTTTAACAGGAATGTTACCTGGGTTTTTGAAGCGTAAGAGGAATAGCCATGCAAGATAAATTATTGGCTTACTTACTCTTTGCTTGGGGGTCGGGGTTTAGGGGAAAAGCTACATTTGTCTTTCATCTTTTGCTTTCATTAATCTCAATGTAATTTTTTTTTCAAAATGCTTTGACGAGCATATTTAGAAATCATGAAAGAAGTTCATGTGTCAAAGAAGCTGAACGGGAATGATGAGATCGGATCGTGTCGTGGGAGATGAGGGAACTGTAAAGCTTTCGATCGGAAAATAAAAAATTACGGTTTGAAAATTATTGCCGAGTAAAAGAGAAGTAATGACGCGGAAAATTGGGTAAATTCGCCCTGATGGGATAAGGTTTAGGAGCAATCGAAATTGGAAAAGAATCTGAAAGCACATCTCGAGGATCGGATCAGGTGTGTTGTGTTTCGTTGGTTAAGTAAAAGGTGGAAAAAGAAATTGAAGGGTGAGGAGCCGTCAGATTTTATGAGAATTTTCAAAGTTATATGGAGCTTCAAGGATAAAAAGGATTTTTCGGCCTATTATTAATTTTTGGGGGAGATTGAAGAGAGAGGCGTTCGTGGGTGCTTGTTCGTCTTTAGACAGTTTCCTCGGATACACACAAATCACATAGTCTTATGAGATGTACAATAAGAAGCGTGGAGTCGTTTTGATGTTTGATAATGAACCGAAACGATAGAGTTTGTTCCGCGGGGAAAAGTCTCTTGGCGAACTATCGTTCGATAAATATTTCCAGAAAAAAAGAGCCCACCTCTTCCCTTCGTCCTAAATAAAAAGCACGCAGGCTCAAGAGAAGAAGTTTCCTTCCGCGGGAAAACCTAAAAGTCTGCGGGGAATATTTCCCTTCGGATGTAGAGGGAGGAAGAGGAGGCATTAGAAAGGCGGGAGGAGGAGGGAAGGAAAAGAATTTTCCCGGAGAAAGGGAATTCTGTGAAAAAAACCCGGAGAGCAAGGACTGGAGTTATATTTTTTCCAGTGACTGATCATCGGGTCTGACCAATCCTGTCCTAAAAGGACGAGGGAACGAAGGCAATCGGGCGTTTTGCTGACCGCACTCTCCCTGGCAAACCCGTTGGTCCAGAATCAATAAAACGAGAGGGAAAACCTTGGACGAAGTTAACGACACTAAGGTCTATGGAAATTAGTTGGGAAGAGGAAATTTGAAAAGGGTTTTAGGGCCTAGATAATAGGAGAAGGAAGAGAAAAAACAGGAAGCGGGGAGGAGGAGGAGATGTCTAGTGTGCGCACAAGGTTTGAACCTTTTAGTGTTAGAAAACTGCCTCTTTCTCTTTTCTTTAATTAATAGTGAGAAAAATAGTTGAACATAAATCAAATAGTCTTTTGGTCTCTAGCAGTTTAATTGAAGGCGGAGGACTTTCCCTCGTGCCAAGAAACAAAATATTTACTGTAATACGTTGAATGAATTTTGTGTCTGAAAATGTCTACTTGTCAATTTTTATTTATTTATTTTGTCTGAAGTGGAAATGGATGATTTGGATTAATCGTTATTTATTGAAGAGAGGATTGGGCTCCTTCATCATTCATAATTAACTTATGATGAAGCAGGGGTTTTTGTCATTGTTTCTGTCTGTGTGCCTGTCTCTGGGATATAGTCCAAAGTTGCGGGTTATCCTCCTGGGAGGAATTCAGGTCGAGACATCTTTGTGCGAGGTGTCTAAAAGACATTGACTTGAAGATATTGTAAGAACTTTAAAAATTTTTTTGATCCTTAAAACCGATGACGAGGAGTAGTGCAGAATTGACTAGCGAGACAACAAGGAGGAAAGATGTACCAAAACCTTTCATTTTTAATTTATTCAAACAGGGACCGGAATAAGATAAAATTCAAAACAAAACATTATTTTAAAGAAAGTTTTTTTTGGGGGGTGGGGGGTCTTGATTTTTGGAAAAATTGGATGGCCTTCAGGTTCACTTTGGAGGAAATAAATCTCTGACCTGGGAGTTTATGTGACTCGAAAGCCAGATATTCATTTTAGATAGTGATTTAGTCGTGATCCGCTCGAAGAATTTTCATTTCCTAAACACCATAAACGAACTCTAGGAAAAAGAAGGAAGGAAAAATGGGGCGGTTAACGATTTGCCAGCTGGAAATTTCACTTTGCAGTTAGTCCCTTCTTAATCTTATTTACCCACCCATGCTTTGGGTACCGGGAGAAGGCGAAAGGGTGGAGGGACCGGATGGAAAGGGAAAGGACGGGAAGAGTAGAGGCTGGAGCCGGGAGCCAGGAGGAGAGATAGGGAGGCAGGAGCCGGGAGTGAAGGAGAAAGGAAGAGGAGGAGGAGGATGGAGGATGGAGGCAGGGGCAAAGTACAGGAATCCTCACAATGTTGTCTCTCAAGTTTTATCAGAGGGTGAAACCATTTCAGTCTTTTTTATTTTAAGGCAAACTCAATTAAATTTCAGACTAGGATTTGGGATGCTTGGATTTTGTCGAGGAATAAAATTTTTTTTTCTTTTTTTCATTTGAATGGGGCTTGAATGAAGGGGTAGAAATAAAATACTCGTAATAGATGTTAGCTGGGAGTGCGTTTTCAAGAAGTTTTCATTTTTTAACTTTAGGGATTTTGACCTTTTTTAAAGAATGTTTTCCCATACATGAACATGAGAGTACTTATAATCTCTAATCATCATAAAAAAGACTTCAATCTGTAAATCAAAGTCTAACCTGATCACGTCACAATCCTAATTTAACAAAACCAAAGTCCTTGTTATTCGATCAGGGGGCTTTTTCTTACGGAAAATACTTGGGGAGAAAACATTCGGGTTGGAATGGAAAAGGAAATAGATGAGAGGCTGAAGAACTTTGTTGCACCACCAAAACTTTGCAGATAATGTACAAACAGAGGAGATTCCCAAAATATTAATACAATTTTGCTAAACAGCATTTTCAGGGGGGGGGGAAATTAATTAATTAATTAATACCTTAAAATGGAGAAAGGCTATTAACCCGTTACTTTCCAGTGTTTTCTTTACAGGACGTATATATGTACATACAGCTATAAGAACCCATCGTAATGGACGACGGCTGATAGGCTACTTAGATCTACTTAAATATAAATAGACACACTGTGTGGCATGATTTTTTTTTTACCTTCCAGGACTGGAGTAGGGCAACTTAACAAACGAAAACAAAAAAAATCAAATTTGAAAAAAAATAATATAGGTTAAGGTTATACGAATATGTAAAACTGAAATAACATAAGTTTTTATAATGAAAAAATGTGAAAAAGAGAAAAGTTTTTGTTTGAAGCAAACTAAAAAATAATATCAGGGATGGTAATGTAAAACTCAAAAGCTCGATCTCAAGAGATTTCATTTAATGCTAAAATGAGAATTTTTTTGAAACTCGTTAAATGTGATTTTAAAATAAAAAATTTATAGCAGTTGAATTTTAGTAATACATGATTTTTATTAATTTATAAAATTAAATATAAAAATGTATAGCCAGAATATTAAATGTATGGGCAGTATTGTTTTTGGTTAAATCAAAATCTACGATTTAGTATTGAGCAACACGTATACACAAGTCGTAAATATATACATTATGTGTGTCGGTGTTTTAAGTTGTTAGCCCGAAAATGTAACTTCGCATACTGTATAAGAATTATATATGTGTACTACATTCAATGTATTATTCATGATGAATATGAAAATTTGTATTTTATCCGAAAATCATGGATAGAGCTAGAAAGTGTAAATTTTATTTTTGGGAGCCGCGTTGATTTAGTTTTTCATTCATTTTTATTGAAAATTGTGACATTCGTGTATTAGTTGGGTAAAAAACAAAATTTTTCGAGTGTTTCGGTCGTTTGATTGACCTCGTGTTTCTTCCTCTCTTCTCTCCAGCGATTTTTTCCACGATTTGAGGTCGGTAAGAGGAGGAAGAGAGATGAAAGAGAGAGAGAGAGAAAAGGTCGGGACTTAGTTTTAAATTAGAAAATGTTGGATACATCATTTTGGAATTGAGGGATTTATCCCTGTCCTTGCCCCCTGTCCCAGCTGAGTTGGCAACCCTCACGACGCCTACAAAGCTTCTCTTCTTTCTCATTTGACGCTTCCAGCACCCGAACTAAAAAGCTCTACTTGCTTTTTCTCTTCCTGTTAAACAAAGCGTGTTCTTTTCTGGGTTTTTCCTTGAAAATCAGGCCGAGAGGAAGGTAAAACCCTTAAATCTGCAAATTTCATGAATGCCGATAGTTTGGTTGCACAACTCAGGAATTTTTTAGATTTTAGTAATTGATCAAGGCTGGGAAATGGGGCTTATGTGAAAATAACCAATTTTTATTTTTATTTTTTCCAATTGGAGTATCACAATTATCATTATCACTTTGGCTGCATTGGGATTCAATGGTTTCCGCTTTTTGTAGTACTCACTTGTTCAACCAAACTCGGAGTTTGCTGATTTCCAAAAAATTTCAAATCTACTTACTGCTAATTATAAATCTTAAAGGAGATGTATTAGGTTACACATGGAATCACACGTGAATAAAACAATTCCTGAATAGTTAACGAAAAAAAGAGTTTTTAATTGTGTTGACGGTAGTCGGTTTAATCCGAAGGAGGCTCCGCCGAGGTATTATATACTATATATACTATTAATATTTGTACCTTACTGATTTGTATGTTCATTTGAAATAAGTCTGTGCAACCGTTAGTCAAATTTTTGTTGTTTTGAATTCAAAATTCTACTTAAAGGTCGTTTTATAATCTTTGATTTTTGTCACCAAATATTTTGATATAACTAAACACCTATTGACAGGTCTTACCGATGCTTTTAGTAAAATAACTTTAGGCGAACTCCCATAACCAACATTTTCTTATTTAAAGCCTTATTTTTACTGCTAATGTTTTGGTTAATGGTTAACAGTTTCAGAAATGAATAAAGATCAAGTGTAGAAGTTGTGAGATTGAGGGAGTATAGAGTGGGGAGGAGGGGATGGAGAGGTGAAAACAAAGCTCGAATTTAAAAAGTCGTTTCTGACGAATTGAGTAAAAAATTTGAAATTTATTATCTGAACGTGTTTTGGGTCGAACCTCGACTTCGATGAAAAATATTTCTGTTTCTATCTTTCAAATCGATGGCTTTCGAGAGTGGAAATAAACAGCCTGGACGTTCTTCGATTCCTTTTTTTTAGCACCTGGGTAATTTTGACCAAGGTTGATGTTATATACATCTCCGCTGTCTTAATTTCTTAAGTTTTAATTTTTTTTATTTAATTTTAGGACGAGCATGTCCTTTTCGTTTTTTTGAACTCATTCGTTTAAACTAAATATCATTTTATAAATTTTTCCCCTCGTTTCGGCCATCTAAGGCCCATTTAATTTCAACACTTTTTTTTCCTTTTTCTGTCTTTCCGCGCCCTCCATTACTGTCTCATTTTGTGAATTCTCTTTCTGCCAACCACTTCCTGCTAGTCTTAAATTTAGCGGCAAAAACTCTAAAAAAGAACCTTTTTTTCATCTAGGGGAACTCCTATTAGTATCCGTCTCTCCTTTGGGGAGGAGGGAGGGAGTATGTCGGGCTCGCACCGACTAAACCCCTGAGTGAACATCCTAAGGGCTTACAGAGAAGATCCGAGAGAGCGTATAAAATCATCCGCGATCTTCTCAAACCTGTGACTTTACAAGTCAGACAAGTTCCTTCCCTCACGACGCGGCCATGCACTAGACTGCAGTCGTCTTCCTCAAAGGCCGTGTGCAGTCCGGACTGACCCATCCAAATCAGTTCGGAATACGAACGGCACCGCGACCCGGCCTCTTCTTTCTGTACCATCACCTCCTCACAGAAAGCGGAAAAAACATCCCAATTATACTCGCTGTCTATACTATGTTCGACAGCGAGAGTTCCCCTCTACGGCTTCGCAGAGGTGTCTCCTCTGTCTTGCCCACGTACGATCCGCCGTGTCCTCCAAACACGGACAGTGGTAGCAGCGCGTCATATCCTCCTTTATACGACACAGGAACTTTACGAAGCACCCGTGCCGTGCCAAAACCTGTGTCGTTCGATAGGTCAAGCAACCAAACTTCGTTCCAACCAGCAATCTAGTACTGGTCGGATAGCTCGAAGAGTCCTCTGACCCGGGCCCTGGTCCGAAGTCAGCTGATCGCGCCATCTCCTGATCAGAACTCTCCGAGCCTGACGTTTTAAAGTGCCGAGTGGGTTGCCCCCGAAAAGTCGCCGTCGCATGGACTTGTACGACCCTGCGAGGAGGTCCACCGGAGGAACACCAGCCAGGACGCCCGCCGCCGCACCCGAGATGGTCCTATACCCCCGGGCGATGCAGGAGCTGACCAGTTGTCCGACTCTCTCGGCAAGCCGAAGTAGAGTCTTGTACCGAGCCAAATCTCCTACCCCACACAGGGACCCCAATTCTCTAAAAAAGAATCTGGAAAAAATACTGAAGTATCCTTTTGGTCGGCCTTCCCTAATCTATTCTGTTTTTTTTTTGTCTACAATTATTGTTCAATGGTTTCATCTCTACCATGGAATGCTCTCTCCCACACTTTCAATCATTCTCTTCCAAACCAAAACAAAAAATAAAAGTTTCCACCAAAAACCCAGAAATCAGCTTTCGCATCGCCGGATATGGGGAAAATTCATGGGTAAAACAATGAGAACTACGTTCCCCCTTCCCACATCCTTTCAAATCAATCTTAACCCCCCAAAAATATTTGATTTTTTTAACCAGAGTTGGAAAAATCGGAGATCATAAATCACAGGAAAAAAAAGTTTACAAAACGCGGAAAACTTCATCGGTATTTTTGAAAATAAAAAAAGGAGAGGAAGAAAGAGGTGGAAAAGGGAAAAGGGAATGTTGGGGAAGGTAGAGGAGAAGAGAATGTGGAAAGAATGCAACTGCAGAATAATGGACCATAAAATAAAAAAAAAGACATGGCAATGAGTAAATCAAGTTAGGCAAAAAAAATAACAATAAACCATTTTCCACTTCATCCTCAAAGAGAGCTTTTACATTTTTATATTAAACGTTTTTCATTTCCAACTTTTTCTCTCTTTTCTCTCTTTTTTTTTATTTTCCTTTTTTTTTATTTCAAAGGTAATGTTTTAAACGACGTTTATTATTTCGTATTAAACCGAAATTTGTTTACCGCGTGTTTAAAGTTTTTTTTGCGTCGCTTATTTATCTTAATTTTTTTGTTTTGTTGGCGAAAGTGGTTGCATCATCAATTGCTTTTTTTGGCGGGAATGTTCTTCGTAACTTTTTTTTCAAACTTTAATTCCCTTTTGACGACGTTATTTTTTAATTTTCAACCCCGTATTTGATGTTTGGGTTTTTCGTTCAGTAATTTTACGTTTTTGGATTTTTAAGAATGGAAGAGAGGTTGTCGCTGGCTCATAGTACATTATTTTATCTAAATAGTTTAGGCCTGTTTGGGTTTTAGTATGTATTATATTTACAAAATTTTGAAAACAGCCAACAATACTACGTATACAGCAAAGTTTGAATTGCAGGTGTGCCCCTTTGTTATATTTCACCCGAGCACTATTACTTAACACTAATTTATATTAATATTTATACTTGAAATACATAACTATAGAGATGAAGGCTGAAAATGACTCTTCAGGGGCAAATTGTAAAAACTTTCTTTTTATTTTGTACCTCTCTCTTAGCACACTCCAGTTACTGCAAACGAATTACCGGTATATTTTTAAACATTATAAAACTTGTATTTAGAAGTTAAACAACAATAAAGGAACAAATTCTTTCAATTCAACATCCAAATGAGTGAATGAACACCCTTGGGGATACTATGACGGAAAAATTTAGAATTATTTTTGATTATACGGGAGGTAGAAGACTTTTAAATATGGGTACTGAGTACCGAGAAAGAACACATAGATTAAGAAAAAATGGAAACGAGTGAAAATGTTAGTAACTTTGTTTTAATTTTTTCTAAAGTCACTAGTGCACGGTGTTACACAGTTAGTTAGCTGTGACAAAATTGAAGGTGGAAACTTTTTATTTATTTCTTTTTATTGTGGTCTTTCCAACTTTCTTTTTCACAGAAGCAATACTGACAGAATAAAGTTTGTGAGCGGAGAGGCAAAAAATTTTTGGAAAAAGTTGAAGTGAATGAGTTGCACAATATATTGAAATTTCATTAGCATTTTCAACAATTTGTGGAAATAATTACGAGAAGAAGAGTAAGGATGAGGTTATTTTGCAAGCGAAAACTTTTGTTCTTCCTTTGCTTGCCCTAAGTCCAATAAAAATTTTGAATAAAAAAAAGGAAAAGACAAAAAAGGAAGGAAAAAGGTCGCAGGAAAGTTGACAACACTTCCTTTTATTGTTCTCCAAGGTGTCATAATTCACACAATGCAGATGGTCGGATGGTGGCTACATTTTTGCTTCTTTTTGTAAAATCGCAGTCGTCTCTTGCCCAAGGGAGTTATTCCGAACAATGAATAAGAAATTGGCTTTTTCTTCTTTTTTCTCCTCCCTCTATTTCTTTGCCTTTTCTCTTTCGTTAAAATGGCATCCCGAGAGACAGTCAAATTCACATTTCCAGAATAGATTGTGCTGGTAGAAAAGAAAAAATATTTCTCCGGCAAGATGCCTGAATATATTTCTCTTTGCTCTTTACCATCTTGTAACTATAGTTAGACTATTTATCTGAGATTTAGGATCTAATGCTGGTGATCTTAGTTTGGCTACTCCAATTCAACTCCTTTGTGATTCGAAAGAAGAGTGAATTAGCTTTCGCTGTTTTCCAATGCTGTTCTGTAGGCGGAAACCCTTTACTAAGCCAAAGGAGTGTGTGTCGCTAAAAGTTAAGATTGTTCAACAGCGATTGTTTTCGTTTTGTTGACACGGTCACGTGAGAACGCTTGAAAATTCTCCTAATCAGGCAGTCGTTTCTATTGTAGTCAATTTCCCTCTCTATGTTAGTTGCCGCGGTCAATTTATTAACGGCCAAATAACCGCACGATTCCATTCACACGTGAAATTTCAGTCGTCCTCTGTCTCTCTGTCTTCCCAACCCCTTGCCTTCACACTCCTTCTACTACTCTTCTTGAACGACCTTGACAAAGTTTCATGAATGAAACAAATTTTGTTGAACGGGTAAAGTTATCACAAATGCGAGACTGACCTAGTGAATTTTATAAAGGCGTAAAGGAAAAGAGCTTTTTCCATCCCAGATGGTTTAAGTTAATGAACTTGAAAACAAATTTTGAAGTTATATTTCAAAACTAGCGTAAAGTGTCACCCCAAGTATTTCACACAAAACATTTTCCTTTTTACTTGGATTTATTAACTTATTTTTCAGTTATTTACCTCTGAATTAAAATGTTTTCCTCACTTTTTGTATATCTATCATTTTGATGATGAAGGCGTTTTAAGGTTCCCTTTCTCTCTTTCTTCCTTTTCGTTGCTCCCTTTTTTTTGCTTAATGTTACTCCATTCGTTTATAGTATTTTGTCATTCTGATGTTCTACTTTTTACTGTGATCGAATTTATTTAATACTTAAGATTTTTCATTTTGAGTTAAACAACTCTACAACCTCTAATCTGAAGGTGTTATAATATTCAATCATTATCACCAGCGCTACAGCACTGTGTGAGCTATAATATTCTACAGAGTGTCCTCCATTCCGCCCTATTCATTGGGCACTTTCTCTAGTTTTGGATTCGAAGCGCTCGGACTCCAGTTTTCCCGGACTCCGTCTTCCCATCTCAGGTTGGGATGGCCTACCCGTCTGGTTCCCTCAAGTTTCCCATTAAAAATAAGCCGCGTAGAATTTTCATTTGGAGAATTCCGAGGTGTCTTTCGATAATCATTCAATAGTTGTACTTTTTAATCACTGACTTTATTAATATTCGCGTCATAAAAAAAGCTCACACCGATTGTTGCATGACCAGTGACTGAAGATTTATCTTCCCCTTCGGTATTATTTCTTCCATATTGGAATTCATACAAAACACAGTGGTTTAAATGAATTCCAGATCTCTAAATCGGTCAACCCGTTCTTAGTTAATATTAACATGAATCATCTTCAATTTTAGTTCATTTTCTAGATCACTATAGATATAGTGTAGATGATAAAACGAGAGAGCCAAAGAAGCGACAAGTGATTCTATGCAGACGTGTTCAACTTGATGCAACATTATTGGATAAAACTTTCCGGTAGACCTAATATATAATTAAATAACTATATTAAATACTTGAGAGTAAAAGTTGGTTCCAAACAACAGGAACTATAACTGTCGTTGTAACCTAGATTGTGACAATATCATGCAAACAGATAATATATGGGGGCTGACATAATTTTCCGTTGGCGCGGTCCCTTCATGTAAATCGTAGTTTTGGCGATTAATTAGTTTGCAAAGACCGTTAATTTCGGTAATCAAGTTTTGAATAACTCGTCATTTTCTCTCAAGGCGGGTAGGGACGAAGAGAAAGATGGGTTTATTCATGAATTCATTGAGATCCCCCGTTTAGAGAAGTTTTCGCCTCTGGGCTGAAGACTGGAGGAAAATCTGATTTTTTTTCTTTCTTTATCGTTCCCGCTTTTGCCATCATCCTCCCCTCCCCATCTCCCAAATTATAAATTACAATAAATTATTCAAGGATAATTTGTTCCCGATTCAAAAAGAGAAGTAAATTATTGAAATGAGATAATTTTTTTTTGCCTGAACATTTAAAAAAAGGAAAAGAAGAAGGAAAAGAATGAAAGATGAAAGCCGGTGGTAGTTTGAAGCAGTTTATTGATTCCTGATTAATGTGGAAGTATAAAATACCAAAGCTCATTCTCCGTTAGAAAAAAAAAGAGTTGGGGATGTTCTACCCAGTCAGCTTCCCTTTTTGCCTCCCTTCGACCTCTCTTCGTCATCCTCTTCCCATCCCGCCCCTCTCGTCTCTCCGCATCTCTTCCAGTCCCTCCAAACATGGTGTGCTCCTAGCAGGCGCAATTAACAAGCCCCTTAAGCTCTATTTAACGATTGGCATGCTGTGGCTGAGTTTGGGGTGTCTTATATGGAGTGTGACGTGGAAAAAATTTTTTCCCGTTACCTTATTTTTCATCTCAATCTGTCAGTTATGATGACTATTGATTTTCGGTTTAGTTCCTAAATTTTTATCGAATTACCACTTAGAAAAAGCGTTTATTTCGTGTGTCACTCATGTGGCTACAAGAGCATGTAAATCTATTAAGATTTCATCATTTTGAGTATACACCTTTAAAGTGTTTTGTTTTTGCTTTGTTGGTTTTAGGCCCGCGTTCTCAGAAGGCTCTTTGAAACAAGAAACAGTAAATGACGACGGTTACGAAACCAGTGTGGATCATCTTGAAATCAGAGCACACACTCAGAGTGAACATGGGAAGATGAGTCAGAACATTATGGACCAGCACATGCAAACAGCGCCGCAAGTAAGTACCTGTTGAAAACGAAAAGGGGAGGGAGGGGGAAGAAAGGCTTACTCTTAAAAGAAAGAACTTTAGGTATAATGTGAGGTGTTGTCGAATTTCAGATGCAGCAAATGCATCAAGCACACCAGCATCATCACAGTGTTGCATTAGATCACCGACTTCATATGAGACACCAACAGGAGAATCACGTGAGTCAGGAAAATCACAGGCTGAGTTCGGTCGAATCTCACCTCGACAATCGATTGAGCGATGCTCCAACGCCTCACGAAAGTAGAATCCACAGCCACGAAGGACACCTTCGGTTGAGCGAGCGACATGGCGACCACGATGGGCGTTTGCCTCTCGGAGAGAACCGACTCGATCGGATTAATTCTTTAGATGGACGATTGAGTGTTGGTGACGAAAGCCGTCACGAAAGTCATATGAATTCGATCGAGAATAGATTGAACGAACATGATAGTCAAGTTAACAGTATAGATAACACAATGAACAATATTAGTAATAGAATTTCGGGTCACGAGAACCGCGTCAGTAATCATGATAACAGACTTTTGAACACCGAGAACCCAATAAACAAGGTTGGAAGTCGAATAGTGAGCCACGAAAATCATATGAACGCGATGGAAAGTCACTTGGGAAGCGAAAGTCAAATTGTGAATCATGAAAATGGGTTGGGTAGCACTGACAGTAGAATGACCGGACACGAATCTAGAATCGTAAACCATGAAAGTCACATGGCGGGAATCGAAAGTCGAATAAGTCACGAGTCCCATTTGAATAGTATGGAAAGTCGAATTGGGTCTCACGGTAGTCATTTGGCGGGAATCGAAAGCAGACTAGGACCTGATAGTCATATGAATAGTTTGGAGAAAAGAGTAGCAAACCGCGAAAATCACCTAAACAGTATTGAAAACAGGATAAACGGGCATGAGAGTTGTATAAACGGTTTGGATAACCGAATGAATGCTCACGAAAGCCACATAAGTAGTTTGGAAAGTAGAATGCTAGCTCACGAAAACCATCTGTTGGAAAGTAGGATGGCGAGTCGTGACAATCATTTAGCCGGCATCGACGGAAGAATGGGAGCTCACGAAAATCATCTAAACGGCTTGGATGCGAGGCTGAGAGAAAGTCACATGGGACATCACGAGCCGAGGATGTCCGGACTTGGCCACCTCAACAGCATGGACACTCGGGAAGCTATGCTGAATGCTCACGCGAATCACATGGGACCACATATGGGTCACATGGGACCTCACGATCACCTCCAGCCTCATCCGCACATCCAAGGACTTCATCATCCACACCACCCTCACTCACATCACATGCATCATGCCCATCACGGTCATCACGCTCATCCGCATCCCCACATGAAGTGCGATTCAATGGAAGATCCCTACAGTTTCGTCGAAGACGATCCAACTGGTATGGGAGCTCCACCTCATGCCACTCCTCAGCCGAGACCGTCTCCTGGTATGCTCCAAGCCATACCTAAGAAAAGAGGACGTAAAAAGAAGATCAAACCGGAAGATGGGTAAGTCTGTTTTGGTTTTATTAATATTAAACAAAAATACAATCCCATGTTGTTTCGAAACGGATTTTATCAGTGGGGCACATGATTCTCAATTTTGTGCTTGAATATTTCAGATTGGGTGACACTGCGGAGCTGTTGAAGAAGGAAAACGGTTTGGTTAAACCCGTGAAAGAGCGGAAAAAACATGACCGGTTTAATGGAATGCCAGAGGAGGAGGTTGTTAAAAGGACGCTCCCGGACCACTTAACGACGAACCTCGACATTGTTATTGTAAGTCCGTTTTCGTGTTCGTTGTCTGCAAACACGAGGAATCCATCGCATTTCCCAAAAGCGCATTTTCATTAGCCTCCTCCTCCTTCTCTTCTCCTCCTCTCACCCTTCTTCCCTATCATTCTCTTTCTCTCCTTTGCCTTTACTCTTCCGTTTTCCTGGCTGTTATTAATACTTCCCACATAATCTCAGTTTTTGTTCATATAAAAGTTTTTCTGTATATTAATAATATTAATTAATTTATTAATCAACCAAATGGGAGCGGGTACGGTGATTTTGGTTTTCAGAATCTTAATATACTTTAAAGAAAGGATTCGTTGTACAAATTTAATGTTGTGACGGTTTTTGTCTCTTAAATTGGCCATTTTGGGTGAGATTGGAGAAGAGAAGAAAGCTGAGTTTCTTTCCTTAAATCATTCTCTTCGTTATGTTTTTGCCCCTAATTTCCCCACTTATAGTATTATCAAACTGATAAAAGTGCCATGATAGTTAGGTCTTGACTGTTATTACGCAGTATTATTAATCTTTTCTTTTCTCACAAATTTGAAGTCTTTGTCGATGTGGTGGCGGATTTTTTTAACCTAAGTTGGCGGGTCTTTTTAACCTAATTTTTAGTTATTTCGGTCACATTCCTAAAATCTACGTGTGTTATCTTCCACTCCCTAAATCTTTAGTACCCGGTTATTTAGACTAATGTTAGTAATGTTAATCTTATGGCAATTATGGCTCTTCAAATTTTTAGTTGAATTAGAAAATTTTCTCTTATCTCGTGTAGTTCTCGGTCACGACTGAAGGTATCCTCAATTCGACTGAGAATTCTTAAGGTAGAGAAAACGAATTTAACTTAAGTAGTAGTCAAAAGATTATATAAAAGAACAACAAGACATAAGTAGTTATTAATCAGACAAAGTGGTTAGTGAGAATCCCCTCTTGGCTGCAAAAGGTTAATATTACTAACATTTATGGTAGCACTTGCTAAAATCTCAGAACTCACCGAGTTGTTAACCTGTTACTGAGAAGTTGGGGGGATCTCAGGCAAATGAACGGTATAGTGTTAGCGAACTTTTTTTAAAGCTTTTTTGGAAGTTTTAATCTCATTAAATCCGTCACTAAATTTTTTCCTATCCTTCTTTTTGTTTTTATATATCAATAAAAAATAGCATGTAGGTTGGGGGATTTTTAGAGGAAGTGAAAACTTTGAAACCTTTGTTGGTCGTATAAAAATCGAATTTGAAGTGAGTTTGGTTTTATTTAGAGCAGGGCGGAAGTTCTAGACATTATTTTCTGCTGAAGAGGTTGGAAACCGTAACTCCAGTCTGAACATTAAGAAAAACTATTTTGTTTGAATTTCAAACTTTAACGACTAATAATTTGAGTTTTTCCTTTAGATCGGTATCAATCCTGGATTGTTTGCTGCCTACAAGGGACACCATTATGCCGGTCCAGGCAACCATTTCTGTAAGCTTCCTTATTTTATTAAGTGAAAGCCTTTTTTCACATGTGAATGCGTTTCTGTTGTTCTTGTTTCTGCTTGGCTAATTTGGTTTTTTACTTGACTATGTAGTTTAGTGAAGAGCCGTGTTGGGGTGGGATAAATAAAAAACCAGAATTCGGGGAAACATGGCCTCTGTTATTAACCACTCGCGTTGGAAAGAATTTCACAGAATTTCATGTGTCACAACGGTCGAGTACAAATCGCTTAGGGATGCATCAAGGTAGCACTCGATGGTTTCAAAAGAGGATGCCAACGTGTGTAACATGTTGTTGGCTTTCCGATATCAGAAACATTTCGACGTGTGCGGCATGTCTTTCCACCATAAGTGGTTAAGAGTCGAGTTGATGGTTTTGGGAAGATTCAGGAGGATTCTATGAGTTCTTTAGCATCTGACGATAATAGATAAAAATAAAGTCCGCTTCTAGCAAGAAGATGTACAGAAAGTTTTAATCTACAAAGTTCGAGAAAAGTCTCACCACTTAAAAGGGCGATTGAGGGCGGGCAGGCGTAGTTTTGAACTTTTCAAAATTCCCAGACAAGAATCGGCAATCGGGCAAAGAAAGAAAAGAAATCAAAAGGGGAAAGGGCGGGTTTAGCAGAAGTAATGTTTTAACTGTATTATTAGTGCTTAAAAGGCTCTAATTAGCATTATTAACTCCTGCCGATGAATAATCTGTTGCTTGTATGAGTGTAGGTCTTGTTTTTCTAACTCGCTTTTTGTTTTTGTAGTTGAACCTTTAACTTTAGTTTGTGATGAACAAAGGTGTTCCACAATCACACTGCATTCGTTGTAATTGACTACCTTATGTCCTCTTATTGATAACTACCTCCGTCTAAGATCAGTTGTTAAATTTTTATATTTTTCCCACTTACTCACGATTAGTTGCTGAGTATAAGCTAATAGGATGTGATAAAAAGACGTTGTTTTCTGTTTCACCACAAGTTAGCAAATTATATTAATATACTGCTTGAACCTAATTTAAAACGAAACCTCTGTTGCTCATTCATTTTGCAACCAACTGCTTATTTAGCAAAATCATTCATACTTCTAGACTCAGGCTAAGTTTCGCTATTTTGACAATTAAAATGCTGACCAGCCTATCAATCGAAGGTCACCGGTTCGTCGCACTATATAGTGTAATTTGTTTTAATATTTTTCAGAAATTTGAGCTTGATGTGGTACTAATCACTGATATTAGCTTATTAGGGGCAAGTAGTCCCTTCTTAAATAAAAATCCCTGTTGAATTAGTATCAAAATGTTATGGTAAAAATACATGCTACACTTATGAAAAGTAGGAAACAAATACAAAAAATAAAAGTGGAAAGGACGGGGCATAGTAATTATAGTACCATTTTGGAAATTAAGTATTAGCAGTGTAGTGGTGTCCTGTTCCTGTTTGAGGGAACGTATCTCGACAAAAACTGACTGTGAATGAACTAATCGACAAAATTTTAATCAATTTTTTTATCCTCACCCCCGGGTTACGGCGATAGTCCGTACCTCAGATCAAACTCCCTATTTTGACGTAACAACTTCTTGGTGTCTCAAGTTGGAGACAGATGGTAGTTAGCAGGGGGGAAAAAATTTGATCTGCACCGCGTCGCGGTGGCGTTAATACGGAAGTACTAACTGTATTATAAAACTATAGCTGATGTGAGCCACTGGTGGTATACGCCGTCCTCAACGTGTTAAACAGAGGAAGTAGACGAGCCAGAGAAGACGTGATCATTTTTGTAAAAGCAATAATGTGAATGTAAATACTCTTGAAATATTGAAGGTTTTTAGGAGAGAGACGAGAAGGAGGAGAACGAGGATTTGCAATTATTTCTAATTTCCGTTTTAATAATTAAGAAGTTTTGTTCTTAAAAAGTCGCTTAAAAAAGTTCTTTAAATTTCAAGATTAAAAAAAAGACTACAGAAGAATTATACAGTGACAGTACAGTATAGAAAAGTCTTTTTTTTTTCTTTGTAGAAATGAGGAGTTGAATTGTGGAAAACTTTTTTCCATAACTCCTTTTTTTGTTAAGTTCTTTTTAATTAACTTTTTAACTTGTTTTTTTATTTTCTTGTGAGAATCGCGACAGATTTTTTTTAATTATTCAAATTCTTTTTGTCCTAATTTAACCTCATAATAGAAGCAGTCGTGGAAGCTGTCTCTATTTTTAGGCAATGAAAGAAATTTTTTTTAATAGTTCCAAGAAAAAAATGCGTACTAAGAGTTTGGTGTTAATGTTATAGTAAAAATGATAATGGGGCAAATTTTATATATAATTCCCGGTGATTATTCATAATCACCAACTAAGATAAGTAAATAACGCGAACACGCAACCGTAACATCTACAGCCAGGCACATTAACACTTGCGCTACGATTTAAGCAGTGCCTTAGCGAGTTGGTAGGGTCTTACTCAATACATTTATATATCAGGCTACCTGATATTGCTGAGTTTTTTATCCGATTTGTGATAGCGGTTGCGTCGTTTTTGTTTCTGCGGCAAATGCCTATGAACGTGGTATACAGGTCTTTGGCGGTTTTTGACCAAAAGCATTTCGACGTGAGTGGCTCGTTTTTATAGTGCATATGGTTAACCACTACATCACAGGCCTCCCTATGGGTATTAATATGCATCGGATGTTTACGAAAATTGATGGCAGACTGAGTAATACATTAGTAAAGCAACAGACATTTTCGACAGGTTCTACATGTTATTGGTTTAGTAGTGAATTACAGCGAATTCCATGCATGCTATTAATACGCACGAACCTATGGACTTACCTTATATTAATTTCCATCTTGCATTAGTTTTGACTGAACTCATGCTCGTGATTAACGTTGCCTTCTACTTGAGTTTTATTTCACCGAATTAACGTTTTTCTTGTCCTCACAGGGAAATGTCTCTATTTGTCGGGACTGACACCAGAACCGATGACCGCAGATGATGACTACAAATTGTTGTCGGTGGGAATCGGCTTTACAAACATGGTGGCGAGAGCTACTAAGGGCAGTGCTGATCTCACGAGGAAAGAAATTAAAGAAGGTATGACAGTGTCTGCCTGGCTAGTGGACGGAATGAAGAGTGGAGTATCCGTCTAAAAGCAGAGCCAACCTTTGTAACTTGAAATTTGTGTCGCTTTTAGGTAGCCAAATTTTGTTGGAAAAGCTCCAGAAGTTCAAACCGAAAATTGCCGTTTTCAACGGGAAACTTATTTACGAAGTTTTTTCCGGTAACAAAGATTTTCATTTTGGACGGCAGCCCGACTTTGTGGACGGAACGAATACGGTGAGTGACCTTAAGCTTTTATAAAAGTGGGGCCTTGTAGAATGGTGCAGAGGAGGATAGAGAGATGAAGGGAGGGAATGATTTTTTCTTCAAAGCATCGACTAAAGAGAACGTGTGAACTCAGAAATTTGGTTAATTTGTAAATGAATCAATTCAGTCAGTCGACTTGAAGCATTTTTTTAAAATAATTTTCAGTACATGTGGGTGATGCCTTCGTCGTCGGCCAGATGCGCGCAGTTGCCAAGAGCAGCAGACAAAGTTCCATTTTACGCAGCCCTTAAAAAATTCCGCGATTATTTGAACGGATTGATCGCGGAGTTGGACGAAAACGAAGTGGTTTTCAACGATCAAAAATTAAAAACATTTTACGAATCTGATGTTAAAATCGAACATAAAGATGAACAAGGAAATTATTATCCGTATTCTCGTTTGACGGCCAACGAACTTACGGACCTGAGTAACGCCGTTGTGAAGAAAGAGCCCTATGATCCTAATCGGCCCGAGAAGAAGAAGCGCGGTCGACCGAAGAAAGTCAGAGTGGAAGGTGAAGAGCCTCCGCCGAAGGAACGAGTTAAGAAAGAGAAAATTCCCGTCGATGGGGATGCTCCAAAGAAGAAAAGAGGCCGACCGAAGAAGATAAAAACGGAAGATGGAACGATCACGGAGCAGAGGTTACCTCCTCAAAATGTGACCATTCAAAATGGTGGCTTGAATGTGTCCGAGCATACTAGTTCTTCCAATCCTGCTTCCACCTGTTTTTCTCCTCCTATTCAGTCACCCTCGGGTTTTTGTCAGGGATTTTCTCCTGCCTACGCCTCCCAAAACCAGGGCCCTGTTCCACCACAGTATAATCAGAGGGCTCCGTCACCGTCTTATCATCCATCTCCTCATCACCCCTCACCTCTACCCACTCAGTATTCCCAGTCACCTCCACCAACTTCTCAGTCGCAGTCTCAGCCGTTCACGCATTCGGATCTTAGTTCAGAAATATCTGCTGCCATTTCGTCAGAGCACTTAGGGTCACCTCCTCCAACTTCTCCCAGTCTAGGTCCTCCAGACTTTGAACCTCCTACTAGTATGCCGGATGACACGACGGCCCCCATGTCCGTCAAGGAAGAACCGGAACAGGAATGTCGATTTTCCTCTCCTGCGCCTTCGGAGTCGACTTATCAATACCGCGGATTTTCGGACCCTGAAATGGAACACAAAACAACATCTTCACAGTTCCAGCGTCAGTCTTCCCCGGAGTTCGCTCAGAAACGTACAAATCAAGACGTTGCTTCCAAGAGCTTATCCGGGTTAGAATCTCTAGTCGATCAAATTCCCAGCATCGCAGAAGGGAGCACCGGAAATTCCTCTGGCGGGGCAAATGGAGAAAGTTTCGAGTCGCAACCCTCTGGTCAATACGAAGACTACCTCGGATACCCAGGGTACAGTACGGCACCGGCTGCGCCAACGCCACAGCCTGCTTATCCTCACTACCCATCTAGTACAAATTACTCAACTTCGGGTTATTTGCCTCCTTCGCAGAGCAGCTTTTCAGTAAGCTCCCTGGCCAACAGTGCGTCTCACGGCCACGAGCCTCAAGTCGCGAGCTCTTTCTCGGTCAGTAGTTTGGCATCTAATTACACACCCAGTGGATACCCAAATTTAATGGGTGCTCCTCATCTCGTAGTACCTCAGCCCGGTCTCTTCCCCACGGGAATGAACATGGCACCCAATTACCAATACCCTGGTCAATATTCAGCGGGCCCTGCCTCATTTCCGTATTCTCCCCACGCTCTCCACGTTCCCAGTCCCAATTACCCTCCATACAGTCCTTATTCGAATTCTTCGTATCCTCAGTCCTACCTCACGAACCATGTGCTCGATCGAATCAAACAGGAGCGCATGGATATCGGGTTTGGGGGCTTCTGATGCGCGCTTCCACACCAGCCCCATCCGGGACCGCTGTAGTGCTGTGTTTTAGATAAGCCAGAGACTGACAGGGTATCAATCGAGCGTTTCATGATAACGTTTTTTTTTTAAAATTTTACCAAAAACAAACAAACAAATAAACAAATCGTGTTATTTCGACGTAAGTAATATCTTAAGGAGGTTAATTTATTCGATCGCCGTTTTGTTTTACAGCACAGTTCCCTCTAAACGATTTCAAAAAGACTGATTACAAGAAACTTGTTGATGGTTTTTTCCTTTTCCTGTGGAATCAAGTATAATGTTCATTTTTTTTAAGTTTCACTTTCAGAATCTGTTTAGAAAGAAGTAACAAAACCAAGACGTGGAGGTGACGGTTTTTCATATATGCAATATATTGTTAACACATTTGAATGAGCTACCGTATATGTAGAAGTCATATAATTGTCAGGGCCGTTATTTTAACCCATTTGTATCAGATGGAAAAGTATCAAATTTGTTCTTATAACTATTTTTTTTATTCTACTGACCCTATTCAACAAATTACTTCTTTCATAATATCTAGGACAATTTTCGTAGTAACTATCCCTTTTTCACGAGTAACATTTCCTACAGAAACCGTAAAGTATGCATATATATTGTTTCCCACTTGCATAACTTATATATTTCATCAAAGACTCATTCAAGGAAATATCTTTTGGACTAACAAGTATTCACTACTTGTTAGTCCTTTTTTTCCTCCCACTCAGAATCACTTAACCTTTGACCACTACGACTACCGTCAAATGGAACTGCAATATCTGCGTTTTGTGTCTAGCTCTTCACAGCTGGCTAGGACATTTTTTTATTTTCTTGTATTATTATACCCTGAAACTATTTTCGATTTCCACTTCGACTGTGCTCCGATATACACAGGTATAATATACGATTTGGTGATAGTTACTAGTCTAAATGCACTTATGATGCTAATGGGTTAAGTGAACAACTAAATTCTATCATAAAACGAACATAACATACATAAATGAATACTCAAACATGTTTATTATTTATCAACATTGAACTACGAGTACAGCGGAACCTCCCATAACGAGTTTGATGCTACAATGAAGCCTAGAGTCATTTGTCTTTGCCGACGCTTCAAAATTCATAAAAATGTGACACCACATTATCATTCATAAATTTTGCATGGCTACTGTCTTATTAGGGTGATGCTTTTCATTGTCCGAAGCAACACTTTCCCATGCTTTCAGCACATCTTTTCACAACATTGTTGCTTTGCTTTTGCCTTCTCTTACTCCATACTATCTTTCTATGTAGCGTATTTCTAATGCAGCTCCATAAGCTCTTCAGTGGTCAGCTTTTGATTGTGCTCTTCTATAAGCTCCTCGGTATCGTTGGAATCCACCTCCAATCCCAATTTATTGGACAGAAACAAAATCTCGTTTACTACAGGCTTTTCAGATCTTACAACTGTCTCAAAGCCCACATCGTCACATTCGACAAGTCACTCTGGCCAAACCTTCTTCCAAGCAGAAGTGGGAGTTTTTTTGATAACTCCTTTCCCCGCCTCTGATGATCTTGATGCAAGCAACAATGTGGAATCTCATTGAAAGAAAAGGTGGAAAAGTCTTAATTTTGAATCTGCCCTGATTCGGAGTAAAGTCTCCACCTGTCGGGGGATTCGCCATGTACATGTCGCTCGTTCTGAGATTTTTACTTTTTAAAATTCATCATACCTCCTTTTGCGTATTTTTCGTAATGAGAGGTTCCATTGTTTTCGTATATTTTATTATGATTATAAAAATTTTTGCCGGTAATTTGGTTTAAGAGTTTCATGTTAGTTTTCTAAAGTTACCACCGAGTTCTTTGAAACCAGGAACTTGTGATGAGAAACTTTTCAAAATTCAGGTCTCATCAAGTTGAAGTATGACAAGTGAAGTTTTGAATTTGAAGACCATGTGTTGAGCTTATCGAATGTGTTAATTATAATATGCGAAATCAAGACGAATATGACAATCTTTTCAAAAACTCTATTCTGCTTACTATATCGAAAGAAAAGTACAAAACAATGATGGAAATTGAATCATCATAGAGAATATATTTCGTGAAAACTTTTATAAAGTTTTGAACGATTAACAAAAAATGTTTTCTGCCTTCGTATAAAAAGAAATTCGGGTTAAAAAACGTCAAGTCGTTGTAAATAAAACGACCATTTCGGAATAATATTTAGTTGAACACAATGTATCATTTAGTAAGAAATTCGTGTTGAAAAACAAGAGGAAAAAAAACATTATATTGTAGGCGACGTTTTGCCAGCATCATCGAGCAGCGCACTATTTATTCAGATAATTTTCAAGTTTTATGATTTAGGTAACTTATATACTTGTAAAAGGAAGTGAACAATATCAGAAATTACCTAAAGTCGTTATTGGACATAAAAAAACGTTATCGTTATTACTATTATTATAATTATTAATTTATTATTGATATTACAGCAACTTTTTATTGAATAAAATAATAATAACCTAGGCCTAGGGATTGATTAAAAAAAATAGTGAACGGGTAAATCAACTTATTGTTGCACATTTTTCCCCATTGTATCTCCATTAATTAATTAGTTTGGGTCAATAATTTTCTTTCTTTTGAGTAAGTAGTGATCAGTTCATTTGAAGGATGTTTTCTTCCCGAATCCCTTCCCTGCTGTTTTATTATTATTACAATTAATTTTGATTGTCATCATCACGGATTTGAGAATTTGTGAAATAGTTTAAGAGTCTTATCATTCCTTATAAACCTAAGATTTATATTTGTTTTTGGAAGTGGAAAATGTGTGATGATGCCATTTTTTTTTAAATTAATGTAGATTACGGAGGGGTGGTCGGGTGTTCGAAAAAGGAAAATCTAACAAAATTTTAATTTTAGACGTTTTTAGAGATGAGAGTGTTGAAAGTTAATTTGTAGATTTTTGTCAACATTCAAAACGAAATGTAATTCCCGTTTTCGAATCACGTGTCTCAAATGACAATACAGTATGTGGCCATTTTTTTGTTTGTTTGTTTTTATGCTTTTCGTGCGAAAATGGATAATTTTACAATGGTTTTTTTATTTACTGTCTTAAATTTAGTTTTAAGTTTATAAGTTTAAGTTGCTTTACAGTGGTGCGTACGTAAAGTCTTTCGTGACGGTTTTTTAAGTTATTTTATAATATTCGAAGTAAATTGAAACATTTTTGCCTTTATCTTGTTTGAAAATATGTATATTCTAGTATACATATATATTTGTTTAAATTCTTTAACACTCACGTTGTATTATAGCAGGAGAAACAACAGCAAATAAGCAAAGAATTGTAAATTAAAGAATTTTGTGTTGATTATGTAACGGTTTCGCGAATGGTTTGAATGTCTTTAGTTCGGTTTTCATCCGGTAGAGCGGCACCAGTCGTCTGGTATGCTTCCAACTGTTTTTTCTTGACACGTTTTTCAATTTTTTCAGTGCAATAAGTCAACAAATAAATAAATGAAATACAATTTCATTTAATTTTGTTTAAAACAAACGAACTCAGGGAATATAGTTCTACGAAGTAATATATCAATTAGTATAATTAGGGAATCATCATATAATTTTGTTGATACTTCTCAATATTTTGTTCCTAAGTATGAAGTTAGTTTTAACTTTTTTTATTTGTGTTATGATTATGTAATTATGTTGATTATCTGATGTATTTCTTTGCGAATCATTGTAAAACTATCCTTTTCTTTATTTTTTTGACAAACGCGAAGTCTCATTTTTGCTTTTATAGGGTCACTTTCTGATTTTTGATTGGTTCATGCCAATTCCACGATTCTTTGCTTTTTTCTGTACCCCCAGTACAATAAAACTTGTAAGCATGTTATAGCAGAACGTGTGGATATAATGCAGTAGATTATTTGAAATTTATTTAATTGATCAGTGTTTTGATTTGCTGTGAACTGTAAAAAGGACAATGTAAATGACATCGCATTTGTTTTCTTTGTTTCCATTATTCAACTTTTTAAGTTTCTCGTATGTTACTAAATGATTTTGACTTTTTTTTCATTTTGTTTGTCTTCCAACAATTTTTTTGTTTTATTTGAAATATTGATGGAGAACTTTTCTTTTTTTACATATAAGTTGATTGTGATTACCTGAAGTTTTTTGTGGGTTTAAGGAAATGGTTTTGTATTTTTTCTCGTGTAAACTAGTTTCGTTTTAATTGTTTTTTTTTAATTTTTTAATGTTTGTCGTTGGTGTTTAGTCACAGAAGTTTTTCCACTGGTTGCTAATCAATACGTATTTAACCAACATGCTAGCATAACGTTATATAAAAGGCACAAAGTAATCAAAAAATTTGAACGACAAATATAAAAATCGTATACATCACGTTTTACAGAAGTTGTTAAAATCGTTCTACAAGAATTATGTGACAAAAGACCTGGAACTTTTACTGAGACAGCTCGTCGAGTAGCTTTTTTGTTTTGTTTAGCAAAATTTGTGTCTAATGCATTTTATTTCCACTATTTGAATTATAATTTTTTAAAAGTCATTTCAAGCAATTTCATTTGAAACTAGTTAATTTTTATATTTTAGTTTCTTCCATTTTGATTTTTGAGAACGCTTTACAGGGAGTTAGAGAGAGAGGTGTTACAAAAACTTATTTCTTATGAACCCACAGAAGGGTTAATAGGCAGTGAGATGGAATTTAAATGGCCTAGCTTCTTAGCTTCCTTTCTTAAGAAATTGAAATTGAAGTTGTAGCATATGTGAGAATTGACAGATACCATTATCCTGGAAAATAGAACCGTAAAACCGTAATCTGTCTCTATTGAAACCCTTTTCAATGATAATTTTTGTTGTTTTCTCCTTGTGATTAAGTTGCCAAACTGTGGTACGTACATAAGGTCTTTTTATGTTATTTTATAATATTCGTATTAAATTCATTTTATTATCTTAATTTATCAAAGTATATTATACTACTCATATATATATAGATATTCGTTTAGGCCTTTTAATACTCACTTTCTTTTGCAGCAGAAGAAACGAAAAACATTAGGTAACAATGATATTCAGTTGATCATGTGACAGTTTCGCGAATGATTCAAACACTTTTAGTTCGGTTTTTACCTGGTACAGCGCCACCCGTCGTCTGGTTTTCTTTCAACGGTTTTTTTTACACGTTTTAAACCTTTTTTATGTCAACAAGTACTCACTGCCGGTCTAAAGTTTGAGACCACTCTAAGGAAATGGACAAAATAGAGTAAAACTCAAAAATCTTTTGCTATTTACAGAAAAAACTTTAATGCTATAGAAGGATATGTAATGACAAATAAAACTGACCTGAATTTCTGAAAGCCACAATATAATTAGTTATTTGTTCTAATGTCCGTAAAAATAACAAAATAAAATTAATTTTTCGTCGAAAAATCTTTCTTTGGACTGTGTGAGTTTTTAAACTAATCCGGGATATTAGTTTATTCATTGCTTCTGGTTTTATATTATCCCACGCTTCAACTACTGCCTTCCACATGTCTTCCTTAGATGATGGGCACCGGTCACGGATGCTTCTGTCCAGCTCTTCCCACAAAAGCTCGATTGGGTTGAGACCGGGGCTCTCCGGGGCCACACTATGATTTTTAAAACCCCTTCTACTTCTTTTTTTTTCCAAATAACCCCTACATAATTTTGAATTGTGGTTGCGGTCGGACAAATCCAGGGCCGATTAAACTAACACCAGAGGCAATCGCATTTGCCGCTAGAGTGATTTGTTACTAGTAGTATCTATCCAGGTGAAAGCCTCCGTTGGACTTAGTCACCATGACTATTACTCGTGAAGGTATTTAGCTGGAAGTCCGGTACGTAAGACTTGATGATTAGCACAGTCGCAAATTTTTAATGGTTCGATGCTGTATCGAGAGAATAATGAAAACATTATTCCTTCGACTCGCACTAAATCTCCTGTTCCGTGCCCACAGTAACAACCCCAGACTACAACTGACCCACCGCTTCACAGTCGGTACAATACCGTCTGACAACCTCTTTTCTCCGGCACGACGTCGGACCAGAATTCTCCTTCCGAATATTTCAAATTTGGATTAGTCACTCCAAAGAACATTTTTATAACCTTCTGTTCGTACCCGATGGGCAAGGGCCCACCGAAGCCTTTTCTTTATGTTTTGTGTCGTCAAAAGCGGTTTTCGGACGGCAACGCGTCCGAATAATTTTGACTTATTCTGCCGTCTTTTTATGGAGTAGAGTTACACTGGTTTGAAGCGGGATTCGTTTATCTCTGAGCAAATTGCCGGAGCTATTAAGCGGCTGTTCCTTCTGTTTGTTGTGATAATTCTTCTGTTCTCTGTGTAGGTGGTTGTTCTCGGTCTTCTGACCGTGGGCGATCCTCACTTTTTCCGGTTTCTTTGTACCTAACGATGGAGTTATGTACACAGGTCTTGGATAATTTTATTGTAATTTTGACGCAATCACGCGTTCGAATGCCCTTCATTATATAAAACAATGATGGCAAACCCTGGCCCCATTCAGAATTTCGCCATTTTCCCAATGCTTAGATCGTATTGACAGCAGAAATCCAGAAAACGAATATGTAACATAACTCACGAAACGGCTTGAAAAACTTCGCAAAGTGATAAAGTGATAGCAAGAGCTAACTAGGTTTAAACTATATTATAATCTTGGGTATTCGAAAAAGGAAAAAAAATTGTAAAATACAAATAATAGCTTGGGAATCATTCAAAATATAAATGATTCTAGTTGAGTGATACTTTAAAACCTGTCTCTTTTTTGCATTTTTATATTGGTAATTATATATCATTTTCTGAAAGAACTGCAGGGCATGTACAGGTGCAGTTTCTTCATCATTTCCAACTATTTTTTGTATATTTACAAAAAATTAAAAATTTTTCTAGGTGGTCTCAAAATTTTGGCCGACGATGTAGAAATGAAAGAAAATAATTGAAGGTACCTCAGGTAAATTCAGATTTCTTATCTACTCCTATGAGCTTAATTTCTTTTGGCGGCGTTAAAAGCGATATTTAGCATAGCATGTGTTCTAGCCACATAAACAGAATACTGTTGTTGAGATAATTTAAAAAGAGGAAGTCTGGTGTTTTTTTATGTTAGGATGTTACTCTCATCAGTTTTTACACCAACGGTAACAATATTGTTGATTAGTTGAAAAATCATACTAGCAGTCGCTACTCTGACGATGTATAAAAAACGGTTTAGGAGATTATAATTATAACCGTAGAAAAGTAGAAAGTGTTGTTCTTCCCTCTCCTCCGGAAACTTAAAAAGAATTCTTGTTATCTTTTCCGAAAATAGTGTTTTTTATCCTAATCCTAATCCTATTCCCGGAGTAATATTTGAAATGTACAATATATAAATATAAATAAATATAGGTTATGTAACGATATAAATATATTTAAAATTAAAAGAAATCTTATCTTAAATTTGATATATTAGAAAGTTACTTGTAAAATTTATAAAAACAAAAAATGAGGAAAAAAATTTGAAAAAAAGCAAAACTATTTTGGTAATTTAGAAATCTTGTTGTAGATTATCAAGTTCTGTATTTTTATTTATAATTTGATGTCTCCACATTTATACTTTGACACAGTTAACAACCAAAATGAAACAGTCAAAGAGATCTCTGATTACCGAACACTTTACTACCTACCTCTCTTATCAATTCTCGCTTTATTTATTCTTTTTTTAAATTAGTTTTTCATGCTTAGGAATTATAATTGTTGACAAAAATTTAACTAACTGCATTGAATTAGTGCTGATGAAATTGTATCCAGTGAAACGTTACGTTCCAGTGTTGGATTCACAATTTACACATAACGTCTTCCATTTGATTAATGAAAACTTCATTTCTGTTAGAATCGGTTTTCAGTTTTGTTGTTCTTCAGGAAATTCGTGATGTCTTTGAGGCGAAATGACCTAGTGATGGAATTCAAGAATTGCCATTGTTTCCCAATAAAAATTTCTCATTTTCTCCATGATTCTAATTTGGAATCAACTGTTGGGTTGTCCGGAAAGTTTATGCTGATTTCGATGGTTACTGAAACACATAGCAGTTGGTTTCGGATTCAATTTGAGGGCCCTCGCCTTGTTCACAAGTCTTTTCTACCACCGAATACGATTCCACTTCAGCTTCTTATGTTGTGGAGCTTCATTCAACCATCTTTTTCTTCTTTGGTTTCTTCTTGGTTTCTTTCTTTGGAGGTGTTTCTTGAGATCCGGATATTTTGTTCTCGGAGCTGGTTTTGGTCTCTTACCGTAAGGGTTGTTGAATATTAGTGGTGGTTCTTGTATCTCCGAATGTGGCCAGTTATTGTTGATTTTCTCTTCTAATTCCCCATTTCTGGACCCAATTCCTATCCTCGAATTTTGAGCATAGGTATCTGAAGTACCGTTTGATTGAATATCACCCATTTTTTTGATCGGGCCGTCTTCGGACCACGTTAGTTTCAACCCCTCCTCTTTTTCCTTTGCTCTTCTTCCCTCTTCCTTTCTTTACCGCCTATACTCTCTCATTTTTCGACTACATTCGACCTTTCTCTCTTCTGTCTATTTCGACCCTGTTCTTAGCTTTGGCTTGTCCTGGAAACGTGTTTTTTTTTTCTTGTACGTCTTCTGTTGTGACCCCTGCTTCTCTTTGGTTTTTTTTTCAGTTTCCACGAACAATGCCGGCTTAGTTTTTCGGTTGAGGAAGTGTTTGAAGATCTGGTCAGTCAGCCTTCCTGAGTTCCTTCTCGCCGTAGAAGGCGATTCTTCTTTTCCGGATCATGTCATCTTTGGTATATGTTCTTAGAGTTTGTGATTGTCTTTCATATTTGTTCATATATCTTTAACAGGACCCAAGATTTTTCTTTGGCTTCGAATTTTTCCACCAGACCTTTCTTTCTCAGTGCCATGTCATTTGTTTTCATTAATCTTAATGTATTCAGCCTTGTCTTTGTGCAGTCATCCAATTGGCACCAAATCGGTCGGAAATCGGCACCAACTTTCCGAACAAACCAATATTTCCATTTGGCGAATATTAATAACTGTGGTTCCTGAGGTGGGAATACTGTGCGTCAAAATGATGTGACACTTTGTCAGCTTAACGGGACCCAAAGAGTTAACTGAAGACCGTTGTCGACTCTAATCGCATAATCTATTAAAATTGACGAGCTCAGTTCAAAATGGGCTCTGCTTTTGTATTTGTCACCAAGAAACATTTTACCCGAGATAAAATTCACTAAGCAGAACCATTCGAACTTTTTGATAGCGAAAAATAAAATAAATAATAATCGTGCCAAAGGTTTTTTTTTCCTGAAAGGAAAGTTGTTTCATGTCAGACGGAACGTTTCACGAATACGCACAGGAGCTTTATTCGAGTAAGGTATCAATAATTAATAAATGGTATAACTATCGGTTTGTGAGGTTTCTAAGTTTGGTTATGAGACGTTCGATTTCTTTAATAGTGGCTGTTGATAAGTCATCAACTTATGATTGGTCTTTGGACACATTTTTCTCTTTTATCATCTATCCATCTCCTTGCCCAATTTTCGTTGAAATGATTAGTTTAGTTTAAACCAGTGTGATGATGTGAATGGAAGATTGATCAGTAGAAAAGTTAGAGAAGAAAGTAATTTGTAAAGCCATTTTTTGTTTCTTGTTTTTTTTCATTCTTTTTTTTAATTGTTACTTTATTAGTGATTATTTTCTTGTGTAGTTGTGCAATTTTGTAATTTTCATTCGTCTTGTCAAAAATTTGTTTAACGTGGCCAAGAAAAAGCTTTGTACAAAAAAAAAAATTACAAAAAATAAATTGCATAAAAAATTGTGTATTCTGACGAAAGTCTTAAAACAGCGTTTTTGAAACCTTATTGGAATCCTTTCACGTCGTCCGTCTCGGCGGACGGATCATTAACCGTGATAATTAACTAATTTTGTACTACATTATTAAAAATAATTTATTTTTTTGATTTTCATTGCTGTAAAATGTCAACTTATAAAACGACAAATTGATATTTTTCAAATTATTATTTGGCACTACAGCTCACTCAAAGCCTCGGCCTTCGCAATATTTCTGTTTTCCGTGGCCGGACAATTGGCCTTATGCACAATCTTGCTGGAGGCTGCCCCTCTACGGCTCTCCAGGTAGCTTCTATAGGGTAAGTTCTTCCACTCTCTTCGTCGTTAGGGATTGTAACTGTCCCTCTTCCGCCTTTAAGACCTTTGAGCTGTCCCTTCCGCATTTGGCCTATTACCCTTGGCAGGAGGGGGTACGCGTTTGTCGCTCTGACACAGTGCTTCCTTGGACATGAGCGGTTTTAGTTCCTTTAACTCTCATATTCAGGGCCTCTCGTCCTCCACACCGCCGCTGATCATTGATCAGCGGTTGTGTGTCGCCCTTATTCGTCAGCATTACACCGCTTATTTCGCAGCTACCCTCCATATCTAGAGGCCTTCCCACTATCCGCAACCCGTGGCATTCAGCCATGTCTCCTAAGTGTGCAGGTCGGCCAGGCTGGGGCTTTGCATAAAATGACAATCTAGAAATATCCGCCTTTTCTTTGCTGAACAATATCACAAACATAAGTTGACAAAATTAGGACCTTTTTTATTTTTAAGCGTGCAGTAACCGCATACTTTTCGCGAAATTTCAGTCGAAAAACAAAAACGTCTTTAGTCCGGTGATAATTAACCGTCTCAATAAAGAAAAGTCACGATTTTTAATTTTTCGTTTGGGAAAATTTCCCACGTCGAGTGGATAAGAAGAAAGACAAAGGTTTCGTCACGTCACTTCCGTTTTCTGCGTCAAAATCAGAGGAAAAACCAGAAGACAAACCAGAGATTTTCTTGTTGTGTGCTCAATTGGAGGTGGAACGTGCTATTATGCTTGTTTCGAAGTAAGTATCTTTAGATATTTTGTTACAGAAGAGATCTCGAATAGCTTTTCCCACCATTCTGACTCACAGTCATATCAAATGACTTCATTCTCTGACTTTTCACTTGTTTTCCAATTGGAAATGTTATCTTGTTGTGCAACAGGAAAATGATTTCTAACTTGGTATGGGTATACGATTTCCATTCTTTTGCGTAACGACATAAACCTCTATTTCTTCTGTCGGTCGTTTATCCTACTCCCACATTTTTTTAGTACCCTGCTTTTATGAAGCAGACATTTTATAAATTTACCGGTAAATGTGATAAATATTCAGTAATTTCTTACATTTTCTAAGCTGAGCTGCTAATTATGAATAATCGCGGAAAGATATACTGTATATATTCCTCCAATTTATCACATTTATTGTTTCATATATATTTAAATTTATATTGTATTATTCATATTCGGAACATAGAACATTGGAATTTCTTCCATCTCTAAACCAAATTTGAGTCTGAATAAGAGAAAATTGTGTATATGGCGGGACACTCGATGACCAAAGCATTATGAGCTTTAAAAACTCGACGAAAAGCTAGAATATAATAATATTATAGCTAAACGGCAAAGGAAATAAAATATTCGTATATAATCAACTTATCGGATGACATTCAAATTTTCCTTAAGCGACAGAATGTTCCCTGGGTTGTATTTTTATTCTACTTTTTTTATTGCAAAACCACAGAAGGATATAGGCTAGGGTGTCCCAAAAAAATCAAAAATTTTTATTTAAAGACGCATACCCTCTTAATTTTTTACAATTTTTTAAAAACGATCGCAGGTGAAATTTCAAGTACTTAGGACGACAGGAACCCGTGCCGACTTTCACCGAAACATATTACTACTTAAGGCCTTAAGCGAACGTAAGCTTACATGTTGTTCTGGTTGTTATATTGTTAGTAGACGTTCTTCTTTTGATTTTTGAGTATCTATATTCGACAGTATTTTAACACCTCAGCGAACATCCACTACATTTGGTACTTGGGCTTGAAAATGAGCTTTTATGGCAACAGAGCGTTCTCTCGGTTTTCCCTACGAATTCTTTGAATTTAGGACTTGCTTATTGAAAATTCGTCAGTATTATGTCCAAGTGTATCAATAGTTGCTTCGAGGATAAAAACAGAATCCCTGTCTAGTACTGCTACTAATTTTGGAGTCATGAAATCCTTCCCACTGTGGGTTTTAATAGTTCTGGGCAGTGTATCCCCAGCCACTCTATGCAAATCCTCTTGTAAATCTACGTTTCGTTTGAATCAGAAGACGAATCGCTTTGTGACGGTTTGGAAGGCGGTGTCATAGGAGTTGATGGAAAAAAATATTTAGCTCATTGTTTTTCTTCCTCGATTATCAGTCCTCTATCCTCTTCCTTTATCAGTCAACTTTTTGTCCATTCCAGTTAAATGACCAGGTCGACCAGGCTCTCTCTGACGCTGCAAGATGATTTTATCTTCATATACTTTTCTTAATTGAAGCGTATAGGTATGTGCAATACCAAACAAATTATTTAAGTTGTTGACAAACTCTTGTCGACGCTGCTCGAATTCGTGTTGTGTTTCTTGAGCATCTTTTTATATGTTCCCCCAAAGTTGGTACACGTTTTTGACTTTTTCCCACACAACTAGGTAAAAATCGGTCGCCATGTGCGCCTTTTCCCAATAGATAATGCATTCATGAATAGCAAAGTTTGGGCCTTCATTGACAGTTAAATACACTTCATGAGTACTGTAAAGCAGAGTACTGCCAAACTTGCCATTTAGAGGGTAGTTTCTAGCTCATTATTTGATATTTGGCGTCTCCGATTAAAAATATAGTTTGTGTAGAACTGCGTAACTACACTGACATGCTGACTATTCAAAAACTATGTGTCCCATTTGTAAAAGCATTTTATTAATTGAAGCATATAGGTATGTGCAATAACAAACAAATTATCTAAATTGTTGACAAACTCTTGTCGACGCTGCTCGAATTCGTGTTGTGTTTTTTGAGCATGCTTCTATAAGTTCCCCCAAAGTTGGTACACGTTTTTGACTTTTTCCCACACAACTAGGTAAAACTTGTTCGCTATGTGCACCTTTTCCCAATAGGTAATGCATTCGTGAATAGCAAAGTTTGGGCCTTCATTGACAGTTAAATACACTTCATGAGTACTGTAAAGCAGAGTACTGCCAAAACTTGCCATTTAGAGGGTAGTTTCTAGCTCATTATTTGATGTTTGGCGTCTCCGATTAAAAATATAGTTTGTGTAGAACTGACTAACTACACTGACTACGTACGTAACTACACTGACATGCTGACTATTCAAAAACAATGCGTCTACTAACAATATAACAACCAGAACAACATGTAAGCTTACGTTCGCTTAAGGTCTTAAGTAGTAATATGTTTCGGTGAAAGTCGGCAGGGGTTCCTGTCGTCCTAAGATCGTTTTTAAAAAATTGTAAAAAATTAAGAGGGTATGCGTCTTTAAATAAAAATTTTTGATTTTTTGGGACACCCTAATATAGGCCTATAGTAAGTAAATAAAAAAAATAATAAAAACATGACTTGTTATCTTTCATCTCTCCAAGATTTAGTTATGGATGTAGGATAGCGAAATCATATTTTTGGGGTAAAAACCTTGAAATCCGAAAGGAATCAAACCGTTAAATTTGAGGGGAAATGAGCGGAAGTCAAACATGAAATTCGTATCAAACAAATTCGAATGCAAAAGCGATCAAGGAACAAATTGGCTGCGCGAGGCGAACGGGTTCGTTAAATTTTAATTAGAGATGATGAAAGGAAAAAAGAAAGAAACCAAAATTTGACTTTGACGACTTACTTGGAATTTCCAACCGATTTCAAATTAAAATTCAAAATATTCCTTTTAATTATTGCTCTCTCTCTCTCGCCCACTACTTATTAATCTTACGCCTACTCAAATCCACAATCATGTTTGAAGGTCACATTAAGGTTTTTTGTTTCTGGAGAAAAACTCCAAAGCCAATTTGCTGGTGTTGAGATTTGGTACTCAACGAACTAGGTTTTCAGTAGGGTCGATTTTGTACCAATCCTTTTATTGAAATTATGTCAACAGGTGTAAAAACGCCCCCAAAAACTACTGTAAAACCGTGTCGTAAAACCGATCGAAGATTATCAGGAATAAATAGTCAGAAGTAAAGAGAGACTGAGGTAACAATATACATAGGCCTATAGGCCCACATATGAAAATTTATAGTTACAGAATTCGTTTAGAAACATACAAAAAATTAAAAACTACACAAAAGGTTGTAAAATTGTTCTTATTTTAGTTACACAAATTACATGCCCTATTTTTCGTCAAAATTGCACTTTTTGAATGCATTTGTTGAATGGCCTTTAATATTTAACTTCTTATCAGCGATTGTGGAAATTCAGTTCTTGTTCCGATCCAGAATTCAGTCAAAAGCTTTTTTGGAAATTTTAGTTTTAAGTTTGAGTCACTCGAAAGCTTTTTGTAAGATTTGTTTGTGTGTGTAAATGTGACACAAATACGCATCTAGATGGTATAAAATCGTGTATTTAAATATTTGACATTAATATCTCTGGCGACCCCAGAATGCTTGCTACACAACCCCATTTGGGGTCGCGACCCATAGTTTAAGAAGCCCTGGTATATATCAACAGCTCAATATATCGGACATCTTTGATAATATCGAAAGTTTTGTATCTTATTTCGAGTCACTTCAATCAATTTAAATCATCAGGTTTACAATCGGTCCTTCGAGTCATCATCATCAACATCAGTATCAATTCCATCATTTCCATTTTTTACAAGTGCAGTCGGTACAAGAAAACCGCTTGACTCGTCGGTGAGACTAGCGGTCGTCAACGTGTTAATCCGAAAAATCAGAAAAAACGGGGTGTTCAAATGATTTTTTCCGCACTACGAAACCAAAAGACAAAATGACATAGTTTTATAGAATTGATATTATACATTCCTACTAATCTTCGATCGGTTTTACGGAAAATTATAGAGGAATAAATGAAAAGGAAAAAAGGGGGAAATGGTGATTGTAAAAAATTTTTTCATTAAACAATATTGTTGCTACTAATAATGGGAAAGATGGTCGATAAAAATTAAATAAATAAAATGGATGTAAAGCAGTGATTCCCAAACTTTTTTGACCTATGGGCCCCCTTTTTAGGTCAAATTCCTTTTTTCACTGTTATTTCGTCATCATTTTGTTGCTATCGTGTTGATGGAAAGCTTAAGGCATCCTCACTTGAGATTCAGAACCGAGTGAAAGTCAATTTATAAATATTGCACATTTTCATGGATGATTTATTTCAAAGATAAATTTTTGAAGTCGAAACCGAACTTCCTTTTATACCTAAGTACACTACCTAAACCTAGTATTAATACTTGAGAACATATTGTATTTTAAGGATTCATCTAGATTTATATTATACTCAGGATGTAAAAATCTCTACTATCTTTTTTATTGTTATTATTTTAATACTTACTTACTTTTCATAGACCCGCTCATCCCTCAGAGTCGCGGGATATATTTTATTTCCATAATAATAAAAAGGGATGATATCAATTTTGCAATTTTAAAATAAATTTTGCTTGGACCCCCTGCCATTGTCCAAGGACCTCTAAATCAATTAAATATCCCATGAACCTCCTAAATAATACCGACGACTCCTGGAGATCCGTATAGACCACATTGGAAACCACTGATCGAAAGCGACGGCCCTAAAATGCTGTGAAGAAACTTTTCTGGTAGATGTTCTTGTATTCTCTCTTGTTCAACTTTCTTCATTATAAAAAGGTTACGTTTCCTTTGAAAAAAATTTTAAAAAAAGGCCTTTGGTGGTTCTCATTCTTGTACCGATACTTCTAGTAAAACGTTGTTTTTTTTTATTTATTAAAACAGATGTAGTATAAATAAAATAATAAATGTTCATACTACTTTTATGAACTATTAGCCCAATTTATGTGTTGTTTCACAACCGTTATCCTGAATTATTAAAAAAAACGTGTTAAATGGTGGTGGACAAGGGATTATAGAAAGGCATTAAACAGGATGAAGGAATTTTGTTGCCCCCGTGAGTGCTTAAAAATTACGATGCGGACTTACCTGTAAAATAAATAAAATTTAATATAACATCTAATTAATATAATCATAATTATTTTATTTTAATTATTATATTTAAATTTTTTTAAATTAACCCATTAACGCCCAGGTATAGAAATCGTAGAAATTTTTTTAAACCTTTTTGAGGTCTGGCATTAAAAAAATTAAAAATAATGTTTCTGTAAATTTTTCCCAAAATTTTTGCACCGTTTTCCGGAAAATTGCTGTCCTCATTTGAGGACACGGGGATCTAATGTATGCAACTCAACGTAATAGTAAATACTAGAAGTAATAGAAAATTCGGGGTTTTAAAATAACTTTTTCCATTTTTAATTTTGAGTTATTTATTTATACATGTAAGAACCTTCATATACAGTCACTTTATGCTTCATTTGTCATGAAATGTAACAAGGCAAGACAAACGTCATCTCGCTATTTGCAATACGTGCTTGGCTTACTCCTGCTGTTTTGCAATAATTTATCTTTTTTGATAGAAATTAATTAAAACTTATTAATCTACAGTTAATTTATAAATTCTTTTCTTTACATTTCATGGACCCGCTTATGTTAGGGTCACGAGGTGAGGGGCGCAATCAAGGACTTAATTTATAATTTACTATATACATTTCTAGTACTGAATACCTATCTTAGTAAGTTAACTACAACCGTCAAATTATACATTTTACCATTAAAATATTGCATGGATTCTCTCGAAGTATATAAAGATACACATTAGATAAAATTGTTTAAAGAAGAATTGCTTTTACTGTATTTTTCTATTTAATTATACTTACATATAGTTTTCACCACGCTAACATATTGTGACACGTCACCTATTTAAAAAAAGAATTTTTATGACTTTATGGCAGATACATCAAAAAAGGTTCGCCATCCCTGACCTAGGGTATTCTATCAAACACATTAAATCAGGCCCGTGAGTCTGTCAGTATTAGTGCCATTGCCAACTATTTACCACTGTCATTTGGACAACTCTCAAAAAAGAGCTCGGTACCATTTTTCCTCCTGAATGACTCATCATCATCATCGTGTGCCGTCTCCGCGTCGAAGGTTGGCAATCAACAGGGCTATGGCGACCTTGGATGCTGCTCGGAAGAGGGCGGCGGATGACATGCCGAACCATTCCCGAAGATTCTTCAGCCACGAAGTTTTTCTTCTTCCGGCGCGTCGCTTCCCCTCTATTTTTCCCTCCATGATGACCTGGAGTAGTTTATATTTCAGGTCCTTCGTAAGCGTCCACCCTTCGCACCCGTACAGAAGAACTTGAAGAACGTAGCACCGCAGAATCCGCGTTCTCATTCTGATATGGAGATCTCTATGGCAAAGTAGCCCCTTCATTCTAATGAACGCGCTTCTGGCCTGTTCTATTCGGGCTTTGATCTCTTGGCCAAAGTCCCACCTCTCATTCAGGCAACAGCCCAACTATTTCACATAAGGGACCCTGTTCACCTCCCTGCCGTTGATTCGGAGGGTTCCCTGGACCTCGCTCTTGCTTATTACCATAAATTTTGTGATTGACACCTGAATGACTACTAAGTATCTATTCACCAGCCAGCCATGCTGGTTTACACCACCCATATTGATGTTATAGGAGTTCACAAGTTTTGTTTGGGATACAGCAATTTTCTTCCTTTCTTTCCTGCTGTATGTCATTGCTTTACCAATAGGTCTGCAGCTGCCGTAATTGGCAAAAGAAATGCATTTTAACCCCACCCTATCAAAATTTCACCATTTACGTCAAAATCGAAAGTCGAATGAACCTCTGGCCTCTTTTTTTTAAAGCTGTAGAAGTCTTCAGTGGACACTTTTCCCTTCCATTTTCTCGTTACGTGCCTGTGGTGGAAGCCCAAGTTGCTGAGATAAATAAGAAAATTTTCCGACGTAAAAAAATGCAAGTTTACTTGTTGGGGCACACTGACAGAAAAACTCGTATGTTTGGGTACTGTATTTGCTAAATAAAATCGGTATCTGGAAAAATAAATGCTTTTTGCGGAAAAACTATTCACACGGTAAAACTCGGACTATAATGTTAACGGCTGTTAAAGGAAATGGTAGAATAGTCCTTGATGGTTCTTAGAAACTTCCTTTGCAAACTTTGTTTTTGGTGTTAGCGAATTCTTCACAATCTAATATTTAGACAACAGAAAATTCACTTATACAAGTTAACTGATGATAAACCTTTGTGAGCCACATTCGGCAATAGGTGCGGGCAACCATCAGACAGGGAAATCACAATCACCAAGATTTACTAAATTATTGTCTGAATACAAGTATCATAGAGATAAAATTAGTTAGCACATTTGTTATTTTCCTAAATATTTTACAGAAGAGTCACATAATCTCTTGGCTTATTTGTTGCGTGGCTCATTGCTCTCCACAAATACCCAAGAGGTTTTTGGTAATTAACTCCACCCACCATTTCTATGTCTCTTATTTATCTCCTATCTAACTACGAGAATTATATTCCAGTTGAACACGAAAAGAAGAAATGTGAATAATGGGAGAACATTACGAATGTCTAATTTTTCACTATAAGTATGGTTTGGATGAAAACAGAAAGCAAATACACTGTACGTTTACAGACTCCAAACCCACCATCACCAGCACTACGCTGTTCTAGTGCGATAGTGACTATTATTAATATTATTTTATTGTCATTTGTAGATTGATAATGGGCTAATAGCAAGTGTCTGAGAATTGAAATTAACAATTATAACTCTACCCTCAGGTCACCACAGTATCAACCCTGGATGAGGGAAAGTTTGAAATTATTTAAAAAACCACTCGCTTTTAATTTTACTCAGTCAAGGATCCGTGCTCGTGACATTTTCTCATTCCACAATAATATTAGTCCATAAATAAATTAAAAACGAAGGAGACAACAAGGGTTGACAATATTTTCTCAACAAATTGCGAAAATCGTAAGGTTGGTGGAAATCAACCAAAGCTTTATAAAACCTTAACTCTTAAAATTCCAAGGTCTCAATAACAACGTTGTTTATCAAGGAGGTTTCTAGAGAACCGTACTATTTTTTGGCTATTTTGCACCTCTTATTTGCTTAAGGTTACTTGAAATAGGTTTTTTGGATTTATGAAACTACAGTTTAAGGATAAGTGGTAAAAAATTGTTAAGCCATGTGTTTCGTCTACCGGAAAGTCCTGTCCGTTTTTAGAATAATACAAACACCCTAGTTGAAATTTGAACCATCCTCTGTAAGTTTTATTAGATATTGTACCTTCATCCAACACCTCGAACCGATTATCCACTCCTTCTGTATCAATTCATTCTTATTGGGATTCATACCAAAATACAGCGACCTAAATGAACTTCATATCTTTCAATTAACGCTCTTTTTAATACTAACTCTTCAATTCTGGACATAATAACTCTTGCTCATAATTTTTACAATATAAATTTAGTGTTTTTATGGGGGTCTATAGTAGTGGTTAAAGTTCCTGACTTGGAAGTTAGGATCGTGAGTTCGAATCCTCCTCTCACATACTGTTATACCCAAAAAAAGGTGAACAAACGGTATTAAAAACCCGGGGTTATTATTATTAATTTAGTGTTTTATTGTAGCGAACTCAAATTGTACGATGTAAACAGACTTTACCATTTATCAACGTATAGCCGAGATATCGAGATCCTGTGAAAACAAAAACATCAGATTTTGTAGTGCAGAAAGGTCCTTGCAACTTTTTAATTTCTATCCGTTTTTGAAACATCGCTTTATAACTATGATACTATGTAACTAAAGGTACTTCGAAACACATATAAAAATCAAGAGAAAATTAGCAAAATTACTACAGTTTAGGCGGGTTCCCCAAAAACCAGGCTTTGGGGCCTCTGAAGGACTCGCCTTGGTATGTTAGGAGCTACGGCTTTCTCATTACCAGGTAAGAAGATTTTAAGTTGATAGGTTGATGAAAGAGGAAAATTTTTTAAACCTACGCGGGCCACATTTTGGCCAGCTATGTTCGGAGACAAAGAAAATTTTCCTCATCGGGTCATGCTTTAAAATTCGCAGAAAAGGGAACTCTTTCTGAAAAAAATGAAGCACTAGAGACCCGATTCACCCTTTGCCTCCCTACATCCCTTTCATTAAAAAGAAACTTGACGTTAATTAGTTTTTCAATCCATATTTAGAAGACAAAACAATGTGGTGGTCAGGGTGGGAGGAGCGGGAGCAGAATCAGGAAAAGCTTGACAAATATTGAAGCGGCGCCGACGCTGTAGGAACCAACAGAATTTCCATTCTGGTAAATATATCAACGACATGTTACCAGAAGACTATTGGACTGGCCGTCAGACACCCAAGACAAAAGTTCTTTAAATTTTGCGGTCGGTGATATTGTCCCAGATCGCGTCTTCTTCGTTCATTCAACAGTTTTTCACCATCTATACGGTTTCGGTGAGTACTATCAACAGCTCTTTACTCAAGTTTTTCATTTATTTGGACAAACCTAGAAAACAAAAAAAACTCCCCTTTAATTATTAACACAGTTTTGAAAAAAAAAGTTGAACTTTCCAAACTAAAACTTTGAGTTTAGGGAAAAATTTATAAAAAATTTTTTACATTTACCATAAATTTAGTTTTTGGAAGAGAAGAACGCAAACGGCCATTTCATTCGTCTTTGTTTTGATAATGAAAAATTGTGGTCACTCACTTAACAACAGCAAAACAAAACACTTACAATAGTTTTAACCTTTTGCATTATTTCTGAGTACTTTTGGACCCAGAACTCACTTTTACAAAATTTTTCTATCTATTCATATTAATATACATCATAATATATATGTACGTAATATTATTACGGCTCTCGGAAGATAGTATGTTCTATAGTAGAAATCGGTAGCCTGCGGCTCTTTAGTTCCATCCACAGATATTATATGTTTTATTAAATTCAGAGTCGTATTTGAAGCTTAAAACAGCAAGTTATGAGCCAAATTTATTCAAACTTTCTAAAACCATGGAAAGCCGATGCTTTCATCGTATTTGCTCAAATTTTTGCTTTTCAAGTTCATGTTAGTGTTCTAAATAAATGCTCAATTGTTTTAATTCTTTACTTTAATAACAAGTAATCAATTAATGATGCCATGTATATATTATCCAATTTGTCATGATAAACTCTACTTATATATAAATAAATAGGTATTTTTACTTGGGCCTATAGATCCTTATTTCATGCGAGTACTATTTATTGTTGGCCATAATAAATTTTGTGACTCTAAAAACTTAAAAAATTAGAATTTACAAAATTTCAGACTTCCAACTCAAAAGGTTGCCAACTTCTGCTCTAGAGGAACTTTAGGACCATTTTAGTCAGTATACTTTTCTAGTTTAATTAACCAGCTGGGAAAAGAACGAACCTAAAAAGACGTTAATATACTATTATTAATATATTTTCTTTGAAAGCCACCCACTTTCTACCCACTTTATTATTATGATTACTACTTTCCTCTCCTTCTCTCCCTTCCCTCTGCCCTGTTTTCTCTTCTTCCTCCTTTTCTCTCTATTTCATTCTGTTCCTTCTTTATGCCTCTTCTACTCTCTCTTCTATTTTTTTCTATGTTCCTACGTCTTATCCCATCCAATAGACCTCCATTAACTTTCGTTTATCTAATTCTTGGGGCTAAGATATCGATCTGTTCCCTAGTTATTTATCCCTTTAAAGCCAAGCCAAAAAATACTGTATATAACGTCTGTCTTTCTCTTTGTTTTCTTGTCTTTTCACCTTCGTTCATTTTTAAAACATCTTTCTTCCCTTTTATCTTCTTATTCTAGCCCTACCTAATTTTCCTGCTTCTCTTTTCCAACCCTGCTGGTCATTCTTTATATAATAGCCTAGATCTGCCTAGTACTTAATGTCTCGCTTTAGAGACAGGTGAAAGTTATCAGGGGTTAAAGAAATCATTTTCTATTAGAATGGGAAACTGGAAAAATAAAAAGTTGGAACGAAAGTGAAACATAGGCTTGAATTGCTATCCTGTCACCATTTCAGCTTTGGGAGCCACGTAAATTTAATTTTGTCCACTAAAAATGGAGGGAATATCATTTTTGCGACGGTCATTTTTTTTCTTTCCCCCCTCCTCCCTCTAGAGTTGAATGAACTATTGTAGATGGAATTAAAAATCATTTCAGCTTTTTTACAATTTTTTTAAATAGAAAACTGGAATTTGTGTCATAGCGTTTACATTTTTGTATTTCTTATGCCTATCACCCTTTTTTCGACTCTGATTCTGTCTTCTCTTACTGCAGTAATTTTGGTGTCTATAAAAGATGATAATTGTTGGTCTTGAGAGGAGCCGTTGGTTTGTTTGGAAGGCGTCAATGGGTTTTTGTAGGAGGAAGTGACTACCGCCACCGTGACCAAACCGGACATTTAATTTTACCCACGTTATTTTTGAAAACCTCCTCCTCCCTTCCTTGCTCGGTAGTCAATTTTTAATGGGAAATCCTCAAAAGTCCTTTTTGATCCACCTTGTCTCCCGGTTTTCCTTTTCAGCCCAGTCTCGGATTATTTGATAGGAGAATTAATCAAACGACACCCCTCCTCTCCCATTTCAGTCAAATTCGTCAAGACGAATGCTGATTAATGAAAGGGTCCCAGAGGGCGGACGAATTCTTTACAAAGCTACCCTTGGGAAAATCTTTTTGTCTACGATCAACGGAAATTATTTCTGAAATGAATGTTGAGACCCTCTTGGGACAGCAGCAGTCTATGTAGAGTAGAGACTCGATATTTGAACTTGTTTTGGAAAACATGGAAGTCTGGTAGCATGAACTCTGTTCTCTTCTCATATTCAATGCTACCTGTATTCATGTGGAAGACTCAGTGCCAAACACCTTACAAATCATATGGATTCAGGTGGCCCTCAGCTCTCCCTTTTTCAGTTCGGGTTCCGCAAAAGGAAATCCACTGCAGGATACCATTTTCCGACTTAGACGAATAGTAGTTGGTCCGTGCTCTCGTAAGAAAACAGCGGTGGTCATTTCCTTGGGTATCACCAACGCTTTTAACTCTCTGCCCCTGGGACACCATCATGAACGAGATGGCAAAGGAAAATCTCCCCTTTATATTCAGGCCACTGTAGTGCCTATTTAAACAACAGGACTTTGGTCCCTGTGGACAAAAACAAATGCCTAATCCAGGATCAAAAGTCTAATGGGGTTTCGCAGTGTTCCGCCCTAGGGCCTCACCTATATCGCCTACGACGCAGTCCTGGGCACAGTTCTTATTCCCGGCAATCAGTTGCTGTGTTTTGCGGACGACATAGCTATCATCAAGTTTGAAGACTTCGGTGGACACATTTTAAAGATAAAATTCAAACAGTACCCGATTCATACGAAAGGAAATCAAACTAAGAACTGAATTATCTATTTAGGCGCGTAAAAGTAGTAAACTTCGTAAGAAGCAGAGTCGTAGAGTGGTTGGTCACATTTGGAGAGACAAGGAGAGCTGCGCCCCGAAAACAACACATCCGAATAAAAAGACCTCCAGATAGTTGAACCAAACTCAACAAAAGAAGAAACAAATGGACGAACATGATCGAAAACGACTGTAAACAAGACAGGGGTCTCCTACAAACCTTTACACCATCCTTGATTGTTTGATCGACTGGGCGAGAGTAATAAAAAGACGAGGACACGAAAAAATTTGAATTTTTTTTTAATTTTCAGACTCAGATTTGTAAGAACCACCGAATGCGACGAAAATGAAAGCGGTAGGACCACTCTCAATAGGAGAATTTCTTTTCGACAGGAAAAGGTCAAAGACGAGAGTGAAAACGAATCAAACAATGTTTTCTTTCATCACTCTCTTCTTGTGCGTTTCATCTGGGTTCGGAGAGGACAAATCTCCAGGTTGCAAGCCGGAGTTTTCTGGAATTTGTTCTTCTGCTTGCGACTATGTTCGAAATGCTTGCGACGGAGACTCTGAATGTTTCCTCAACCTGTGCGCATACTTGTATAGTCAAGAACACGACCAACTTCGGTTCTTGCACCAGTGCAAAGACTTGGTTTTGGAATGTGCCGAGCCATTTCTCATGGACGAAATAAGTAAGTGGACTTAGTCGTGGCACAAGCAAATAAATTGAGTAAAAAACACCGAAAAGAGTGTCTGACTTTATTGTGTGACTGTTGTGTTACAGTTTATTCAATTTTTTTTCTTCCTATTCTAGAGTCCGAAAGCAAAAGAGGAATTCTGAACAAAAACCTCGCCTACCTCCTCTTAAAATTGAATCCTTTCTTCAATCAAACATCACAGTTCGGATTTTTGACGTCTGGCAGAATTCGGAGGATCACAGGAAATTTTGGAACTGAATTTTTGGGCAAACGAAGCAATAAAGTCGGAGGTAAGTCCCGTTCGCGCGGAAGCGGAGATGGAAGTCAGTCTAAAGTTCGCCCGACAACGACTCCAAGGTTCTACAGTCTCCCTCTGAATAAGTTCGCTCAGGCAAAAGTTTTCAAGAGAGATTACGAATATCCGGAAGACGTGAAGGATTTCCACGGAAAGAGGACATCCATTCGGGGGGGCCACGGAGGAGTCATACTAGGCTCAGAATTCCTGGGAAAAAGGGGAAGTCAAGACTTTGAAATGATTCCCCCGGGTGGTTCGCATGGGAGTATGAGTCAATGGGCGGAAAGCAAACGTGGTGAAGAATCGCCCATCGGCGATGACCTTATTCGCGGCTCTGAGCTTTTGGGTAAGAAAAACAGCCGGTACAACCTCGGAGAATTTTTAGGTAAAAAGCTCGTGAGGAATCGGTTAGGAAAACAAACTGGGAATGAGCTTTTGGGAAAAAAAAGTCAGGAACCAAATAATTTGTACGAGAGAATTTTGTCCGGATACGACCCCGGGGCTGCAGGTGAGGATGCAGGCCTACAGTTTAATTTGAGGGATTTGATTCTCTGCAAACAAAACAATTTCGCTTCTGGGTTCTGCCGCTTACTGAAACACGAGGACGAGCCAAGGAACAACTCAAACTAGCAAGTTCACTCGTGAAACTGTCTCAAGCAACCTAAAAGAGGGGGTTGATGGGGTGAAAGTGTGGCTATGGGTTTTAAAATGATCCCAAAATTGGAACTAAGGAAATTTACGTCCAATACAAATTAATCGACGAAAAATTGGAAACTGCAACCGAAATTTAGAATTTTAGCTTTTGATCAGTATATTTTCTGCAAACTAAGATTCCATTGTATCGTCACGTGCATACAGAATAAAATATTTATTTAGATTATTGAGCATAGAAAGTTTTTCTTATAGGTTTCGTACCTCTCCTTCGTAGACTAGAAATGATTAATTCTCACCATCTATTCCAAGGTTGGCCAGTTCAAATGGTCTTCTGGTCCACTTTGGTAATGCATCACTAGCCGCAAGTAGGCCGTATATAAAATTATATAACATTATAGTCGATTTAGACCCAGTATAGACGGTAAATTTGATAAGTCGATATTATGTGCAATATCCGGCGATTTTTTTATAGTCTCTATCTTAGTTTGGTAAATGTGACAAATTATTAAATATTTATCACATTTACCTAGCTACGTTGGTCATTATTAATAATTACAGAATTCTGTGTACTTTCTTCATTTGTTACTTTTACCATAACACAGACATTTTTTGCAGATTGAAAAATTGAAACGTGTTAACCAAGAAGTTTAGTTTCCGCAGCTCTTTTCAAACTTTAAATTATTCACGTTAATTACTGGATTATTATTATTATGATAAGAACACTGAGAGAAGGCTGTGGTGGCCGAACACGTCATTGAACAGAAGCACCAGATTATTTTCGATAACACAAAAGTTTTACCGGTCGACTACCATTCCATGAATCCATTGAGATTGTCAAGTACCCAAACAATTTTAACAGAGACAGGCCTTCCCATCAGCCGTATTTGGCACCCCCTACTTCGCCGGACAGCCACTTCTCTTCCGCCAACCTCGAAGAACACCCTTGGAGGTTGCCAATGCTAATCTACATAGAATGGCTTTGGAAACCTCCAACTTTCCTTCTTTTTATTTTCACTCTTCATCCTCCCTTACCTGCCTCTCTATAAAGTTCAATCACTCCTGTCTTTTTCTCACTTTCATTCCTGAATTTTCATACGCCTTGTCTTCTCTTGCTTCTTCATTTGGTTTCCCACTCAGTCTCGCTAGTGCCCTGACAATGTCAACAGCCGTAAAAGTAGAGGAAAGGTTGGTGATTAGTAAAAACATGACGTTGTGGAATAACCCAGTGATTAATGTATATATTCTTATATATGTATAACGTGATAAATTATAATTTGCGTTTACTTTGATACTAGACGCACCTTGTAAAGAAATTTATAAAACTAGAAATTAAAAAGTAATAATAAGTGTCACAGGTTGAGGAAATGTTCAAGGCAAGCCGTGTATTGAGCCACCCCTGACTACTACTCTAAGTTTTTTTTGCAATAAGTAAAATTCTATTGGTATGACTGATTGAAATCGCCGAGAATTTAAACATTTTAAAAGATTTAAATTGAAAAAAAAGAAGCCATGTTCTCGCGGGAACAACCGAGAGCGTTTATTGGCTAGATGTGATTTATTCTTCTGCCACGTCTTGTTTTCATTTTCATTCGAACGATAACGTAACCTACCGCACAACAACCGGTTTTAAAGTTGTGATTTGGAAAAAAAAATTATTTTTATTTTTATAATCCGCAATTTTTATAGCAAGTGAATTGAAATCATTTGTGTTTTTATTTTATTTTTATTTTTACATTAAAAACATTTTCGTTCAGTTTATTAAAAATCGGTAAACTCATTTAAAGGTGATGTCGTTTAGAGAATAATCGAAAAATCGGTCTTAACAGATTAGTCAATTAACAGTTTTTAACGAGACGAATAATTTGTTTGAAATTGCAAGTGCAAGGCGGATAAACGTGATTTCGATCAATTTACAAATTCCTTGATAATTAAAATAGAAGTTAATTGCAGAGAAGGTTAATTAAAGTGCTTATTTTAAGTCATATGAAAAGATTAGACAAGGTAGTGTTGTTGTTTTGATTCTATATGACAAATTATGGCGAAGGTAGAGAATTTGTTTCAGTAATGATTCGCACAATATTTAAATCCGTATGGGAAGCTTTTCTTTGTCACTACTGCTTTCAACAGTAAATTGTGATTTAACTGTTTTCATTTTATTACAAAAATTTATTGCAAAAAAAAAAGTTTGCGTAAAGTCGTCGAAGGTAATAAAAAGTAAATGTGTCTCATTAGAAAACCTTCCAGAACCCATCGTTCTTAACAAGTTGGTAAGTAAAAGCATAAAAACAAAATTACATATTTTTCAATTTTTAATAAACCTTTGCGAACAAATTAACTCAAAATGATGTGTAAGTATATTTTCGTTGGTATGGAGTATGGGGTAAGATGTTAGTATAATTTAAGATGGTGCCGGTGGTTATTAATGGTTAATTCTATTTCTTCTTTCATCGTTTCGGCCACTTCCTCGGATCATGTCATCAACACTTCCACCGGCTTTTTCTTTTTTTACGCCTCCCCCGATACTCCTTCATCTTTGCATTCTTCATTCTTCATTCATCATTTTATCGTGTTCTCTCTTCATTACCTTGAACCATGTTTTCCCTGTCTTTAGTCTGGCCCTAGGGAGACCCTGAGGTTCTACAATACTTTGTTTTGTATCTTGTTCCGCAGCTTCAGGTCTTACTGCGTGATTCCCAGTTTTTCGGTTTGTAGGAACCATGCCAGTCTTGTCCTTTTCTTCAGGAAGTACTGGAAGATCTCATTTGTTGGTCTTTCTGAATCCATTCTGCTCAGATGTCCGTAGAAGGTTGTTATCCTTCTCTTTCTCATGACATCTGGAATCCTGGGGAGGTACGCGTATGGTTCAGCATTGTGTCTTCGTCTGTACTTCCTGTTTTCCTTGAGCAGAACCAGGATTTTTCGAAGTATTTTCCTGTTCTTAGTTTCCAGCATTTCCGGAAATCCTCTCTGTTTTAATGGTGGGCACTCGGATGCGTAGGGAGCCTCAGGGCGGACACGGTGCAGTAATGTCTCAGTTTGGCTCATGTTTATAAGGATCTTTTGCCGTAGATGCTTCCGGCTAGATTAATGCCATTTCTATTTTGTTCGCTTAAAACTGTAGAGCCGCCTTTTCCTGGCTTTGCTTCTCGATTGATATCTATTAGTATACTGATAGGATTTTGCGGAGACAACCAAAAAGAACAATCTTTTCAGGTATGAAATGTAAGACAGAATGAAATCCCGAGCATAAGAGAGAGCTGTTTTGCATGATTTTGTTTGTAGTCTCCGCTCGATTTACATCAGGAAAATTTAACTTATTGCTTGCAGAGGTTTGATTGTACTTGTGTCTTATGGTTATAATTGATATCCACACGGCATAGCTTCATACAAGTATTCAAAACCTGAAGATTGTTCTGAAAGAAGTGTGGAAGAACCTTTGACTTCAATCACTCAGTCTGTAAATTATTTAGCTACTACGACAAAAAAGAATCTATACAATCCCGATTGGAGCTTGTATGCTTCTTGAACAAAATGTAGAAAGAGAGTTGGTAATTTTTGCTGGTCGTCGCCATCATGCTTACGAACTAATAGTCAAAAGTGTATTTGAATAAAAAATCCAGACACTCACGAGCAGTTCAATGAGTTTAAATGATCGCTATATAGAGCGATACACTGATTTTGTCAAATAACGTCTATGTCACGTGACCATTATTGGTGAATTTCAAATTAAAAAGAAACGTTATACTTCTAAGAATCAAGGCAGTTAGGTCATTTCATCCGCTGTTACTTGAATCCCTAAGGATCCATAAGCACTTCCTTCACCCCTGTTTTCTACATAAAATCCAGGAAGAGGAAGTAAAGCAAAAGTCATAACTCAGAGTCGGACATTAAAACATGAGCGAAGATTTGTTGTGACATGAAAACCACACCCAGTTTCAGTCCTTCTACCATCGGTTTTCAGGCGCGTTTGAACGTATCAAAATGGTAAAAATCTTATAAATGCCTGCCTGAAAATTTCTGATAAGCCTTCACACCGAACCTGCTTCGTCGGTTTGATTTAAGTGACGTTGGTGACCTGATTTCAGAAAAGATATTTCTGGTACCTTGTCATCTCTTGTTTCATTTATTTTGCACAATCATTATATTTACTTTGGTTCGTATATAACAGAGCGATAAATTTCTTCCTATTTGGAATTAGATAAATTGTCTATTTGCGTCTGGATTATCTGATGAGCTTAGTTTCTGGATGTCTTTGAGACGATATTCTTTTTATTTGTTTAAGTTTCGTTCTGTTGGAGGTCGAAGAATCGTGAACGAATTGCAAAGTTTTTCAAATAATATTTTGTACTGTATATTTTAATAAGTATTAGCATTATGCTGAGCGAGGAACTCTCCAGTTGTCGTACTGACTAAAAACTTTGGTTGCTCCTATTTGAAGGCACGCAACAGTTGTACTACAGGTTTTGTTTTTATTTCTCCCTTACTAGAACACCGTTGGATTCAGCTCGAATTTTGTTTCGTGCTGTTGTTGCGACTTTTTGTTGATTTTATGACGCCATGTTTCTTCTTTTCTGTTATCTCTTTGTGAACAGAAGCATTACCTATGACGTTTATATTAGTTTTAGGTTCCCCTTTTTTTCTCTTCCAAGCGCGCCTAGCTTTCCGCTAACCCGTAACTTTGTAATTAATGGTAATTAATTTATTTTTTGTTTAGTTTTTATTTGTTTTATGTATGAAAAACTAACTGTATTTTCTTGATGTATTTGATTTTATGTTTTACCCTCGGCCGGAAGGGGCTAAGCTTTTAGGGTGGCGCTTCTCGCTTTGACACAGTGCTTCCTTGGACATGAGCGGTTTTAGTTCCCTGAACTGCCATACTCAGGGCCTCTCGCTGATCATTGATCAGCGGTTGTGTGTTGCCTTATTCATCAGTAATACAGCGCTTATTTCGCAGTTGCCTTCCATATCTAGAAGCTTTTCCACTATCCACATTCATGCACCCCTCCTGAGTGAGCGGATCGCCCAGGCTGGAGTACATACTTCTTTAGAAAGTTATATTGCTTAGAAATGTTAGTCATTTAACCTTTTGCAGACCTTAAGTACTCGTAGCAAAAGGGTTAAGAGAACGCTTCCCTATTTTATGGGCCTATTATAAACCGCGTGGAAAAAGTCAGTCGACAACGATCACTGTTTTTCACTGAAGGAAAGAGGTAAAAAACTTTAGGAGAATGAACAATGTGTGGTTACTGTGTTCTTTCAGTGAAAAAAGACAGAATAATACGTTTCAAGTAAGAAACTGCATTTGTCGTAAGAATATACAAACATTTTGTCAAAGTTGTGTTTCAGATTAATTAACTGTAAATACTGTCTTACAATAAGTTATATATTAGGGCTTCTCCATCATAAACGGAGCAATTGGCCTGACGTTTTCTTTATAACGCAAAGGTTAAATTACTGAAAATCCACGGACGTAAGAATTTAGGTTATTGAATTATAGACAATCATTTATTTCAAAAAATAAATAAATAAATTTTTTAAATCCGGTATGAGTTTTCGGAACAAATATTAAGCTTATGCAAAAAAGCTTATTCAGCATTCTGACTCAGAATTCAAATGACAGGGCCTTCTCTTATCTGTTAAGTTCGGTCTCCCACTCCGAACGGAGATGTAGTCACGTGAGAAGACACAAGGTGTAGCTTTGAGCAGTGATTCAACGTTCGACACACATTCGTTTGTTGTTTAAACTCAGCGAAAATTTTATTCATTACTTCATTTTTCTTTTATCTACGCAGTTCGCTTTTCCAACTCAGTTCGGGTTCTTAACTTTTTACATTATAAAATGTAGGCCATGATTCAGGTTCGTGTCAATTCATTTTTTGTTCTATTTTGACATGAAGATAGAGAGACCGAGAGAAGACGGATAAACGTCAGCAAAAAACCGTTGGAAGTCAACTGCAGGTACGTGAGCATTACTTTCCGTTCGGGTTTTTTGTTTTATGAAAGTTTCTTTGGCGTTCGCGGAGATTTTAATTAGCCCCAAAATGACTTAAGACCTTCAGCTGTCATTTCCTTTGTATACTGCCTTCTGTCACTTTCCGTCAGTGATTTTTCACGCTCTCGCTGCCATTTCTTTCTTTCTTCGATCTCCCCTGATTTTAGTTTGACTTCCGAGCCCCGAAACAATGGTGGTACTTTTTTTCTACTCAATTATTTCCCCGCTAAGCTCAACCCTATTTACCTCCTTCTGTACTTTTGGTTGTAAATCTTTCCTTTCTTTTTCTTCTTGTCTTCTGACGTTTGCTTTGTACTCTAATTTTCTTTTTCTATTCTCACCTTGTTGGTATAATTCTTTCAGTGTGTCATTATTTGAAGAGACCGTTCTTAGCCGAACCTGGAGTTTTCCTTTTCGATAAAATTATCCTTCAATATCTTTAAGATAGTGTTCTGCTTTACCAAAAGTTTCTTCAAGCCACATGCTTTTCTTTTGCTCTTCATATTTCTCTTTCGTTCGTGGGAGGAATGGTTTAGTGGTTAAAGTTCCTGGCAAATGGTCGTGAGTTCGGATCCTCCTCCCGCATCCTGTTATACCCATAAAAGGGTGAAAAAACAGGATTATAACCAACTCTTTCGCTCAGTCGATAACCTATTTTAATATGTCACTATACAATTCAGTAAAATATCAATCGGTCAATTAGGGAGGCCTAACGGGCCGTAGAGGACTCTCCTTGACAATAGTTTATGCCACCGGGTTTGGTCCTCTGCTTCTTCTGTTACTAATTTTGGTTCGAAGGGAAGGAGGTTCGATTTGGAGGAAGGTGAGGCCGTTCTTGTCCTTCTAAATGTGTTCAATCCGCTCCAAGGCTTTACCCCGGAGGAAGCTTACTGTGCCTGCCCGCCTCAATACCTGATTTTGTACTTTTTTTAATGATACTATATATAGATTTTAATGAAATATCTATCTGATTTATAATTCATTCAAACATTTTTTTATTGTCACTTAGTCGTACCAATCCATAAATCCGTCCTTTCATTTTATCGACTTATTTATTTGTATATATTATTACATTTGCTTACTTATTTATTTATTTTTTGTCTATCTTATTTTATTTACCTTATCTATCTTTATTTTATCGTATGTTGACCTAGTTTATTTTATCAACTTGCATATCGTCGTTTTATTATCTGTTTAGGTATTTGGCTACTCGATCTCCATCTTCTCATTTAACTGTCCATTTTATTCTGTTTGACTTCCAATCTATAGGATAACCTTTTTCTACAGCTTTTACCCACCCGGCTCAGACCGATTTCAAGTCTAAAAAATTTTAAACTTCCTGCTGTCATAACTCTTATACTGTATATGTATTTATATTCAATCCTAGACTGGTTACAAGCCTTTATTCCATTCTTAATATCTGAGAGTTAACCAATTTGATTTAAAATTACCTCATATAATGAGGTAGTTAGGCAGAAAAAGAAAATTTTTTTCCCCTCCCGTTTACTTCAACGGAATGGGTGCATATATTTAGAAAAACTTTTACAATTTATTTAATCTTACCCAAAATAACAATAATAACAGTAATGCCAGTAAATAAATAAGAAGTGAGACAGTTATAAAGTTCGAGAAAGGAAAGTAATAGTCAAACAAAAAGGAAGAAATAAGTTGGAAAAAAATTTGTAGCTACACGGTGGTTAAATAATTTGGCATAGCTGACCGAGCACGAACGAGTGAGCGAAAATAATTTTGTTTTTGTTTCTCTCGAAACAAAGTTCAATGTTTCTATTTTCAATTAGCTTAGTGCGAAGAGATATTTCGAGTCAATTTGCTAGAATATTTAAGAGAAAAATTATGACTCGACCTCCTCTTTTCTCTCCTCTCCGCCCCTCTTCACTTAAACCGTGAACAAAATGAAAATAATTTTTTTTCTTTTCATTTTTCTATGCCAGAGAAACGTCAAGAAACGAAAAATTGCTTTTTCTGCAATTATCGTCACCGGATGTGTCAAAAAATTTTGGAGCTTTTTAAATGCCACAATTTCTGTGTTCATTCAAAGAATACTAGGTCTAGTGGAAAGTTCTGTTCGTTTTTAGAATAATGCGAAAGCATAAATATATATTACCTAAAATAACCTTTATTGAATAATATAATTGCCAACATTATTTATGATTCATTTGTATCAGCAATAACGGATGTTGTCAAAAAAGGGTTTTGCTCTAACATCATATTGACAGTATCGTCGTTAATTAAAGACGGGTGTCCAGAGTGATGCTCAGCGGAAAAATCAAATCACCTAGTTGAGATTCCTCGAACCACTTTCTACAAGTTTTTTCAGGAACTTTATTTATTGTACCTTCATCCAACAACTTCGTTGATAAGCCACCCCAGGCTTCTTTGTATGCTCTCCTCCGAGCTTTGTCCGAATCTGTTCTGAGGTGATCCTTGCTGCCTGTCTTCTGAATTCCCCTACAAAAGGACAACTAAACGGAATTTGGTCTACCTCTTCTCATATCGGAGACTTTCTGGATCTGTATTCGTCCTTCTTTCTACTTTTTCAATGTAATTTTTAGTTAGATATCATATTTTGTTCTCATAAAGTTATAAATGCGGTTGACGATAAAATAGTCTTCAGGCACCTTGGTCCCCGCGAGCGGCAGTGGTAGTGAGTCGTGACGTGGAATTTTGATAAATAACATGAAAGAGATTACTTGGAGCGCAAGTTTCAACAAGTCGCCACCAAGACTCCATATCCCACCTATAACAGGGACATCTCTCGACCTGAACAAGAACTATTTGATCCTTTTTCTATTTTGCCAATTTTGTTGCGAATGGATTTCTGAAATGGATCTCTCAACCGCAAGTCCGTTTCATCAAATCAGAGAACTTGAATTTAAAGGGTGGGGTGGTTGACTTTAAAGAAAGTCAAAGCTCATTTCTATATCGCTGTGGTGGGTTTTTTGAAACGGCCCAAGCCGAAAATACTGGCAAAATTACCCTTAAAAGCTTTTGGAAATTTCTTGTCCTTGGCTATACATGGTTGGTTTTAGAGCTTTCGACGTGTAGAGACAATTTGTTTAAATGAATAGATCATTATTCTCGTTGTTTGACTTGCTAATGTAACTGCCTCCACCTTTCTCATAACTCATAATTCTCGTCATATGTGCTCTCTTTGTTTTTGTTTTCCATCTCTCCTTTTTCTTCTTCCATCTTTGAAACCACCTTTTACTTGCTCGAAGTTTTCATTTCTCCTGCTTTTCTCGTTTTTGGACTGAACGATTATTTCAATGTCTTACCCATCAACTGTGCATGTGGCCATGTCCTTTTACAAAGTCTTTCATCGAATTGGTTCCTCTTCTAAGAATTCACTTCTAAGTATCTGAAGAGTTTTTCTTCTACTTCTAACCCATTTTGTCCCATTAGTCTTCGAGGAAGTGTTTCTAATTTTGTTTTCTACATTAGTTCGAACTCCTCTGTTTTTTCTGGTCTTCTTTTTCAATTTTTTCGTCAATACTTCCTCATTTTTCTACTGTGTTTTAGCTTTTTCTCTTCTGTCCGTCTCGACCCTGTTTTCAGCTTTGGTTTGTCCAGAAAAATTCTGTTTTTTTTTCTTTCTTCAGGATGTCCCTGCTTTGTACGTATTCTGTTGTGACTTCTGCTTTTTCTCTAGGGTCTTCTTCAGTTTCCACTGACCATGCCGGCTTGGTTTTGGAGAGAGTGCTTGAAGATCTGGTTAGCCAGCCTTCCTGAGTCCAATATCGCCAGGGTCCCCAATAATTTCTCTGGTTTTAACGAAATACACTCTTTTGGAAAAGCCCGCGCGTAATTTAGGCCATTTTATAGTAACCAGCACAGCTGAAAACTGATTCCAAGTTTGAAATTTCTACTAGTCAGCGAAAATCCTCCACTTTAATGGTGGATTTTGTAAATATTTGTAGTCTCCTTTTAGTTTCTCGACTCTGTTTCTGATTTTGATTTATCCTTATTAAACGAGTAAGAACTAAGTTAGGAACTGCTAACCTAACTGCGGTTTTCTGTTACACAAAATCGAGGAAGTGACGAACGAGGAAAAAAGTCCACGTCCGTTAAACCCAAATGTGACAATTTCAGTTACACGAAAAGACGAAAAGCGGAAAAGACCAAAAAGAAATTTCCTGAAACACATTAAATACAGGAATAGTTAACGAGAAGACTGTGACTTGATTATAATAAATGAACTGAGTCAGGCTCTGGACAAAATTAATTTCTACCCCAGACAACTAATGTCTTTCTTTCTAATTGTCATCAAATTACTTCCGCTTTTTCTTTCCGTTTTAAAGAAACTTAAAAGAAAGCAATGTTAGGTGTATGCACGTAGAAAGTCTAGAAAGCTTTTTTACCAAATAATAGAAGATATTTTTGTGGACTTCTCGGGTGTTAAAATGTTCACCTGCACATCATTATTCCTTCATATTATTCGCGGAGAACAAGAGCAAAACAAGTAAATAAATGCTGAAGCAATAAATAATTAGATATATGAGCACAAAACAAATTATATTAACAACTAGAAAATAGCTGATGGGTTCAAAAGCACCCAGAAACAGCACAAGGGTTAAGTACATTTTACTCTCGTCCACACACACTAGCGAACACAATTTTTATAATAAAGAACAGTAATAAAAGTGTTGAATGTAACATTAATAGCAGGTGTATCGTAATCCAAAGAAGCCACAAGAAAGTCTTTATATAAACCGCGTAAAAAAAAGTCATAGAACCATAACTAAGTTTTTTCTAATGTGTTCCATCACTGAAAAAAATTCGATTTGGTTTTGTATTTCTTCTCAACATACTATAGATATTAGGTTTACAGAAAAGTTCTGTCCGTTTGTAGAATAATACGAAAGTATAAATTCATCATATCTTAGAATAATTTTTATCGAATAATATAGTCGCCATCATTATTTATGACTTATTTATTTCGGCAATGTCCGATGTTGTCAAAAAACATTAGAAACTGCACCTTCATCCAACACCTAGGACAGATTACCCATTCTTTCTGTATGATTTCTTTCTTACTGGAATTCATACAAAATGCAATGGCTTAAATGAACTTCAAACCTCTCAATCAGTCGTCTTGTTCTTAGTTAATTCTGACATGAATCACATTCGTTTTAGTTCTTACCTGCTTCAGTATGTAGTGGACATTTTCGTTTAGTGTGATTATAATTATATTCTCTTCATGATGAGAATATACGAAGATTACTGCAAGAATGCCTTATGATTTTTGAAGCAAAATCCTACAGCTGGTGACCCCGACGTGATTTGAACACGCAACCTTTTGACTCCAGAGACAAAAAGATAGAACTAAAGAAGAGTCAAATAAATATATGAAAACGTGTTCAAACTTGATGTAACATTGAAACTAAAACACCATGAAGGTTTTGCACTCTGCACTAACCAATGTTTTGTTCATTTGATATCGTCAGGGTAAACCCATAAACATCGGACAGAACTTTCCGGTAGACCCAATATAATAAAGAATTGTAAGATCCTCGTCATTCAAGCTACCTTATTCGGAAGTTGCTTATTTATACGTTGGGCAAAAATATAATCCCCAATGTCCTCAAAACAGAAAACTTCAATAAGTTATTAAGGGGTAAATACATAAGTAAAACAAATTAAAACTAAACAATAAATAAATCAATCGAAATAAATGATTCAAATGGCATCTTTTCAGCTTTTCGGTGCAAACGGACGTCAAGTTTTTTTTAAAGTTCCCAAAATCGATTTCGTCGCGACTCCAATGTACTCGATTGTGTTAAAGGAATAAAAGAGTTTTGTTGTGCTTCCAAAACAGTCAGAAGACCTTGATGTAACCTCGAAACGATGAATGAGTTGGTGGGGAAGGAGTAGGAGAGGAAGACATTGGGCGTGGAAGAAAGATGAGCTTTTACGTGTTGGCTGTGATTCACTTCCAAGATTTTTTTTCTTTTATTTGTCTATATGTAAACATTTGCTGCAAATTGGGAAAACGGTTAGCGTTTCATGTTTTCCAAATAAAATCGTTTTTTGCTGAATTTCTGTTTTTTGTCATGTTGTATCTACAGTAGGGGTGTCAAACACAAAAGCTAGCTTGGGTCACAATAAACAATTCTTAATTTAGGTGGGCCGCCAAAAAAAAAATCAATGTTCATAGAGACAAACATTTTTATTTTGAACAGTACACTGAATAAACATACAGTATATAAAGTTAATTTTTTAACACTTTGTTGACCGGTCACGAGTTAACTCGTGTTTGCACTTTACACACCAAGATACAAAATAACCTTTACCAGAAGTAGCAAGTTAATGAAATAAAATAGAACGTGTACAGAATGTTATTCAAAAGGGAAGTGCAGTCAAACCAGACATCCCAAAACCAGTTAAGCATCCATGTTTTTCTGATTCGAAAAACTGTTTTAGTTTAAACAAAAATTCAACTCGATTCATTATATATAATTTAAATATAGTTTATTGTGACTTTGTTTAATTTCAAATTCAGTTAGGAATTGACGTGAGGTCGACTTTGTGAAAAATTGCCGGTCAACAATGTCTTAAAGCCGATTAATATAGAACTTTACTATTCATATAGGGATTAATACTATCCCAAAATGTACCTTGTTTTTGTTTTTCAAGTAGAAGTTTTGAATCATTCAGAACGATATACAAACGACGACGGGTTCGCCTGGGTCCCAAATCATAGAAACGCGTAAATCCTGAAGTAGAACTGTGAGGTGAACAGTCAGGAACAAAACCCCAGATAAAAATAAAATAAAACAAATAGTTAGTAACTTAGGTTTTTAAATTCTGGGCTGAAAATGTTGAGGTGATGGGTTATGGTATCAAGCTAAACGACGTCGTTGATGTGAAAAAATTAGAAAAATAGTTTGTTGGCCCCGGAGGAATGCGTCGAGTATATCAAGAGGTAAAATGAAATCGATTTTCTAACGCTCGTGCAATAAAAAGGAAAGAAAAAGGAGAGTTAGTTGAATGTCAGAGAGTCCGCAGTGAACGAATAACTTCTTTCGCGTTAACTCCTCTCTCCCGAACGACTTAAAGTAAAAACAAAAATAAATTTTGGCGTTCCATCCGACGATTTGCGAGTTGGCACATTCTGTCACGAGGTGAACGTCATCACGAGACAACACGTAACACTCAATCGATAAGGTTTTCATTTCAGGAAACCGGTTCCATCTTGATCGGTTTTTTCTGTTTTCATTCTCCCAATTAAATCGACCGAAAACAAGGAAAGAGAAATGCTGTGAATAAATAAATAAAGAAAATGGCGGGCGTTTTGTTCGTTGCTTGTATTCCGACTAAAGAACACGAACGGGAACTCAATCCGTCTTTGATCGGGGAGAAAAAATCGTCTTCGTCGACCAAGAGGAACGTGACCATTCTTCAGAGGAACGACTTTGAGGATGCCGAACAAGTGAGTCTCCTTGCCGACAGCGTAGAGTCTCCGGATTCTGAGGAAACATTATCCTCGAATCAGGATCAGTGTTCGATAGTAACGGAGAAAAGCAAGGGAGCCACTACTCCAAAGAAGAGTTCTGTGGATTTGTCAAAGGACTCGCCACAGACTAAGGATGAAGAGTCTGGAAAGAAGGACAGCAGGAAACAATCGAAGTTGGAAATTTTACCAGACACCAGCATGGAAGAAGTGAGTACCAAAGCCTTTTGACGAAAATAATTTTTTAATTAGCTCTTTGTAACCTTGTCCTGAGTAAGAAAATATTTCCCCGTTCGATTAACAGGACAATGGTACTTAAGGTTATCAGGGGTGAACTTACGTATATGTATAAGTATATATGTTAGGAACTATTATGAGTAATGAAATATTTATTTAACTTTGATAAAAGCATGTCTCTATATGATATTGTACATAACAGTGGGTACACAATTTTGGACGGTAACTTGTAGTTTAGCTAGGATATCGTGTCTGCTTTCATTGAATTTTAAGCTTGTAAATACTTTCAATAGGTAGTTCCTAAATTTTTTGACCTTTATATGGTCAAAACTTCTTCGGAGTTTTCTTTTAGTTCTTTTTCTTCTTTTTATTTTGTCTTCTTCGGCTTCATGTTATTAAGCCTTTGCAAGCCTCAGAGTTTCTTGACTTTTTTGCATTGGTTAGGTACAAGTGTACTGTAAGTCGAGAGTCATTAGAGCTTCGGACTTAGAATTTCTTTCTCATTTTTCTATTTTTGCTGTTTCCAATTGTTTTTGCTCTTCTTCTTTTTTCTCTTTTGCATTTTTTAAAAAAATATTTCATTGCACTCGCTCGTTATTTTTTTCCGCTTTCAATTTTTAAAAAAGTTTTTTTTTGTTTCTTCTAAAATTATGTATCTTGGGAGTGATCCAATGGAGGCCGAGAATCCATCTGAAGTATTTTCTCTTAATGGCTTCCAATTTCGGATATTCTTTGTCTCCCCATATTTCTCACCCATATAAAACTGCTTATTACCTGATAGTCAGACAGAAGCATTTATGTTCTAAAATCTACCCGAGTTTGTTTCTCCTATTCCTTAGAACTGAAGGTATTATATGGCGGGTTAATTTTAGGTAGAAAAGTGCTACAGATAAACAAATATCTAGCTAATGCTGAAGTTTTTGATTCGTTTGTAAAGGAGCCATGAATTTACTATAACCACGTCAATTACGGTTGTGAAAACTGGCCAATACTACTTCTTAGCTCTGATTGTACTAATAGGTATGCTTTTGACAAATCAGTCATGAATCATATAGTGTACCAGTCTCTCATATAAGTGTTATAATAATTCTAAAATTTTCAAATTCGAGCCACTGAATTACTGTGTAAACCTTAGTACCAGCTGACTTTTTCTCTCTTCTCTCATTTTCCTTTCATTCCTTCTTCTTTCTCTCTCACTTTTATTCTTACTTTATTTTAATATAATTTTTCTAACTTTCTTCTTTATCATTCCTGTTCTTTACTATTGTGTCTTTTTTCCCCTTTTCCTTCTCACTTTTTTGTCCCTCTTACTCCTCCAATTCTTTTCTTACATTCTCTTCCCTCTGTCTACCCATCTCTTACATTTTTTCCGGATTACAGTTTCTTTCTTTACTTCAATCTCTCCTTCCGAAACTTGAATCCGAATCCATTATTTTCTCCTAACATTGGTTTCCCAATAAACGTTCTTGTTTTCAAAAAAGGTAGATGACCTTTGGGTAAGGATGGTTACCGTCACATATTTATAGTGTGGTTCAATGAAACTTAAATTTGATAATATTTTTCAGGTTGTAGTAGCACGCTCATATGTGAGAAGAGGTTGCTTCCTTTTTCTCCAATCACTTCCCCAGTCCACCATAAGTGACTTAAGAGTAGAACTCGTCCCACCATGCGAAGTCAATTTAAGGGACAGTGTAATACTTCCATGTTATGTTCTACTGTTCCTTTTTCCAAACTCCAGAAAAATACCCAGTAAATAAAGTCAAAGATCCATAAAAATGGTTAATAAATTAATTAAAATAACCAAATAAATAATTTACCAATAAATTTGTTTCCCCTTTCAGATTGCGATGTGCCTTTTGAAGAGCTTAAAAATTGAAAACTACTCGTGGGTACCCGTAAAAAATGAAAGATTCATTCATGTGATATTCTCCGTGGCAGAAGGACCTCCTTGCGAAGAAGCTCTTCACGTTCTCACCAAATGGGGAATCGGAATCCGGTGTAAATCCACTCTGGGGTGAGTTGAGCCATCCCTCTCTCTCTCTACTTCCTTCTCCCAGACTCTAACATCGCCTCAGACATCCGACCAAGAAGCTTAGCAGGGTATAGGCCAGTGGTTTTCAAAGTGACAGATGTTTACACAACTGTTCTGTCTACTTGGTATTGCATTCGTAGGTCCTGGCAGGCTATACAGTCAAATGACATGTGATTGACATCGTCTCTAAAGTTTTGGTTGCACGCGAGGCACCTGTCGGTATCTGCCAGTCGAAATTTTTGCATATAGGTTACAAAGTTTCCACACCCAGGAAAGGCTTGCATGTTGATTGTTTATACTCATATTTTTGTTTTTCATTCCGTCTTCGTTGACAGGAAAAAACTTAAAATTAGTTCGGACTTTCGATGTCCACTGCTTTTCCATTCTCTATAGATGTAATCATTTATGAATTTCACTACTTTAATTAAGTCGTTAGGGTTCATTTTTATTATTACGAAAACTAAAATAAATAGCAATATAGAAGATAATAGAAATGTTCACATCCTGAATAAAATATAAGTAATGAAGGGTCCTTAAAATATAGTATGTCTTAAGTATTAATCCTGAGTTACTTATGTAACATCCTCAGTGAAGGAAGTTCGGTTTCGACTTCAAGAATTTATTTTTGAAATGAATCATCTATAAAAGTGTGCAAAATTTATGAATTGACTTTTACTCGGCCCGAATCTTGGCCATAAAAAGGGGCCCGCAGAATAAAAAAAGTTTGGGAACCACTGGTGTATGGGAACGAAGTTAAAAGAAGTGACGCCTCAACGTCTGACCATTTTTTCAAATTTCCCAAGATGTAGGCCAACACGAACTTTTTTGATTAGAAATTTATTTTAGGAAACTTGTTTTGTATTGATCCCTTTAGCGAAAACCATGACGTCACGAAACTGCTGTGTAAAAGCCCCGTATTTTTACAACTGTCATTATTGTTTTTTTATTTTGCTATTAAAGATAATTCTCTTTTTTTATATTTAAGTCTGTATTGCATTTTATCTTTACAGAATAATCCCTTGTGCTTTGTTTTACAAATCAGAAGATGCTCAGGACTCTGACGACGATGAATCCAAGTCGAAGTAAGCATGAAATACTAAATATGACCCAACCTAGTACTTTATGAGTTTTATTTAATTATTAGGTCTACCGAAAAGTTCTCTCTGATGATGTTCCAAGTACGATCACGTTTTACTATATTCATTTGACGATTTTTAGGCCCTCTCGTTTTATCACCTATACAGTATACATACCGACCTAGTAAATGAACTAACATTGAAGATTCATGTTAGTATTATATTAGCTGAGAAAGGATTGGCTGATTGAGAGGTTTGAAGTTCATTTAAGCCACTGTATTTTGTATGAATTCCAGTAAGAAAGAAATTATATAGAAAGAATGAATAATCTGTCCAAGGTGTTGGATGAAGGTACAGTTTCTGATGTAACTTACCGGAAATGGTTCGAGAAATTTCAACTATAGTGTTTTTGACCTTTCTGCTGGGCCTCGCTCTGAGCAGCCGTCTTTAATTAACGATGGTACTGTCAACATCATGTTAGAGCAAAACATTTTTTTGACAACATCGGACATTACCGAAATAAATAAGTCATAAATAATGATGGCGATCAAATGTATATTATTCATTAACGATCATTCTAAGGTATGATGAATTTACACTTTCGTATTATTCTAAAAATGGAGCGAACTTTCCGGTAGCCCTAGTATTTGAAACAAAATACAAAAAATCGTTATGGAATTTTAACTTTATATTTTACTTCTTCCTGTAGTTCAGTGATAGGTAACAAACAGCCCTCGGATTTGAAACAATTAAATGGCCCTCAGAAACTTAAAGATATTAATATTTAAGACAAATATTATATACGTTAACATTCGGGCGGACTTCTTGTTCGAATCATTTTATTATACAAAGATATCATACATTTGCATGGCTTCAAAATCATGTTCTTTTAGTGGTTGGTGACAGATTAGAGAAAATTTATTCCACTTCAAAGAAGCAGAATGAGATTCAGAGGATTATATATACCAGCCACGAGAATAATTATAGTAGGTAGCTCAATTTGCAATGCCAATCACGACTTATCTCTTGACAACCTCGAGCTGACTGCTTTCGTCAGGTGTTTGCAGAAAGCTCATGATAGGCCTTGGCAATAAAGCAATCACATATGTTCGGAATGTAAAAACAAGCTCAGGTTTTCATCTTTTTGCAATATGTCAACGGATGACAGCAATATCCCATATTATAGGCCTATACAAGAATTTCAAAGCTTTTAAGCATTTATACTACTTTAGGTTCGGGTTTTGCTATTATTTTATCTTCATTATTATTATTTTTATTAATTTTTTTGTTAACAGGAAGGAAACCAGGAAATCAGGTTGGAATGAATTTTTAGTGTCGGTGGTTCGTTCCCGGCTGGCGGTTGCTCAGGTTGTCGAAAGCGTAAAAGGAAGTGCAAAACTTACTTTTGATTTCGTCTCCATGATAATTTTAGCTGGGTGAGTATCTCCAAGTGATAGTTTGCATGGAAATCTTTGAAACCTCGACATCCTGCTGCTCTAATAAAAGTAAATTGCACTAAACAATTATTATAATTAGTATGAGTATTGCATACCTTTCGATGTTATCACAAAAATTATTGATCATAAAATGCCAATTATTAATCATCAACTGCAAATCATTCTCCAACTTCTCAATATAGGCCTTTAAATTGACTTTAAACATAAAGGACTGATGCGATTGTTTTTGAACCCCTGAAAAATCATGGTCATGGGGTTAAAAATTTTGGAAAAAAATTCAAGCACATCCCAAAAAGGACGGATCTTAGTTGTTCAGGTCACATTATAAGCTGTACTCAAGTAGTGCAAATTGACATGACGTTAAAAGTTAATAAATAATAACGAAATAAATATGTCACGTGGCACAAGTGGCACGTTTGAAAATTTCGATAGCACGCACCAAAACAAAATTATTATTTTTAATTAAGTTATCTTTTTTAATATAAATTAATTAAAAATTATTAATCTACACTTAATTTATAATTTATGATATAAATTTTGTAGTACTGAATATCTATCTTAGTACTTTACCTACAACCGTCAAATTATATATTTTAGTATTAAAATATTGCATGGATTCTCTCAAAGTATATAAAGATGTACATTAGATAAAATTTTTTTAAAGAAGAAACGCTTGTACTGTATTTGTTTATTTAATTATACTTGTGGATAGGTTTTGCCACACTAACATTTGGAATGAAATTTTATTGTGGCACGCCACCTACTTAAAAAAAAAAAGAATTTTTATGACTTTGTGGCACGGACATCAAAAAAATGTTCGCCATCCCTGGTCTAGGGTGATTCTATATTAATTCTGATTCTAAGTCTAAATTCTTCTAACATATCTTCTTTCACTATATCGATTGGCAAATTCTACTGCTCTTCCCAGTTCAAAACACTAAAAACCATGGTAAATGCTTCATGGTTCGTTCCTAACTACATCGTCTGTTAAGATTTAGTGATTTTCACTGTGTACGCTGTTAGTTATAGAAATTTTATTTAAAAATTCAAGGAAGTTACAGTGGCCTGAAAAAAACTTGGCAATTAGGTTGTTAACAACTATTCTCTTACCTATCTCTGTACCCATCTAAGACGGATGGAAAAAATTTGAAGGTTGCGCGACATTTATCACTAGACGTCCATTGCTTTTGCCACTTCTCAAAAAATTTATTTATTTATACGTTTATACATTTCCCGAAATTGGATTGAGGTGTGATTTACTAAATCAAAAATACTGCTTTCATGAAATTATAGCTGAAGTTGGAGAGGAAAATTACTTAGGAAAAACTCAGAAAAAGAGATTTTTGGCCGATTTTCCTCACAAAGTCTAGTACCGTAGTCTGTTTGACTACTAACAACTTTGAGAGTACTTCTTTCGGTAGGAAAATCACTCTTTCAGGCTACCTAGCTAGGATTAAAATGAGAACCATTTTCGAAAAAGTAAAACTTTGTTTCGACAAAATCTAGGAGACAAGAAGATTGCACCTTACTCGGAAATGATAATGTCATTAGTCAGTTGCAGTACAGTGTGTGTTGGCTAGATGAGAGTAAACAAATCTACAGAGATGAGAAGTCTTGAGGAGCTTTTCGTTGACAGTATGGCCAGCTCCTCATTTTCTGACCTTGTTTAATTTTAGAGCCGCCCTTGACCGCAGCTTAACTGTTTGCGTTGAGGTCTCTGATTACTAAACGTTTCTCCTCGTTTCAGAACCATAGCAGCGGTGGGACTGGTCGAAAACAGCACTGTGGCCATAGTTGCCAGCATGTTAATATCACCTCTCATGGGCCCCATTCTTGCCGGCACGTTTGGAACAGTGATTCACGACCGGAAACTTCAACTGATGGGAGTCCGAAACGAGTTGATCGGTCTTGCTTTGACCATTTTGGTCGGTTACATAATCGGTCTCATTATAGGAAGCGTTGATGGTTATTATGGGGGAGATCAGTGGCCGACGCAAGAGATGATGTCGAGGTGAACCATTTGTGGTTTTTCTCTTTCTGTCTGGAAATGAAAGCCGACAAATTTTTGGCTTCCGCGGTGTTAAGGAGTGATTCTCTTTTAGGTAGTGATCCCGGGTTTTCTCTTCTTTTTTAGAGGTCTTCTTCGTTCCTTGTGGGTAGGAATTCTCATTGCGCTGCCTTCTGGAGCTGGTATTGCCCTGGGTCTTTTAGGGGATAACTCCGGATCTCTAATTGGAGTTGCTATTTCAGCTTCACTTTTACCACCTGCAGTGAACGCCGTAAGTTATTCTCGGGTCGAGTTCGAAGATGAATCGGAATAAGTTTTTCTTTGGCGTGGTTTATAAGTTTAATGCATAGCATACTAAAAAGGGAAATGAAGAAGGAGTTCACAAAAGATCAATTATTCAATGAAGGTTTACCTTAGTACTGTCATTGAAATACAACTGCACGGTGTCCTAGATTTTGGTGAATATACATATTCCCCATATTTAGAATACTTACCCTAAAACTTACAAGCTTAGGCCTGACCTTACTGACTGACCTTTGTGTTCGAGTCTTGTGAAAACCTTAGCAGCGAGTACACGCGTTTTGTTAACACGTGCTTATCGAGATGTGCACGATGGGAGTAGCACAATAACTTCACTCTGAATGTGCGATCTTTTCTTAAAAATGACCCTGTCCTTAGGTGTAATGTGTTGATTAAATGGTCATGTTCTAATAGCTTATCCTAACAGCCGATGTCCCAAACTCGATCAACTCAATTACACAAAGTGATAAAATGACACGAGGAAGATCCATGGCCTAGTGGTTAAAGCGTTTGACTATAGAAGGTATGATCTTGAGTTCTAATCACCTCCCACATCCTGTTATACTCAAGGGTGAAAGGTTGAATATACCAACAAAGGTAACATGCTCCAATGAACGACAAATAGTTAGATTCACTGACTTTAGATTTTGATAATAGTTTCGGCAATACCATGGTCCTTTTCCAAACTTTCATTCAGCTTTTATAGCGTGTTTAGAATTCGTAAATGGGTTTTTTCCTCAGAGGATCACTATACCAATTAAAGTTGTTGTCGCTGACTATTTTTACCTCCAACGCCTGTTTATTTTTTTCGTTGCATCATTCTAATTAGGTGTGAGACAGAAAGCTAACTAACACAGGCACGATTCAGAAATTTATCAAAAGTTCCGAAACTTGTCATATCAAAGAAAATTTATCACAATCCACTTGCAATTTTGTGTTCAGTCAGTCAATACCTAAATGTTAACCCAAAAGCTAAAATTGTTTTCATTTCCTGATTAGGCGAACTTTGTTCCTCGACGTAACTTTGTTTTTTTCTTTCTTTAAGTTTAAAATGGGGAAAAAAGAATTTTTTAAGATTCTTCTGACCCGAAACGATAAATTAAAGACCTTGCTCAATTAATTAGCAAGACAAATGCAAGAGCGATAATCAGAGCACGTGGCGTCCGCCATTTTGCCTTTTTTTTATTTATTGAATTTATAAATTCAGGATTTTTATGTTTGATTTTCAGGGACTGTTATGGGCTCTGTCGACACTCGAAATCGTGACGGGCGGAGGGAAAACTGAAGAACAGATGAAAATTTTGGCGGCAAAAATTTACTCCAACCACTTGCCGTCGGAGTATGCCTTGTTGGGCTGCGTTAGTCTTAGTTTGACTTTGGTGAACATTTTCTGCATTTTCCTAGCGGGCATTGTTGTTCTAAAGGTAAGTCTGTCATTTATTTATTTATTTGTCTATTTCTATTGATGGGAGGACTATTGCTAAATGTTCAAGTTCATTATTTATTTGATTTGGACAGATTAAAGAAGTGGCTCCAAGAGCTATCACTGACGAAACTCAGCAGTTTTGGCATCACGATATTAAGGTAGCGAGGGATTACAATCGCTCCTTTGGTAGGGAAGACGCCAGGCAATTTGAAAAGCAGTAAGTTTTTTACAAAAAGCCGTTCAACTTACCTACTCTTGCCGCCCTTTCTTAGGGCATAGAGCCTCTACGAAGCTTCGCTAACGTACCCTGTTTTGAGCGAGAACTTTTAGCTCTCCTCATGACCTTTCAATTCCTCCTGTTTTACAGGTCTTTTCCTTAAGTTCCGAAATAGTAAGGCCTGTAAGCTTTTCCACGTCTCGCATCGTTAGTGAGAGATAGAAAAAGCCGTTCAAATTTCTAAAATATTTTCAATGTTTTAAGTCACTCCTAAGATCAAATCCCTTAACACGTTGAACCCGACATCGGTCCCTGATTAAAAAATTTACAGTAATTTTAAATATATGAGAGTTTATAAAATGTTGAAAGCTGTGGGTGTGCTCATCACAACTTTTGTATTTCTCTTAAGATTGGCTCAGGAGCTCGCAGCTCTATCTGGAGATGACGAATCAAGCACACCTCTATCTCCGAGCGACGACCTAAATGATTTTAGGAGAAGATTAAGTTCCTTATACCATTTCTCACCCGACACCCTTCGGCGGATATCAGTAGGACCGAGGAGATTAAGTCAGGCTACTTGGTCTCCTAGTCCCTCGTCATTAGATAATCGAAGGCTTTCTCTAAGAGATTTAGAAAAACTCTACGCTTCTTTGAGTGGTGTAGAACCTCCTCGCTTACCACTTGGCGGACCATTTAAAGTCGGTGAGTAACTTTTACCAAATTCCATTCTCACCAAAATTAACGCTTCACGAAAATTAACATTAATGTTTATGAATGTTAGGACAACTTCGCCCTGTCAGAAGCACTAAGCCAGAGGATGTACCTGGACTTTCCCCGATTGTTGAAACAAACGGGAATCTTGATCTCGACGAAGGACGTAGGACGTCATTTTTGCCAAGGAGGAATAATCGCTCTCGATTTACCGTTATTCCGAGTGCTAGTGATCCTCTTCGTAACAAATCTTAAAAAGGCTTTTTTACTTTTACGTTCTTATTTATTTTCAATTTTTTGTATTATCTTTTATATTTTATTGTAAATTTAAAATTTGTTTTTTTTTGTTATTGTTATTGTTATTAATTTGTAGAAAATATATTATATTTTACCAAAAAACTAATAAAAGTAGTAACTAAATTATCTCATTAAAAATATTAAAGTTTTAGGTTCGACTACTTAATTGGTTCAGTTTATGATGAGAATTTAAATTTTTACTTTTAAAGTTTTTCCTCTCTTCTATTTATTTATTTATCTATTTACTTAACTATTCCATAAAATTTAACTTTTTACTCTTTTATTTGGTACTCTAAGTTATTTTAGCCAAAACCAAGGCGGTATTTGCGTTACTACGCCTCATTTTGGACATCGAAAAATCTTTCACTAAGAACCAAGCTAAAGATTCTCGAGTCGAATGTCAAGTCCTCGCTTCTCTACGAGTGTGAGACGTGGATACTGACGAGGGGACGAAACTCCCGCGATTCATGCTACAGTGAAAAGATTCCTAAGAGTGGTCGTACGAGTAAAATGACCCAAAGTCATCTTCAACGAAGAACTATGGTCTCTAACGCACCAGAAGTCCTTGAAAACGCAAATAAAAGCAAAGAAATGAACGTGGATAGGGCATGATCAGATCCCAAAACCAGCCCTCGACTGGAATTCCCGAGAAACGCGAAGAAGACCTATGAAGACATGGAGGCGAACAGGAGCTGGCTGCAGCAGGAACAAGTTGGGCTGCAGCAAAGAAAACAAGACTCAGCCGAGTCCTATAGCGGAGCCTTGTAGACGCTCTGTGCGCCCCAGAAGCGTATAAAGAACTTATTTATTTACAATAGTTATTTCAACCACTTTTTGTTCTTAGATGTCAATTCTGCCTCTTTCTCTTTCGGTTAGGATTTTTTATTCATTTCGTTTTCCGTTTCTCTTTCCGTTTTATATTTTTCCTATTGAAATATAAGATTCTTTCGTATATCTCGGTGTATGATTCTCGAGAACCAGTTTTCATTAATTTTTTTTTCAAAAACTGCTTGTGATCATCCGCATTAGATCCAGTTGCAGTAGACGTCGAAAGTTCACCGTTGTTCTCTTCTAGGCAAAGCCTGCAGCAATACAAAGCTTTCAAAACAACATCAGCAGCTACAGCAATGATCCTCGCAGGGACTCCACCACTTATCATTTTCAACAAAGCAATAATAAGTCACAGAAGCCACGAAGGTAAGAAACTGACCGAGGAGATTATCTACCTGAAATAAATGACACAGTTTTGCAAACACCAATGCCATTTAGAAGCCCGTCATATCAGTCAAACATTCTACACGAGCCAGATGCTGACAGAACACGGCTTCTTCAATGCCATCCTCCATCGGATTTTATGGAGCAACACCGCAACATATTATTAGTATTAAACAGAAGGGTACACGGCAGAACACATCCTAATCTGTCGTGCTAGGAAATAAGTGTGGAGCAGAACGTTTGAACCGACTTGTGTATTGAATGAAACTGCTTGTCGTTTTATAAAAGCTCTTGAGAGTAAAAGAACATAAAGATTTTTTAGAATCGAATGTCCCAGTCCAATACACATTGAAACCGCGTAACAAACTATTGAGACCTTCCTAATGAGCACCAAGTGCTCCGACAAAATGATTGTAGGAGGTCCATTTACCAGCAGTTGATTCGACAGAAACTGCCAGCCATTATTTTTGGATTAAAAATTTTTTTCCGCTCACCTTCATCTTTAATTTGTTCAATTGTCACAGAAGAAAGAACTAAGATCGTATATTTTAATGGAACTCATCGATAAAAACATGTTTCTAGTACCAATGCACTAACTAAACTGGGAAGGTGATCAATTTTCTGTAGAGTGGGAAATGGAGGGACACTATTTCGATCATTTTTTTTTAGTTTGACGAATAATGAGATATTTGAATAAAAAAAAGTTTCTAAGCGTATTTTTATTGCAGTTCTGTAACTAGGAACTATAAATTTTTGTTTTAGCCAATGCTGTTTCAGCTTCCAACTATTTAAAAGTACACTCGTGGGGGTGAATTTGTATGACTTATGTTTAATTATGAGTCAATTACCTTATGTTAAAGGCTACTTGTTCACTGAACGTTATAACCAGAATCGTGAGCCTTGGAGGGAATCTTTTAGTGAAAAAATAGTGGATAAGTTGGAGGAGAACAGGTAAATAGCCTCAGACGATAATAAGCGGATAATTTTTTTTTTCCAATAGGATTATAACTAAACTTATATCAACAATTCAATTAAAACAATGATAAAAAAATATTTAGCCAACACTTCTGAAATTTTAAATTTAACCGCCAAAATCGGTAAATAAAATTTTTAGTAAATAATTAAATACTTCGGACAATTTGTTGCAGGGTATTAATCTCGAGGGCATTTTCTTTTAATAAAACATAATTTTATGAGAGATTGGTTGAAAACGGCCGTGAAATGAAAGAAAAAAAGCTTTATGTATGTCTAAGGAAGAATGGAAGGACATTGTTTAATACAGTCGTCACTAGTGCCACGACGAAGTGACACAGCTTTGTAAACAAATTTTTTTTAATTCGCAGTTTACTTAAGTTAATCATGGGAAAATATACGCTTACGTGAAAATATTTCATCGGAAATGACTTGAAAGGAAAAGTTTCCCCTCTGTGATTTGCATTGTTTTCATTAATAAGACATGAGTGTTAGAAATTAAGAAGTCTTTGACAGTTATATCATCCATGGGATTTAATTGAACAAAAGAATGTTTCATTAATTCGATAAAGTTCTTCAACCCTTCACTTTAGGCTCATGATTGGATGGCCTTTGTTTCCTCAACTCATATATTTTAAATCTTTAATGGAAGCCAGTTAGCGTTTTTCGTTGTTGGCTCGTTAAACGCATCTGGTAAAATGATTCAAAATTTGTTGTCACAAAAAAAGCATTGTTTCAGTAAATTTTAGAGCCTATGAGTATTAATAAAACAGATTTGTTCAAGAGGTAAATTTTTGAATTTTGTAATTTTCTGTATGAGTTGTCTGTTTACTTGAACCTCTATTTATTTTTTTCATGCAGGTAAAAATGAGTATTTCAGAGGTACGAAATGCAGCAGAATCCCTGCTTGCACCTGTACCAAATTATAGCTCAAATAGTGGATTATTAGATGATATCAATGCTGCTCATCAACTTGAACAACAACTTAGTAGTACATGTAACAGTCTAAGCTCATTAGAAGAGTTTTCATCAGGGGCTAGAAGAAATGGTCAAATGTCTGCTGTCAGAAGATTTTTTTGTTTATTTGTTTTGTTTGATCTTCTTTTAATTAGTTTAACATGGTTAATATGTATGATGGTAAGAAAACTTTACTTTATGTCTTCTTCAAGATTAATTGTAGTTTTTTATTTTATAATCCTCAAGCAAGGGCATTTATGTATCTTCTTTTTTTAACTGATTTTTTATTTTGTTTTTAAATGTGATGTTGCTGAATCAGTTTCAAGAGTATTATAAAATCACATCAGAACTATACTTTAGAATCACTCTTTATGTATGGGTGTTTTTTATGAATATTAATCTGTTTCTCAATAGGAAACAAGTATTTAGATTGTAAAATACCACTGCATTTACATTTAGCATTCGAAAATTTTTAATGAAGTTTCAAATAAAGGAATTAAGTTGTGAAAACATGAGAATTTAATAAAAGTTGACAAAGTGTAAATGAGCAAAAAAAGCTTCACCTCATACTGAATTGATTCTGTCACATTTCCTTGTTTTGATTTTGAAATACTATTCTTTTCACCAAATCAAAATTGCAAACTTTTACAACATTATTGATGACTGAGTTGTAAACTTTGATAATTTATTTATCTTTGTATGAGTCATTAATTTTGAAAATAAAATGTTTTATTGATTTTACATTAAAAAATTTGCAAGTTGTAGACAATCTGGAATGGGCAATAATATCATTATTCATAAATATAACCTTGAGCTTAAAGTTTAGTTTTGTAACTTAAAACTTAAGAGCTGAATTTATCTGAGATCTCATCCCTCATTCATTTAGGTTCTTGACAAAGGGGAGAGAAATTTTTATGTTCTCTTTACAAAATGAAGATGACTGGTGGTATATAGTATAGAACATAAAATGTCAAACAAGGGAAAGACAATGAATTGGGCATGGTATGTGATTTTTGGGGATGGAAGCACAGTTTAGGGGTCAAAGAAAGGGATTCATTGAAAATTGAAAGAAAAAGACAGACAGACAGTCATCACTATCGTTAATATTATTATCAAATTTCTTTCAGTCTTTCATGATTTCTTTTAAAAAGTTACAAATTTGATCAGGTCCTTTCTGATATCTTAATATCTCTGCATAAAGCACAGAGTCTGATCCCCTTCTCGACTTATTTTATCATTTTTATTGTATTTAGTCTTCTTTCTTTTATCCCTCTGATCATCATCTTTTTTTACAGATTTTATATAAGTGATTCTTTTTTAAACCAAAAACTGAGAAGGGCACAGATAATTTAATAATATTTAGTCCTTATGCTTATCAGTTATCATTTATGATATAAATTTTTTTTTTGTTTTAGCTTTTGGGTGGTAATAATCTAGTTGAAATTCTAAAGATGCAAGTTCTTCATTATAATTTAGCCTCTTCATTGTTTGATGTTGTTGTAAGTATTTGTATTTTGTTTTCATGGGTTCATATATTTCTTTTAAATTATTAAGTGAGTTGTTATGTCACACACTAACCAGATTGTGACTTCTACTTCTCAGTAGCCGTAATTAATAGGCCTATTTTTTTGACGTGTTCGTTACGGTAAAAGTGATAAATCAAAACTTAAGTACAATTCCCGGTTATAATTCATCTTGAAGAAGTGGCAGAAGCCAAGCATCTTTTTGAAATAATAACATTATATTGATCAAATATCATATATACATTATACACAATAGTGGAAATGCTTATTTTGTGGTATTGTCAATAAGCATATTACAACACGTTTGGGATAAGAATAATAACATGCATTATAATACAATATATGGTTTGCACTTTAACCGAAAGTATAATTCGTTAGTAAGCCAAGCATCTTAGCAAACTTTTATTAAACTTCTCATCACGAATTGGATAAATGTGGTAAATATTCAGTTGACTCATTTACCACACAAGTTGGTTATTACGAATAATTGCTGGGAATTATATTTTAGGTCTACCGGAAAGTTCTGTCCGATAATGTAACTGTTAGTTTGAACACATTTGTACTTATTTGACTCTCTGTTTTTATTGCTGAATGTATATAATTTTTTATTTATGTACAATATATACTAACCTAAGGTTCATGTTAGTATTCAACAATGACGACTTAAATAGTTCACGTAACCTACTTTACTGTAAGATTACCAGACGCTCTTGGATGTAGTGGATGAGAAAGTATTATATTAATTTAGATATCAGCCTTACTACTCGTAACTGTCCACTGTAAGGTTATTGCACTTTAATCAAGCACTCCACACTAGTCGTCTATCAATTAACAATTATTCTGGCACTAACAGCATTTTGTACGAATTCCAACATGGATGGAATGGTAGAGAAGAGGTGGAAGTTTGTTCGACGTGATTAGGGTAGTTTCTTTATGCAGAAGGTGATGAGAAAAATTTTTTGACTAAAGTTCGAATCTTTTCATACATCCAATCATAACCAGAAGAGAAAAACGGACAGAACTTTCCGGCAGGCCTAATATATCGCTCGATTTATCATATTTACCGTAACATTTCTAATAAAAAAAATTTCGGTCGTATACGTTAGTAAGTTCAGGTTCATCCATCACTTTCTCACGTCGGTCATAGGAAGTTTCTTGAAATGAGTTTTTATAGTTGACTACGATGAGGTGTATTACGTCAAATGGGGGCATGGCGGCGGGGAAGGAAGGAGAAAGATACTTTGAAAGCTCCTGAAAAGATCGTAAACTGATGTTTAATAATGATTTTTTTTTTTAAATTACTACGGAAACTTTCGGGACAAACCATAAACAAATATACAAACAGTGTAACTATCAATCGAAGCAGTCCTTTCCGAATTCGTTTATTTGTTGAACAAGCCAGAAAAAAATTTGGAGAGTGTGATGTGACCGAGGAACGTAAGAGAGTTTAAATTTCAAAATTACTTTTGTTAGAGATTTTCGATGTTAAAGGTCACAAGAATAATATTATTTTGCTTGCGTTTGCTTTTTTTGTATCTACGGTTTCGATTAGCTTGCTATTTTTAGTTGGCTGCATTTTGTAGGTTCACAGTTCTTCTACTATTTTATGGATTGCTGCAGTTGAATACAACATTTTTCGTAGCTTTAACAACTCTTGGAACTTCTGTTTTCCTTATATTCAAAGTTGTTTATTATTCCGTAAGTAACTTTCTAAGAGGATTTGTTTCTTTTATACGGAATTACTATATCTAACTCATCCTGTATATCATTGCTAATGCGAACCATATTAAAAGTTACACTGATCAAAAAAATATTGACTGCTTTACGGATTGCTTATCAAATTTATTTAAATAATCTGGAAGCTTGTCATGGCTTGACCAGACTTGAGTAATGAACCATGTTTTTTTTAAAATATTTATTATACAATCAACTCAACTACTCGTTCATCCAACTTATACATTTACCACATACAATATATATACACAATATAATGCAAATGACTGAAGAGGGAAGAATTAGAACTGCTTCGCGGTGAAAATCAGTGAATCTTCTTCCTCGCCGTCTCCTTTCTTCAGGAGGTAGGGCCAAATTCCTTAGGTCGCCCTTTTGGTAAAAAAAAAAAAAAAAACGGGCGCTCCAGGTTCCTACCAGACATCGTACAAATTCCTTTCTGCACCGTTTTTTATCCCCAGATCCCTGTGCAGATTGTCATTTCTGACGCACCAAGGACCACTGACTGAGTTGCTCAGCACTCGATTTTAAAATCTCTGGACCAAGGATACATTACTATTACTAGCACAGCCCCAGAGGATAATGAACTAACATTTTTCAAACGAAATCTATTCGTAACGTCCGGAAAGAATGTTAAAGTTCAACTTCTTTAGCACTGGAGCAATGGTTAATTGCAGCGGGTGCGGAAATTTAAAAATGTTAATGAGACCCTTGCCTCTGATTAGTATAACACAGCTCAACAAAAGGAATTTTCAAAAGCGAAAGCCGTATACGTTTTCCCTTGTTTTCAGTGGAGTACAGCTAGTCAGCCTGCCTTTCAAGTGATTCTCATTTTAATATCATTTGTAATCGCATGGTCAGAAGCATGGTTTTTAGATTTTCGAGTTCTACCTCAAGAACTTTTCGCCTTAAATTATGCTCAATTATGTAAGTAGTGAGTGAAACGAAGAAAGATTGTGGTAACAATAACAATAACAATAATAGATAAAATAATTATTTAATTATTTATTTCAGCCTCAGGACGATTTTCTGAGTCAATAAACACATTACTATTAAACCGTAATCTAAGAGGCCCCGTTCTGAGGCATTTCCTTCGTGACGTAGGTTCTGACATGGGTCAAACCGAGTCCTGCGGGAATTATTACTCGCCTTTAGCAAGTCCCAACGATTCGGATGATGAAGACAATAATCAGAAAAATCAAAGAGAACGAGCAACAGGTCATGCCATAGAGCGCTCTTTGGTCAGTCATGTGCTAAATATCAAAGCGATTCAAAGTTCCTTAAATGTATTTATTAATTTAGAATATCATGTTGTGTTCGTTTATACTCTCTAGTTTCCGTTTGATTCATTATTTAGTGTTAATTTTATTTACTTTTAGACTGGTGACTTTTCGCGTCGAGGAAAAGCCACTTTGGAAGTTGCCTGGAATATTCTTAATGGCGGTCATTGGAAATTACAGAAAGAATCCGAGGATGGAGACCGGGTTTTTTCAAAACAGGAACCTGATTTAGGGAAAGTCTTCCTTTTAAAGGTAATTATCATCATTAGTGAGAGTTAAAAGAATGACAAACTAAATTAGGAAGGAGTCTTATTTAACTCGGTATTATTTCTTTCCCGCAGGCTGAGATAAACATTTCACCGAGGAAGTTGTTGGACGAATTGTTTTTGCACGTGGAAAATTTTCCCACGTGGAATAAAACAATTCTCGTGTCCGAGAAGATCGAGACCGTCGACGATCACACAGACGTGACATATCAGGTAGGGATTTTAGTCTAATGTTAAAGTTTTGGCTGTTACTCCAGAATTCCGTCAAGAGGGAACTTTCTCTCACTTTGCCAAGGCATTTTGCCTTCTTTCACAGCTAAAGCATCCTTTTTCTTTGAGGTGTCTGCACCTGGTGGAAACGGCCTTATATCCTCGAGAGATTTCGTCAATCTTAGACACTGGGATCTAAAAGGAAACGTTTTCGTCCTCGCCGGAATTTCTATTCTGCATGCCAAAGTTCCTCCTCGAAGTCCTCACGTACGGTAAAGACTTTTCCGATCGTCAAAATAATGACCTTGGTCTTTCTAGGTAGCAGAAAATATCGGTCTTTCTAGTGTTAAGTCATTAACTTTTTTGATTCCAGGGGAAAAAATGGACCTTGTTGTTGGGTGATGATTCCTCATGGAGAAAACATGGAAAGTTGTAATTTCGAATTTTTATTAAGCACAGATCTGAGAGGATGGATTCCACAATACGTGCTGGATTCTGCGCTCACTTCTGTCTTACTCGAATACTCCTCTTGTTTAAAGGAATATTGCAAAACGTTGAACAAATTAGGAGTCACTTGCCGTAGTTAGGGTCGAATAACAAAGTGAATAACTAGTAGGACAGAACAAATTAACGGTACGGCGGAAGCCACGATCGATTTTCCCTTGTTAGCATTTATATATATAAAATTTCGGATTTGAAAATTCTCCGTCCCCAAAATTTCCTTGTTTAAATCGGAGTCACGTATATTTGTGATTTTATAATTTAAGCTCTCTTCGATAGGTTTTGCTTTTATATAATCATTGAGAAACTCGGATTATGTTGGTATTGTTGTTTTGATGATTTATAAGCTGAATTCTCCTCGAACGTTTAGTGGTAACTAACAAAATAGCAGTGCTAACATTAGTAACGATAGCCGCAAAGTTTCAAAACTTACCTTTCCTTATTATTAATGTTAGTATTGTTATATTGATTTATCTAAAGTGTTATAATTGTACGGTGGAACGTAGAACGGGTCGTTCGGTATTAAATCATGTTAGACAGAAAGTGTTATTAGGTTATCGTTTTACTTGTACAATAATGTCGTTGATAATTGGACAAACCGAATTGTGTCAATAATTATAAACTGAGTGAAGCCACATTCGAGTACCAGTCACAATTTTGTTGTAAAGTGTTGAATTGTCCGTGCTGTTGTAATTAACACTAGATTTAATGGAGGATCTGTAATGCAGTGGTCAAAGTGCCTGATTGTAGATATAGTTGGCTGTCGACTTGGTTCTTGAAAGTGTGTGCGAGTGTTGAATGTTCGCAAGTAGAGGAATGTCACAAAAAATATGAACCAAAAATCGAACATATCGAACATATCTTACTCTTATTTTTTAAATTGAAATGATTGTAGATCTGTTCATGCCGTACAAACGTTAGATTGAAGCAAAAAATATTCCCAGTTTTTGGAATACCCAGTTTTGTCTCGACCGTATGGAGTTTATGAAGTTCTTAATTTCTTTTCAACATTGCAGTTTTTCCGTTTCTGACTCTTGTTTAACAATTTCTAGGGACGAAATATTTAAATTTAAAGAAATGAATCGGCAAAACACAACGCTAACGCACGCTCTACCGCAAGACTGAACCTTGAACAAGTGAAGTGCGAAACTGCCCACCAGTTCGGGATCTGTTTGAATATCGGGCTTTGGCCGTAACAAACAAATTCGCTCAGTTACATAATTAAAAACCAATATCTCTATTTAAATAATAATATTTACGTAATCAGAATTTATAATTAGTGGATCGAAAATTAAAATGCCATACTCCGTAAATCTAGTGCTAAGACATTTAAAGAATTTTTGAGAGGGTGGCAGACATCTGTTACTGCCGGTGTTCTCCAGTAATCAAACAAATTAAATAATTTGATTTAATTTTTGTATTTTTTTTTTTTTGCACTGTTTTTTTGTTCTTCAAAAGGCTATTCACTAGTCTACTAGTCTTCGAAAATTTGTTTTCTCTATAATGTAGTGGATGGGTTGTGTTGCAAACGAGCCAACGCTTTCCAAAGTGACTTCCACTTCCTGATTGTGTTGAATAGAAGAAAGTAGAATATTGATGATCCGTTTATATTTTGACAGGCAAGGCATTTCCGTTTTAACGAGAGTTGATAGAAGGGAGACAGACATCCGCAGTGAGGATGTCAGCAGTAAGAATGATTGAGTTTTTTTTAGTTTAAAAAAATTGTCAAAAATATTGGCTGATATATGCATTTTCAGAACTAATTATTTTTTATTGCTTCATTTTTGTACGTATAAAAGAAATATACACTTCATTTTATCGTTTAATTGGGTCCACTGGCTTATATGTTTGTATTTTTGGGTGACTTTAGATAGTCCAACCCCTACGACGCACCAGGCCGCCTCCTCCGAAGTCGCCTTATCCCATCTAACCTATCGAATTGTCAATACACGTAAAACACGTGAGTCTTGCACGTGTCACACGAAACATGCCAATGCTGACTACGTGCCACGCGGGACTGACACGTGTCATCACACGTGCTAATCTAGTGTCAGACCAACTGCAGGAGATAATCACGTCACATGTGACTGACACGTGTCAATATACGTGTAGACAACGTTTCACACGTGGACATGGATCATTACAGAAAAATTGTTTGGTGTTCCACAGTGGCGGACTTTCTTGGTTCAAATCGACAAGTGTGACACATGGCATGCACGTGACACAACGGACTACACGGGGCGATCATGTGCCACACGTAGCATACACAGTTCATCACACTTGCACGTGTCAACCACGTGTGATGTGTGTCACGCGTAATGATATGTGCATGCCACGTGTGAAACGCTGTCTACATGTGTAATGACAAGTGTCAGTCACATGTGCCTTGTGATTGTCCCTTGCAGTTGATATGACACTCGCATGGCACGTGTGATGACATGTGCATGCCATGTGTCGAAGTTGTCGATTTGAAACCGAGAAAGTCTAACTGTGGAACACCGAACAATTTTTCTTTAATGAGCCATGTGCATGTCAGGTGAGACACGTGGATGACATGTGCATTCCACGTGTGGCATAGTTAGCCTAGTTCACACGTGGGCTGACACGTGATTGTCTCTTGTAACACGTGGTTACCACGTGTCAAAGTCACTTGCACTTGTCTTGACACGTGTCACATTAGACTGCTCGTGCCCATCACGTGTCACATGTGTTACACCTGACTTGCACAAGTCGACCAAGTGCCACTGTGACTGACATATGTCATCACACGTAACTTTTAAGTGTTTTCATGCGTAGATGAGATACTGCACTTGGGCAACACGTGCGTGTAACGACATGTGTTAAACGTTTCGACTGCGGTCACACGTGACTGTTATGTTTCATTACATGTATTGACCAAAAGTCACTTGACTAGCCCCAGTCATCACACTTGTTGACCACGTGTCACATATGGTTTATCTCCGTCAATATATGTATCAACCACGTGTTTCAGAAACTCACATACCCTTGTCGGTTACGTGTACTCAAAACTTGCACGTGTCAAAACACGTGCTACTCGAAACTTTCACGTACCACCTCAGAATCTACTTTGGCAGAAACGCATCCAACTACTCTTCCGCCCTCTCTAAATATTTTCAGGCGGTTGTTAGGTGTAGTGACCAACCGAGGTATCCTTATGAATTGATTGAAACAAATACAGTGGAACCTCTCCTAATGAGTATAATTCGTTCCGGAGTCTTACTCGTCATGCGAAACAATTTTTTCCATATAAAACAATGTAAAATAGAATAATGCGTTCCAGGCAAAAAAAAGCACTAAAAAGTTATTTTTAGTATTTAGGAAAAGAAAAGGAGTAGCTAAGAAGGTAATTAATGTGGAAATGAAAGAATTTTGGGTGGTAATGTACAAAATAAGATAGGTCGAGAAAGATTTAACTTTGAAGCAGAACTCATTATGCGAGGCATTTTTGCAAATTATGTTGCTCGTTACGCGAATTTTGCGCCATTGTTATGGGGAGAGAGATTTTCGCCCGTTTGTCGGCCAAGACTTCCGACATTTTGACGGCAAGAGCATCCTGTTTTTGGGAGCTCTCGGTACCACCGATATTCAGCACCAAAGACCTCGTCTGACCAACCCTCGGACGGATACAACCCTAATACAAACATTAACAATATTTTCTCGAGGCAATACAAAAGTCACCGTCACCAAAATACCGTCAAAATAATAATTTAATACAACGCATAATTCATAAACTGTAACTTAGCTGTAAATGACCGTTTGTAGGCGTGTGGCGTAGCTTTGGGAATACTTTTCTCTCGATAGTGTAAGAAAACGATTCATAGAATATTTTGGATAAGTTAAAACTGAAAAAATTTCTCGTTCACAGCTTTCTAGAAACGTTGACGTTTCTCGTTTTTTTAAACACCTGGACAGCAGTTATGCTTTGTTGTTGTTTACACTAAAATATTTTCTTTTTACCACTTTATACAGTCCTTTTATCACATGTAGAAACTTTTAGGCTTTAGGCAGATTTTATATTTGAAATTTTTTTTTGTCTTCCTCGACATGGGCGGGAAACGAGTGAAGGTGACAAGTGAAAACCTTGAATCGTACAACGTATGTTGTTTCGGAGTCGATTACATTGGCGTTATTACTTGTTGCGTGATGGCTTACATGTGTCCTAGAGCCAAAATCACAGTTGTCGATTTCAAACCCGAGAAAGTCTCACTGTGGAACACCAAACAATTTCCCTCCAATGAACCTGGTTTGGAAGACATTCTTAAAAAAGTTCAAAATAAAAATCTCGTTTTCACCGATGATTGCGTGAGAGCAGTCAAAGGAACCGACATCATTTTCATATCGGTGGATGTATCTCTTCTCAAAGACCTGGATTCTACCGATGCGGAGGTGAGAGGTCCAAACTTCTCCGAAATTGAAAAGGCTGTTCGGTTTATCGCGGAAAATTCACAAACGAATAAGATCATCGTGGAAAAAAGTCCGATACCGATTGGAAATTGTGAGTTCATCAAACAAATTTTGAAATCCTACGGAAATAGTGGTTTGTTTGAGGTTCTTTCCAATCCTGACTTTTTCTCCGAAGGAACAGCCATACAAGACTTGATGAATCCAGATCGCATTGTCATTGGCGGTGAAACAACACCTTCTAGTATTGCCGCGGCTGAAACGTTGGCTTCTATTTATGCGGAGTGGGTTCCGCGTAAAAAAATTCTCACAATGGATGTGTGGTCCTCTGAAATGTCAAAGCTGTGCGTGAACGCTTTTCTAGCTCAGAAACTGTCAAACATGAATACTGTTGCTCTTCTGTGCGAGAAAACCAACGCTGACATTTCCCAAGTCTACGACATAATAAAAACTTTCTCTGAACATGGTTCTGAGTGTTTGAGACCCACATTTGGAGTCGGAGGAGATACTCCTTGGAAAGACCTCATGTGCTTGATATACATGTGCGAACATTTGGGACTATCAGAAGAGGCCGTCTACTGGAGAGAGATCTTGGAGCTCAATGAATTCCAGAAAGAGCAATTTATGAAGAAAATTTTATCCACGTTTTTTAACACGCTCACTCAAAAGAAGGTAGCTGTTTGGGGGGTTACTTATAGAAAATTCACGCCGTTTTCTAACGAATTCCCAGCGCTGGACATTTGCAGAAAGCTTTTAGAAGAAGGAGCCAAAATCGAAGTTTATGATTCGAGAGTAGAAAAGAAACACATTCTCCAAGAACTGAATGCGTCGAATGTGACCAACGAAAGAGAAAAGTCGGTCAAAATCGGCGATAACCCCTACCAGGTGGCTGTAAAAGCCCACGCC